>CP139507.1:61886790-62224232 GCA_021014915.2 Artemisia tridentata subsp. tridentata
CATCATGCATGCACCTTGTTAAAAAAAAACAAAAGCAAAACTTGACCATTATACATCTTGTACGTGCTCCAAATCATTCATCAAATGAATGATTTTTCTTTAACGGAAATTCTTATATAAAAAGCTAGCATCTAGCTATCATAAAAAGAAAAGAAACATGCCTTGAGGCCAATCAAATGAACAGTGGTTCTTATAACCCAAGATAAATTAAATACGTCGACGTAAAAAAGGCCGGAAAGCAAAAGAATAAAATACCTCTTGTATGACCATGCGAAGCTCTCAGGCATATCTTTTCCTCTCAGCTCCGATAACCATCTTTTAACATCTTCATTAGTCACAAGTCACAAATTTAACATCAAGAATTGCAAGAACAAAAAGATAAAAAGCATACGAATCATGCATATGTGAATATACATTATCACACACATTAAGACTTTGTTTTCATTATTCTATTAATCATAACACACACTGACCTTTTAGACGAACTCCATTGCATGAGTGATGATGGACACGGATAAGATGTGGATGCTCGATTCGTCCTTTATGACTAAGGAAATATATGATATGAACTTTCCTCATTTCACCACCACCACCACCTTGTGCTTCCATTAGTTTTCTGAAAATAAAACCAGCAAGTACAATGTTGTTCTTTTAAATATCACCAATGAAATGAAATTATTTTAATATAAGACCTAAGACCATATCTTTATTTGTCTTTTTTGCCGGCCTGCATGCCACTACTAAAAGACAAAAGACAACAAAGATTTCGTTTTCTTGTATCTCAATACTTTTATACTTACCTCTAATATATTTTATTCCTGTAACAAGACCAAAAAACATAACATGCATATAATATATGCAGGCCTTAATTCCCACATTGGGATAAACATATCATAAACTTTTTCCAAAACATTCATTAGAACATAATCATTCTATCATTTTTCGAGATTACCAAAATGCTCGTTAGACTCGATATCAGAATAACTCGATCATATTGGCATGGATCTTTTGTATGTGTGTGTGAGAGACGTATTTTGGAGCTCGAAAAGTGGAAAATTAATTAAGGGGAACAGGTCGAATGGAACGAGGATATAGTTAAACAAGGCAAGGTGGCAGACTATACGAGAAGTTTTATCTTAATTCCCGTGATATGGTTTTGTAGCTTTTGACCAGTTTAAGTTAAAATTTCTTAAAATACACAAAAGTATCCTTTTTATTTCTTTTTATGTGGTGTGATCGTTTCTATTTTTGCATAACAGAATATATGTAATCCCAATGAGATAATAATGGAGACAGTTATTGGAGGATTTAAAGGACTGTTTGAAATGTTCAAGTCTTTGAATTCTTTTTAGTTTTTTATTTCTATAGTGGTGACAGTTTCCTTTGTCCCAATAAGAATGTTTTTTCTTAAAACATACGATATTTTTTTAGTTCAAAAAACGTTTTTTTTTTTTTCTTTTTTTCATCAAAATAAACTTTTTATCCGTATTTTTTATTTTATTTATAAATGGGCTGAGATAGTTAACTCAAACATAACCTACTTATTAGACGGGTTTGCCATGTTGACCTTCAGATAACTCTAACTCGTTAACCCTAATTTTAACCTGCTTATTTTCGTATAACAGTAAGAATTCATCCCTACGAAAAAGTACTTATTATACTGGCAACACTTGTAATCACTCTGCATGATTCTTTCCTAAATACCTAGACTGACTTAAAGTCGCCTTGAAAAGTCAACTTATGTTTACGCATATATGCAAACGATGCGACAATAATATTACAAATGAGCAACTAATGATAGTTTTTCAACAACCTTACAATGTTACAAAACTAATGTAAACTTGAAGGTTCAAAGTCTGATCCAATAGAAGTCGTAAGAAATAAATGTATATGATTATGTTCTTCCATTTTCCACAATTTACAAAATAGCCAACATATCATTCGCCACACAACAATGAATGAAGATGTGATGCTCAGACTTGATGCCAGAAGCACATACCTCAAATAGTCACATGTAATTGCGACCAGTTTAACCCCTGTTTATCCAAATTGACACCAGTAGGTAATATAAGATTGGTAGCTCAATCTCCGGTGTTTACTTTCTTGGGGCTGATTTGTTCGTTGTTCTGTTCCCCTGAATTAGATGCATGGACTTAACAGTGTCTTGTTTACTTGATTTGAAGCAACATCTAATCGAACACTTTTTTAGTCATCGATCACTGACTCCTAAATCAATCAATGATTACATATGTTAGTTAAACTATATATCAAGTCAAACTTATGCTTCAGCTTAAAAATAAGCAGTTTAGGAAATAATATTTAGATTAGCTTATTTTGATAAAAAAATGCAATTAGATTCGAAAAATTTATGGTTTGTTGTAAAAACTTCAATCAAGTTCAGTTATGAAAAGTTGTTAATCATTCAGAAATAAGCAACTTCCCACATGCTTATGAGAAACTGCGTACTTTATCTCAAAATAAGCAGATAAGCTGAAGCAATTTCGATAACACAAAAGTGATTCAGCTTAAAAATAAGTAGAAAAACAGAATAGATAAGCAACTTCAAACACTCTCCAATAGTATAGTGAAAATAAAGTTATGAAAGAATATGTTTCCAATCATTAAAAAGAATCACCTTCCATCGGATTGTATAGCAAAGAGACATGAGGAATCAGATGGACATAAAGAGGGCTTTAGCTATGAAAAGAGTAAATAGTTACACATCCATTTTTGATTTGCACATATCAATATAGAAAAAACAAGTAGGGTTGGATCAGTTGGAAAACCCCTTGCCTCTCAACCGAAAGGTCAGGGGTTCGATCCTCACTTCCTACAAAAAGGCCGAAGGTCCTTTTCTACCTTTGGTAGAACCGGAAACAGCCTCTCTACCTTAGGAAGGGGTAAGGTTGTCTACGTCTCAACCTCCCCCATACACCGTAACGGTATTGGGACTCATAACCCGTGGAAGACGGTATTAGGAGTTACTTTTTTTACATATCAATATAGAAGTAGAGAAATTAAATAGCATGAAAATATTATGATACTACTGCCTAGTGCAAAAGATGTGTGTATAAAAAATAAATGTGTGCAAATCAATTTTCAAAATAGATAATTGTTCAAAAAAATAAATAAATAAATAAATAAATAAGATAAGTATCTCCTTATACAACATAACAACAACGCCAACATTAATTAAATCAAACCCCAGGTCAAAATGTAATCATACTAGCAATCTTCAGATCGATCAAATCTGGATAATAAATTCATGTATGATTATCTTGAGTTTAAGTTTTACTTAAAAAAAAAATAAAAAAAAAATGGTTGAGAGAAGTTAAATGTAGAAATATAAGTGGTTATTATTCAAGATATGCAACTTATTTATGCACAAAAATATTTTATTGACAGCCCTAAATTTTTAATTTTGGATATCTTAAAAACACAACAACATACTGTCAGTGGAAGTTTTGGTGCACAAAAAAGACAAATTTTTTATTGACAATGATTAACAAATGTAAAAAGACGAATTTAAAATGCACAACGTACCTCAAATAAAGTTGATCTTGCCTCCATTATACCATGCCGATATTCTTGAGCATGACTACTCATATCTTCAATAATCTTGGAAAACTCATTGATCTTCCGCTCAAGATTAGTAACAAGAGATAATGGCGTCTCGTTCTTTAATTCTTCTACAAGAATATTGCCATAGAAATCACTGATCCGTAACTCCCTATCAATACTTCTCTTCATCATGGCATCACGTTCTGGAGGTAAACGATATGTGAGAGATAAAGAAAACCTTTTGTTTAATTGTAACCACATAGATTTCGAGGTTAAATCATTCATCTCTTGCCTAAATTTGGAATTGCCCATATATGCAGCCATAACACTCAAAACCTTTATAACTGTTGCGTTTAATTCCTTTTTAAATCGTGCCTGTCGTCGTCGTCGTTGTCGTCGTCCTTTGACACCTATCGTTACTCTCGTTACGAGTTCTTGATTGAAGTGTTTCTGAAAAGAAACTATTTGCTTACACATAGAGGCAAACGATGCGGCAAAACAATAGGTAGATCGAAGACTTTCAGTAGCATCAGGATCATTGAGGCGCTGTAGTGTATTTTCTTCAAAAGTGTATTTGTGTGCTTCATTTTCTACAATAACTTGCTGCAATGCCAACTTTACACTCAACCAGCTGCCACATATGTTTTTCAGCAACTTTACAAAATCATCGTAAAGTTTGGAGGTTCCAAGGCAGATTTCGTAATAGTCATCGACCAAAGAAAATAACGATCTTTCTCCCCGAATCCTAGAAAACTTGAAAAAGTTATAGTTTACTATTTTAAGTGTATATATATAAATACTACGGATTTGAGAAAAGACATCTACTGCTCCTCCGCCAAAGAGAAAGGGTTCTTCAAATGAGATCAGCGTTCTATGACGTAGAAGCCATTGGAGATCAGTGGGAAGAATTAATAGAGTAGCTCGAAAGAGATTGCTTACTACCTCATTCATTGGATCTTCGTATAGTTTTAGCTGCAGTATGTGTTGATCCGATTCAAAACAAACTCCAAATCTAGGCACCGGTAAATTACCATATCCAGAAAAATGACCCAATGTTTTTCCCACCTTCCCTATAAAATGATTATATGTCTGAGCATGTCTAC
The DNA here is from genome assembly GCA_021014915.2 of Artemisia tridentata subsp. tridentata. Classification (NCBI taxonomy): domain Eukaryota; kingdom Viridiplantae; phylum Streptophyta; class Magnoliopsida; order Asterales; family Asteraceae; genus Artemisia; species Artemisia tridentata. The sequence goes on from CP139507.1 coordinate 61,891,455, forward strand.
GCATATTATCAATAGCCCCTGAGAAGTAATTCATATTTTTCTCCAGATTATCTATTGTAGTCATCATCTCCTCTTTCCAAGTAGCCGAAGTAAGCCCCACAAACTTTTTCTTCAGTTCTTGTAGAAGAATTGCATTGACATTAATTTCCCGGATCTTTAACTCCCTTTTGTAGCTTGCCTTCATATGTTGTCCTCCCTTTTTCAACCATTTATTACCATCTGTTGAAATTTTTTGAATCAGTTGTAACAGCTTCGAATATGAAGTTATATCTTTCATTTCCTCCAATAGTTCCAAATCACCTGTGAATACAGCCACCATACTGAAAATGCCTGCAATCGTCACACCTGACACTCTTGCCAATACTTGCCTCAACTTGACCATTTCATTTATTTCGTTCTCTTTGTTTATGTTTCTTAAAAAAGCTACTGTTTGCTTACAAATATATGCAGAAGATGTGACAAACATATCAGAAATTCTAACACTTTCAGCGGCTTCAAGATCATCAAGCTGCTGTCGCATCTCTTCATAAGTGTAATCTTCTGCTCTACTTTTGACCACAATTTGCTCCATTGCCAACTTTACACTTAGCCAACTACCAGATACATCTGTCAGCAACATTATGAAATCGTTGTAAAGTTTGGAGGTTACATGGCTTATCTGATAGAAGTCATAAGCTAAAGGAAGTAACTGTCCATGTTCCCATGCTTCCTTATATTCATTTAAAACTTTTAGGTTCATTTCAAGTAGACATTGAATCATGTTCCCAAAACATCCGGTCTTAATGCCACCCCAGCAATGATCATAGTAATGAAAAAACTCTGTTGTACTGCTGGTGAGAAAGCCCATATCATCTACTCCAACAAAAGTATCTTGAAACAGAAAGTCCACTGCCTCACTTGTGGATTCTTCATAGACCTTCAGCTGCAGTAAATCTTTATCACGTATTATACGAACTCCAAATTTCGTCACCTGTAAATTACCATCTGCAAAACATATATCCTTAAAAATTATTTAAAACTATGTGTACATCCTAAATTCCGATATCATCTCCTTAATCGGTAGCCCTACTTTTTTACATGAAAATTGAACTATTATACAACAGTCAATCATTAATGAGGGACCAAAAGGAGGCAGCTGTTCGTATTTCGCACAAAAATTAAACGTGCATGGTCGTTCATGAATAAAATATTTTCGACTCCGATCCATTTAAATTTCACAACACCAATATATATTATAATAAACTAAAACTTATAATAAATAGTGACGTCCGTATGATATGAATAATATTATTATATATCCAATTTCCATTACTACCGAATATTTGATTAATATACCTAAACTATGGATCTTAAATTATAAAACTGTATTTGTACGTTGTGTTAAAAAAACATACTTATTACTCGTATTATGTGTATATATACTCACTAAAGACAGTATTTGTTGTTTCCCTGACGTCTCTTGAACAAATTTAATTAGGCAAATATTGAACGTAAAAAGGATTATAGAATAATAATACAGTTAGCTAGGCTTTTTTTATCTTTTTGTCGTCTTCATACCGGTTTGAAATTTGAAGGAAAATTTACAAATACACTGGCTGATATTTAACACTTCACCCACAATTAAGTTTTGAATTTTCGGCTTATAAAACAAGTTTATTTGTGTAGGTAATGACTCGTTTGGAATAAGGTGGTAGTGATATCCTAACTGCTTTGGATTAATGATCCTATAATTGTTTGTATAGACTTAGTTAGTTAAGATCCTTGTATCTAGCTTCTTGCTATTATCTTCTTTCTTTATTTAACAAAATTCGCTGTTAAAAAAAAGGTGGTACTGACCTCCTGGTTCCACACTAAATGAAATACGAAAGTTGAACTGACGCCTTGAGTCTAAGATTCTATCAAGATCATCAGCTACCGTCCAATAGATAACTAATTTGCTCTCCAACCCTGCCACAAAGAAATTGATGGGAACCAAAATCCTCCAATGTTTTTCCCCAACATGGATATGAGCTGTTATCACGTATTTATCTTCCATAAAAGCATCAATATTGTCAACAGCAATAACAGCGCATATAGCCACCCCGATCCATGGGCTTTTAAGGATTAGATCGTCAGTTCCTGGCAGCACAAATCCTGATGGAAGTTCACTTCCAGCTCCAACTATTTCGAATACAGCTACTGGTGTCATCCAACATTTTGTTCGTAACTGCTTGTTAAAATATCAACATAAATTTTAGATAGAAATGACATTTTGATCATGAGGGGGAAAGAGGGAGGGAGGGATGGAGAGACCTGAAGGTAGCTATGTAATATGTTTTCTGCTAGACAACAGCCACTTCCACTATTGGCGAGATTAGGGCAGTTCAAACATGATATTGTTGGATTAGTGTTGTTGCTTGCAGCATGAAATTTTGACACATCAACCTCTTCTCCTGACATAATGTAATTGAATCTAATCGGAAGTCCAGAAAGCGTGTCCTCATTTACTATTGAAAGTTTTGGTACTGACTGAAGCCTCTTGCAATTATTCAAATAAAGAATTTTAAGATTTGAAAGTAGACTGATGCTTGCTGGCAGATGAACAAAATTATTTCCGGATAGATCGAAAGATATCAATCGATGCAGTAAACCAATACCATCAGGAACTACTGATAGATTGCAATAACTTAGATCAAGCTCCCTTATATTTGATAAGATATCCACATTTCTAAAAAGAAAACCTTTATTTTGGGATGAAAGTGGACATCTTCGAGCACGTAGGAGTCTTAATCTTTTCAGGTAATGAATGGACAAAGGAATCTCTTCTATAGAGGTTTCACTTGCATCAAGCTTCCTCAAGTTATGCAATTCACCCAAGCTTTCTGGTAACTTCTTGATGTTAGTTCCATCCAAATAGAGGTTCTCTAAGCACTTCATGTTCTGTCCAAACTCAGGAAGATCTTCAAGATTAGAGCAGCCAGAAAGAAGAAGTGTCACAAGAGCTTCCATTTCAAATTTGCTTCTGCCAAGGCATTGAAGATGCGTACACCCCATAAGATTCATGTATTGTAGACTTTTATGCAGAAGAACTGATTCATGCAACTCTTTCAATTTCGTGCAGCCTTCAAGAATCAGTTTCACTAGTTTTGGAGTTGATGTCAAGTCTGGGATTTTGATCAACTCCTTTGAGAAACTAAGGTCAATAGATCTCAAATTCGGAAAAACCTGTAAAATGATTAGAAAATTCTCAGGTTTCTAGCTTGCAATTACTGCAGGTTTTTGAGTAACACATGATTAACGGGATTTAAAGACAATACTTACAAGAGTATCCTCCCACAGTGTTTTAAGCCGGCTATAACACATTTCAAGTTCATACATATGCACCGGCTTAAAGTTTGAAGGCAAAGACTTCAAAGAACATTCAAACCATTCCAAAATTCGAAGATCATTCGAAAGATAACTAAGACCTTGAGGAAAGCGTACATTACTTATTCTGAGAAATTTCAATCTCCTCATTATTGAGAAACAGTAAGGATCATCAATGAAATCATCAATTTCAACCTTCTCCTGGTTAATGATACGAATTGTACTCGATTCCTGGTAATAAGAAGCACAAAAGCAGAATAAGTTTTACATCATCTGTCATTCACAAAAATCTTGGTCAAAGGGGCAACCTTAACCCGGGATCCATTCCGGACCCCATGCGACTCTTCCCCAAGGACCGCACATCATATAATGTTTAGTTGTTTTTTGCAAGCCGGGAAAGTTGGGATCAAACCGAAACCCTTTTTCAAGTTTTTAGGTTTTTTTTTTTTTTTTTTTTTTTTTTTGTTGTGAATTTTTTAGTGAAAGGTTTTTACTTTTATCGACACCACTTGTACTTTGTAGAAAGTGTAGCTAAAATTAGAAAGTTATTTAAAAAATAGAAAAAAGCTGACAAAAATTGCGAATTGACGAAGCATATTTTAATTTCATTCGTTAGAGTGGTGATTTTTGTCATTTTCTCTTTAAATTTTACCGAATGGATTATAAAAAGAACATGATAAATCTTGAAAAGAACAAAATTAAGATTAGGCTCAATCTGTAAATAAATGAGAATGCCTATATTATGATAAGTTGTTAATGGAAATTCAAACATAGATATGGTCAAACTAGACGTGATCTTAGTTTCTACGTATTAAGAGACGCATTAAAACATTAATAGTTTGGAGCTAAATATGAAAACAGGTCCATGTACAAACCTTCGGTTTTGATAAGAGGACTTCTACAATATCTTGGAAATTTTTTATTGCAAAGTGAATTCCTCCGTAAATATGTGATTTCTTACGAAGAATTTCCCAGCACATTTGTTGGAGCAGATCATGCATCCACACACAATCATCAAGATTGATAGTTATGAGAAACTTGTTCATAAGATCAGTGATTCCACACTCAGCGTACAAACCAATATTCGTTAGTATATCTTTAACCAAATCCATGTCTCTCCCTTTCAAGAAACAAGCAATATACATGAAGGTCTCCTGCTGATTACTATCAAGTCTAGCAAAAACTACTTCAAGTCTTCCAAGAACATCTTTAGGCGGATATTCTTGAAGTTTCTTCAACATCTCTTTCCAATAGCTCTCCTCCTTCCCGTATAACAGAGAACCATAAACATTAAGGGCTAACGGGAGACCGCCAGCAAGCTTCACAATATCATCCGACCACTTTTCATACACATGTGTAGGAGGGCCATGCTTAAACGCTGACTGACAAAAGAGTCTATGAGCTTCATAATTTTTCATTTCTTCACATCTGTAGATTTCAATTATTTTGTGAACATTCAGCAAGTCTATGTTTGTTGTGGTTATTATGATTCTGGTGCCAGGTCCAAACCAGTCACGCCAACCAGCCAAACAGTTTAACTGATCAACATGATTCACGTCATCCAAAACAATTATAACCTTCAAACCACGTAGCTTTGTCCCCAACAAAGTTTGTCCGTGTTTAACACTATGTACACGAACGCTTTTCTCCTTCAAAATGTCATCAAGGAGTTTTTGTTGTAACTTGCATAGATCAGTACTATCATCTTGCTTGGAAATGTCCTTGATATTTTCAATGAAGCTACTCTTTTCAAACTGCCTTTGAATGTGGTAAAAGACAGATTCAGCTAATGTAGTCTTACCGATTCCACTCATCCCACATATCCCTACAAAAAGAACCTCACTAGACTCCATTCTCAAAATTCTTTTTATTTCATCCACTCGTGACTCCATTCCCACTAGGCCATGGAATAAATCTTTCGGTAATGCATCTGGCATGTCCTTTAAGATTTTTGCTACAATTTCACTTATGACTTCTGTTTCATTCCTGCAGATAGCCAGAATTGAGAGTAGTACGTACGCCAGAAAGGCATAAATATTATTAAAGTCACATTAGGATTCTAAAGTTCTATCTACTTCTAGAAATGGCGAAGTTATATATGTTGCATATAAAATTACATTAGAAATTATTACCTCCAATATACATATAGAAAAAGAACCTTACAATGATTGTATCAAAAAAGTAAACGGTTAATAAGACCGCTACCTGTGTTGTGTCACGTGCATTCCCGAGAGAGCCCCCACCGTTTTAAACGCACTTCTCCAGGTTTTCATTGTCTGTGATGAAATTTCGGGATTTGCTTCATGATCGACAAAGCCTTGTTCGAAACAGTTTGTTTGACTGCTTACATCAGAGGGGTCCACATGGTAAAACACAGGGATAATTACCAGGTTGCCATGTTCCATGCAATCAACAATTTTTGCAATTTCCTCCAAACACCATTTTGATGTTGCAAAATTGCATGATAAAACCACTATGGCAATTCTTGATGCTTCTATGGCCTCTAGGAGCTCGGAAGCGATGGGATTCCCAATCTCAAGCGTCTTATCATCTTTGTAAGTTATAATATCATTTCTAATTAAAGCATCATATAAATGGCTGGTGAAACCCGTGCGAGTGTCTTCACTTCGGAAGCTCATGAAAACATCATAACCTTGTGATAGTCTTGACGAAGATGATGGTGATACATACGGCATCATCTATAGAGCTTAACAGAATTATTTATTAAGAAAGTAGTAATGATTATTTTGTTTTATTTTTTTTGTATTTTTTTGTATTTTTTTTTTTGTATGGGAATAGTTTTTGAGATACTCACATGATGCAACTAATTGAATACTAATTAATACTCATTCAGTTCCAAAATTACAGACTATAATTCCATATTTAAATGTCTTAAAATAATTGTCCAATTCATATTTCAACTAATAAGAAAAGAGTTTACCGGGTAAAGTTATGGTCACACTTTTCTTAAACTGTGTGCGCTTACAATAATTTTGAGACAAAAAATAGTTGGTACTGCTCATGAAAATAAATAAAAGGCAAAATAATACAAAATATGTGCATAGCCAGGTACAGAGACAATGGGGGAGCCAGGGGATGCTCCGCCCCCTCCAACACACGCCCAATCGTTTTCCTATTTATCTTATAAAATTTAAGCCTATGAATGACCCCCAATCTTTTAGATGTCAAAAGAATTAAGAGAAGTTTGACACCGTTTCATGCATAAGGTTTTCATCTAATATTTATTTATTAGTTGTCAATGTGTTTTTCTTATCAAAATTTTAATTTTGTAAACAGCGTATGTAATCATTAGAACCCACCTTTTAAAGTTTTAATTATATTACTTTGTTAGTTTGAGAAAAAAAATTCCGTCCCTCTTATTGCTAATTGTTGGCTCTGTCCGTGTCCATAGCAGGTGCAGTATAATAAAAAAAATGAGATTCAATAGCACTAAATAATTGATTAATCAGATATTATTATCCCAAGGTAAAGCCCTATAATAAACCACCAAACGATAGATCTAATAGCACGTTTGTCTTTTTCTTATAGCTGAAAAGGTGTTACAAATGGCAGAATTTATAATTTACGTAAGCAGATTGATAAATAAATAGTATACAAAAGCTGTTGCGAAAGAGTAATTTGTGTATGAGGGTGAAAGAGGTGCTGAAAACTTACCATGATATGCTGATGAAAATGATGGTGTGGCTGTTGAATTCAGTTGCTGTGTGTTATCCGAAAATGAATGGTGCATGGGTGAAGTGAAATTCACAAACAATAATTCATTTTCATGAGGTGGAGTTAACTTCAAAGTCAATTTGAAAAGACATGGGAAAATGAGATGAAAAATCTCGATCAATAACAAATGGGCTTATGTTAAAAATAAAAATAAAACCAAATGGGCTCAGTATTTGGGCTTTCATGGACCAAGATATCAACCAAACTAACTATGATTCAAAATCACTTAATGTTTCAGTCAATTTGGAAAGACGTGAGAAAATGAGATTCAAAATTTAATTGATTCACTCAATGTTTCATAGCAAATCACTTAATGTTTGCAACGGAAATTATGATTGATTTTATAAAGTTAATATCTTGTTGCAAATTCTGTTACTAATGTTGTAAACAAACTGAATATCAATAGGCACAAAGTGCAAGTTTGTCATTATTAAACAAGAAAAAAGATTAACTTCTAGATTTCAAGAGATCAAAATCTAGAGCAAATTGTTTTGGGCCTTGTGCAAACAAAGACCCAATAGAACTCATGAACTATCCCAATTACATAAACTGTGGCCAGTTTTCATCAGGGTCTTCATATCCGTCTGGTAGCTGTATATCAAAATCATGTATAAAACGTCCGAAATTCTGTCACCTGTAACTTTTTATCTTCCATAAACTGATTTAAGATATTTCCAGCTTCCAATATAACAACATAATTTTCAAAAGCTTGGTTACTCATATCTTCAATGGTCTCTGTGAGGTCATTGATATTATTCTCAAGCCGTTACGAAATAATTATAATCGACAAGAAGTATAAGCTAGAAGAATAGAGAGATTGTGGAATGCATTTTCATTGATCATCACAAACTACAAATGAACCTCTATTTATAAGGTTCTTACAATCAAAGTATTTAGTACAACCATTATAGAGGGAATACAAAAGATGAGAGGTTATGGAGGTTAAGGTATATGGATAGCCACACATATAATTATTCATAATACTCTCTCTTGGCTATCCATCATTAGTTGACATACGATTAGATCTACTGCCTCGTTAAAAACCTTGCTTGAAAAAACCCGGTGGGAAAAAACCATAGCTAAGGGAAAAAGAGTGCAGCCCGTATGTTCTCCCTCTGATGATTAGATCAGTGAAGTTCATCGAGTCTTCGAATTCCAATGTCGTGAACCAACTTCTTAAATGTTGCAGTGGGAAGTGCCTTGGTAAACAAGTCTGCTAAGTTCTCGCTTGAACGGACCTTTTGAAAAATAATGTCGCCGCTCTTTTGTAAGTCATGAGTGAAAAAGAACTTTGGTAGAATATGCTTGGTCCTGTCACCTTTGATGTATCCGTCTTTAAGCTAAGCAATGCATGCTGCATTATCTTCATGCACGATTGTTGGAGCTTCCTGGCCTGAAGAAATACCACATGATTTACGAATATGTTGTATCACATTTCTTAACCAAACACATTCTCGACTTCCATCATGGATCGCTAGAATTTCTGCATGGTTGGATGACATTGCTGAGATTGTCTGCTTTATTGAACTCCATGAAATTGTTGTTCCTCTACTTGTAAATACATATCCAGTTTGAGATCAACCATTGTGAGGGTCAGACATATATTCTGCATCTGCAAAACCAACTAAACTTGTATTTGATGGGTTAGTGAAATATAAACCCATATCCTTTGTACCTTGAAGATACCGAAATATTTTGTTTTACTCCATTTGAGGATTATGCCTCGTTAAAACCTTACTAGATAAAACCCAGTGGGACAAAATTCTAGTGAAGGAAAAAGAGTACATAACTCCTTTATACGCTCGGGGTGTTGCTTCATTAAAAATCTTGCCGGAAAAACCCTGTGGGGACAAAACCATGGTCAAGGGAAAAAGAGTGCAACACGTATCTTCTCTCCCCCTGATGATCACATCACCTAATCTCCTTGAGTCAGTGAAATGCACATTGAAGTGTCTTGATATAATCACGTGAATAAATATTCTCTACATGTTATTTTCATATCCATTTTAAGGATTAACGTACGTCATACATCTCATTCAAGTACATCATCGTACTTCACAAGTTATTCATGAATTTGATGAGGTTTAGTGGATCCTTAAATGGTTGTACACAAGATGTTAAACGAATGAGCCGAGCAATTATGGAACTCGTGCTCAACAACAAAGTTTCAGCTTATCTTGTTCTAGTTTGAAAGATGCAATTCCTAACTATATGGTTTAACGAATGAGCCGAGATGATATGGTTGTATACAAGATGTTTAACGAATGAGCCGAGATGATATGGTTGTACATGAGATGTTTAACGAATGAGCCGAGATGATATGGTTGTACATGAGATGTTTAACGAATGAGCCGAGATGATATGGTTGTACACAAGATGTTTAACGAATGAGCCGAGCAATTATGGAACTCTTGCTCAACAACAAAGTTCCAGCTTATCTTGTTCTAGTTTGAAAGATGCAATTCCTATCTACTTGGGTGATTACTTATCTCCAACACTAGAAATGAGTATTTTAACTATGAACAGTTGTACTTCAAATTTTGAATTTATTCTTTAGTTTTCAGTCTATTCAGGAATTGGCCAATTTGGATCATTAACTATGGAATATGTATCCCACTATCTAGGTTGTGGACGCTCCTGGAACAGAGTATTTCAAACACCTTCTTCCTGACATCATCCAGAACTGCTCTCTACCTGTTAGTGATGGTTATTTGACACTATTTAAGGTGAGCTGGTTTCTGTGAAAATTATGATTATCGTTATTTGTATTTGGTATATCAACATATGTTAGTGATACTCATACGGTTATTCTCTTGTAGTAGTATCTTGGATGGTAAGTACCATATCTGGAAACAACTGTATTTATACTGTATAAATGAACTGTTATAAGTATGATAACAAGGATTAAAATAGCATCGTTATTTTGGGCAACTTTTGACCCGTTTGACCATTTTTCTATAGCTTTTCTTTCCGTTTTAACCTTTATAGATCAAAGCATATCTCAATTATGTCAGTCTTAAATTCAATGTGCCAATTTTGGAAGCACTTATTTTTATTGACAATTTGTTGATTCAGGTTGCTGGTACTTCTGGAAAAGCACTCCTTGACGATGAAGGTGCTAGTACTGAAGCACAAGGACCTGCAGTTGTGGACACAGTTGTGACATGTTGTATGCTTTAGATCAGACAGTTGTACATGAGATGAATGATATATATTTTTGATTTATATTACTAATATTTTTTTTTTCTTCTGGTTATTGAAACAACATTACAGAAGAAATTGAGAATTTTTTTTGTCATATGATACGAATAGTGACGATGTATTTTTTCACTATTGGACGTTAAGGTTCCGTTAGTTTCAGCCAAAAATGACGCCTTTCTTTCGTCACTAATCGCATCAAATAGTGACGACTTTAGCCGCTTCAGTGACGAAAATTAAGTGACGAAACGTGTTGTCACACACCCATAAGTGACGACTTTAGCTTGTCACTAAATTTAGTGTCAAATTCCAGTTTCGTCACTATTAACTTAGTGACGGAGCTATAGTGACGACAAGTGACGACCTTGATTTTCGTGACTAAGTTGGTTTAGTGACGAATTTTCCACTATTAGTGACGATTTTCCACTCGTAACTAAAGCCCTTTTTTCTTGTAGTTCACAAGTTAGTCATTGCAAACACAATTAATTCAAATGATATATTATATCATGTATGATCATTAGCGAGAATCATTAATGTTTCATACACATTTTAGTATGACACTTTAAATCGATATTGTGATCATCATCTTTATAAATCAAGGGGGTCTTTGACACATCATATGACCTCATAAACATGAGTCTCGTTTATCTGTATAAGGATAGTTAACATCTTTCTTTAGTTTTCATGATGCACAAAGTTTATCCTTAAGATGTTCAATTCGTAAATTAAGACAAACTTTTTCTTTTGTTTCAAAATCAGTTTCTATGCATTCAATCACCTTTACAATCAAAAAATCATATTGTATGAAACTTAAACCGTATTCAAATCTAGACCTCTTTATAAAGCTTCATACGCAAACATGGCACAATACTATACGTTAAGGTGATTATTATACATATGCCGAAAACATGATTAGTTCAATACAGTCAAATACTATTCTCGAGAACTTTTCTTATATGCTCTAACATAAAAATCACTAGCATGCTCCATGCATTTTATATGCTATAATGAAATCTCAAAATCACATGAGCTTTATTCATTAACTTTTAGACGCATATCAATTACTATTATATTGCGAGACTTAAATACATTATTGGATCCACCACATGAGAACATGTCTCCTTATGATCATTTTCATGTCTTTACGAATATATTGTGTGCCATTAGTCATGCCTTAAATACAAAAGTTTCAATACTTTAATTTTTCTTCCTCATAAAGACCAACGCATATCCAATAATTTACACCTTTATATGTACGGACTTCAAGTCCCAGTAATCATGTCTCGTCACAAGAGACTTCATTCTTTCATTACTTCTTTGCGTCTTTACATCTTTTGGCCACTCATTTATACATCTACACTTCCTACATGTATGCTTCCATGATCCTCACCATGATTATAGCGCTATCTTATATATTTACATAGTCATTATCATGCACATTATTGTATACAATATCTCCATCGACGTCGATTCATTTATATTTTTGATTCCACAATTTACTAGACATTGCAATATATCATTTATTGAGATCTCATAGTTTTTCACGTACCCGGGGTTTTTAGAGAACCTTCATGTCTAGTGTCTCTTTAAGAGACTATGGGGTCTTTATTACCTCGATACCTCGATTCGACCATCTTAATTTTCTTGCTCCATTTCATTTATTCATTCGAGGACTTTTACTTGGAATCAATTAGTCTATCATGCTGCAGCCATGCCATAGACTCACTACCAATCATTGGTTGTCATGTGGGACATACACTATAATTGGAGCACTAGCAGCGTATATATGATTTAGTAACTTCTTTAGGTCACTAAACATGTCTGGCAATTACTAGATCTCGAATATAAATTGTCCCTTAAACTTCAAGTTCATATTCAATAGCGTGAGGATCAACATTTATATTATCATAATTCATTCCAAATTTCTCGTTGCTTATTCTCCCCCTGAATGAATTATCAACTTCAACATCCCGTGTGTGCGTTGTGGTGGATTTACAATACAGGTTCCGCACATTTACAGAAAACTTTATATGGGAAACATATGGTTTGTGACCAAAACCATTCTAATAGGGATAATTCATTATTAATTGTTGGCAAGATGCGAATTCATATTTTATCATTTAAAAATTACATGCCCCATAAACTAACAGTTTTGTTCTCACAATTATTGGCTTTGCAATCAACTGAAGACGTTTTATAAATGTTTCAACAAAAGCAATTCGCGTATGAACCTGGGCTACATAAAGTTCAACACTTATTCCAATAATCGCCCAATACTTGGAAGTATTCACCACCATTCTCTAAAATATACTTTTGAAAACCATGCTCGTATATGATAAGTCGAGCCATTAAACACGCTAACTTTAAGTGGCGTCTTTGATGATCATTTTGACGATGCATCGATTTTAAAACTCAAAATGATCCACATGGCGGATGTATAGGCCTACATACATCCCCGTTATATTCTTTCCAAAACTTTACAGGTATGGTGGTGATATATGAACAATTAGTTTCCATTCCATTGAGAACAATCAAATCTATCTTTGAAGAAACTTATAGTTCTTCTATACATTTCGCATCATCATTGACTCGGGATGGTCCAACCGGTCATGCCAATTACTACAATAATCTTGGCTCATAAACTTATACTTTATGACCACATGTGCTTCAATTGCACCTTGTTTTATATAAAAGTCGAATGATATGAAGAGCTCACATTTCTCCAAATAGCTCTTTTATGTCTTTCATACAGTTTAATATAATATTCAAATTAGCCTATATCATTATCAAATAACAAAACACAATCTATACTAGTAAAGTATGCCATTAATCAGTTAATCAAGTGTCTCACATGCAAATAAAACCGCATGAAACATAAATCACACGTATATGACAAGATGGTTATTAAATTCCGACATTTACACAAATAATTCTCATATTCAAAATGACACCTTTATTTTCTTTCACGTTTTATTGTCATTTACTACGGATATCTTGCTAGGAAAAGCTAAAGGTCATCATTTTATTCAATAATAAGCAATCAGTCCAAAAAGTTTCGAGTACAAATATACTAGCATCTCTTAACTATTAATAAGGCAAAAACCTAGTAGCATAAGGATGATACTAGTAAACAAACAACTCCCTATGCCCAGTGGTTTATTATGTTGCGATTGATCAGTAAATTTTCCCATATTATCAAACTGTGTCGAGCATCAAAGTAAATATATATTTATACACATTGAGAACCTAAACATGTATTAATGCTTAATACTATAAAACTAATAATCTCGCTCGTTAATATTGAAAGTATTAGATAAAGGTTCTCGTTTCGGACTTTGTTCAACTAATTATCAAACTTACAAACCAACAAAACAAGACATATGCTAAATCATGAGAAAACCACTCAAAAATATATCACTGCATAAACATCAATGTTAAACATATAAACTATTATGTTATTACCCATTACTAAGTTGCAATGTATTATTAGTCATCATGATATACATGATGTTTTATTACATATAAAAAAAACAACACAAGTCTAATACCAGCATTTAGATTAACATATACAATTTAGTTGCCTATCGTAAAATTATTAATGATAGTAATGGTAATTTTCACTTTAATGGCCAAACATCTTGAATTGTTTTGCTAGAGAGGTATTATAAAGTTTTAGAAACTTTGACTAAATCAATCATCATGCGTTACATTAAAATAATTGAATCATAGAGTTTAATTAATTGATAAAACAAGCATATGTATTCGAAACATAGCAATAATATACCACGTAACATAATAACAAAGAAGGCACATATAAGATTGACTCTATCTACTTTCAAGACAAAAGTTACTTTAACTATTAATTAATCAAGAAAACTTACCTCTTTAATGACTAAATTTTGATCCGTTCGTCAAAATAAAAATTGGACATTTGCTTTAGAGAAGATAAGATAAAGAAAAATAACAACAAAAGTCTTCCTTTTTCTTGATATCAAACTCGATCAATATGCAATATAACTGAAGCAAAGTAATACATATATATACGAGATGGTATAACGATCAAAACTACTGGATCTCAAAATCATAAATAAGCAATATATGATGTCACATATCACAAGAAGCCACAAATAATACCACTACCGGTATACATAAATACATAATATTTTAGCGAATCATGCTTTCTCTCAAAAATAAATACTTAATTAAAAAAAATTAATAAAACGTTTAGTGTTCTGTTTAGAGCTACAATCGAATGTACACATAAACATTATAACGTATGCAAAAATACATACGGCGTATATAAGAGCATAAAATTAGTATTGTTAATCGATGTTTTTATATCATATTAACAAGTAATATATGGAATAAATATATATCAATGGTATAAGAATTACCTCATGGGATAAAAAATAACTTTTTAACAAAAAAATGAATCGGTTTCTTCGTCCTTGTCATTAAACTCTTGTTTTCGTGAAGCTTTAGCCATTAAAAATCTTCTTAGAGCGTGCGATCAAGATCGAGGATTGTACTTTGAGACTATCGTGCTGATAGCGTGTTACGAAATAATTATAATTGACAAGATGTATAAGCTAGAAGAATAGAGAGATTGTGGAATACATTTTCATTGATCATCACAAACTACAAATGAACCTCTATTTATAGGGTTCTTACAATCAAAATATTTAGTTCAACCATTATAGAGGAAATACAAAAGATGAGAGGTTAAGGTATATGGATAGCCACACACATAATTATTCATAATACAAGCTTATTTATTACTCCCTCCGTCTCAATTTATTTGTCAGGAGAGAGAAAACACAAAGTTTAATAAAAGTGGGGCCACTTTAATTTTCAACTACTAAAATGGAATATTCCTCCACTAGATTCTCTAGTTTTTACTAAATAAGGAAAGTGGACAATTAATTTGAGACATCCATTAAAGGAAATATGGACAATTAAATTGAGACGGAGGGAGTACTTTCTTTATCTCTGCCTTGTTTCTTTCAGTAACACATCTAGACTCGTGTGGCTTCTCCATCTTGTTCAATTCAAGCAAAAGATCTGCATTAGTATGGAAATCCCGAATCTGCAACTCTCTACCATAATCATCATTCAAATAACCTCCATACCAACTACCATAATATCGAACGATAATCTCCAGCCTAAATACCCAGGAATTTCCATAATATCCAGCAATTAAACTCAGAATGCCTGCAATCGTTATTCTTGATAACTTCTCCATTAGCGCTACTGACGTGGAGAGTCTATTTTGTCGGGTCTCTTCTTTTATGCATCTTGAAAATAAAACTGTTAGCCGAATGTTATTTGCCAAGGATGTGACAAACATATCAGAAAACATTACACTGTTAGCAGCTTCAAGATCACTGAGTTGCTGCAGCATCTCTTCATTACTGTAATTGTCTGCTGTGCTTTTCACCAAAATTTTCTTGAGTGCCAACTTTACGCTCATCCAGCTACATGATATGTCTTTCAGCAACCTTATGAAATCAGTGTAAAGCTTGGAAGTTTCACGACTGATTTGATAGTAGTTATAAATCCAAGGAAATAATAATTGTGCGTCACTCCACTCTTTTTTTGATTGCTTAAAAACCTCTTGGTTGATTTTGAGTAGACAGTTAATAATTTGGTGGATTTTGTGCAATGAATAACCATTTCTTCTATTGAAAGAAATAAAACTCGTTATTCTTTTAAAATGGATAGTATCCTCAAAGTTTATGTGATCGGCTTCGGATCCCCATTTCAAATAAGTGGCTAGAGTTATAGCAGCTTTAAACTTAGACATCACCACCTTATTTGCAGAATCTTCATATTTTTTCAACTGATGTATTTCTTTATCACGTATGAAACGAGCTCCAAATTTTGTCACCTGTAAATTTCCGTCTGCAACAAATGTATTCAAAGAATTAATCAAATCAGTAGTCACTTATTTCTCCTACCTTTGCAAACCATACCATGAAGAACAGTCACTCAAATATTAAACATAAAGTATGACACACAAACAGTCGCCTTTGTGACATGCAAGATTGAGATGCTCATGTGGTAAATCAAATTAAACTGTTAAAACTGACCTCTTGGCTCAACGTTTAATGATACACGAATCGCAATCTTTTGATTTGCATTTACCATTCTTTGAAGGTTATTAGCTGTTGTCCAATAACAAACCAATTGGTTTTCCAACCCTGGCACCAAGTTTATGGGGACAAGAATTTTACAAAGTGTTTCCTTATCATGGATATGAGCTGTCACCACATATTTTGTTTCCATGTTAGCATCTGTATGGCGGAAAGCAATAACAGCGCATATGGCCACTCCAACCCATGGGCCATGATGAAATAATGTTTTGTCAGATTCTAACATCGTGAACTTTGATGGAACTTCGCTTCCAGCACCAACTATCTCAAATATAGCTTCTAGTGTCATCCAATATTTTTTTCTCAGCTGAACACACACACACAAAATAGTTACTTAACAATGGTCTCATATTACATTTTGGGAAAACATGAATTGATAAAAACATAATTATACGTACAGATCTTGATATTCTATCTTGAAATGCACTAGATATTACACACATGCGCACACACACACACACATAAACACACATAGACACAGAGTGGGGGAGACCTGAAGATAACTATTAAGTACTCTTTCTGCTAGATAACTGCCACTTTCATTCTCTGCTAGTCTAGGGCAGTTCAAACATGAAACCGTTGGACTAGTGTTATTGCTTGTGGCATGAAAGGTATACATATCTACCTCTTCTCCTGACAAGATGTAATTGAATCTAACCTGAAGTCCATAAAGTGTGTCCTCATTTACTAGTGAAAGTTTTGGTAATGACTGAAGCTTCTTGCAATTATTTAAACAAAGCATTTTTAGATTTGAAAGTAGACCGATGCTTGCTGCCAGATGTTCAATATTATTTCCAGATAGATCCAAAAATATTAATCGATGCAATAAACCAATACCATTAGGAACTACAATTAAATTGCAAAAACTTAGATCAAGCTCCCTTATATTTGATAAGATATCCACATTTGTGAAAGGAAATCCTTTATTTTGAGATGAAAATGGACATCTTTTAGCACGTAGGAATCTTAGTCTTTTCAGGTAACGAATGGACAATGGAATCTCTTCTATAGAGGTTTTACTTGTGGACCTAATCCCGATTCATTGCTCGGTTTATAATATATATTTAGTATGTTATGAAATAAGCATAAAGCCTAAGGGCCGAATACGTTAGATATAAAGTTAATAACGGAATAGCAGTTATAGGTATTTACTGGAAGGAATAGGTGTGACTATTCGTGAACAGTCACGATGGTTACTTTATGTATCTATAAATAGGATCAGTCATGTAACAGAAATTGATCTATCAATATACACGATTATATTCAGTAACTTTTCTATATATTTGGAAATCAAACGACTAAGGGACAACAATTGGTACCAGAGCAATCAGGCTCTTTAATTCCAAACACTGTGACCGGAAGAATCATTACGCCAACCGGAAAATCTACGAGGGTGGAATTACGGTAACAGGAAGAAGAAAACTTACTTGAATTACAATCCGAAAGAAACCACTTCAATCCCACTCCTGAAAGAGGAATAAACTGATTGAAGGAATCCATTGAAACCAAATCAACACCTGCGAATATTAGGGCTTCTTTTAATTGATTTGGGGAAGAACACTTTTGTTGGGAACGGCTGTTGAAGACGACACAAAAGGAAAAACCCATCAATTTTGGGATTTAATCAAGAAAACTTCTTGTGGGAGCAGTTCACGAACGACACAGGAGGGAGGAAAAGAAAAAAAAAACCATATCTGGTTTTTTTTTTTTTTTTTTTTTTTGTCTTTTTTTATTTTGTGGGAACGGTTCTAATTAGGAACGACATAAAAGGAAGAGGAGCACTTTGGGCTTCATCAAAACAGCCGGACTATTTATTTTTGGGCTTCTATTTGGAATAATATTTCTTGAAAGAAATACACAATCTACCATTTGGGTGTTACAACCCTTTTATCAGGATCGACAAGGGAAGGACGCTTCTCTCTGACAACAATTCTTTAAAAGGAATTACTTTCGGATATCCACAACACTCAGGAAAACCCCAAATTTTTAGAAAGTGAAGATCATACGAATAGAAACCATGTCTGGTGATGACGCCTTAGTAACACAAAAACCCGTTGCACCAATCTCTCACTATAAATGCCCCGTTTTGAAACCGACAAATTACACCATTTGGGCCATTCAAATCAAAGTTATACTTGAGGCAAATGGATTATGGGAGATGATAGAACCAAAGGCCGATGCACAACCAGACGAGAAAAAGGATAAGGCAACGATTGCCTTCTTATACCAAGCATTGACCGAAGATGTAATACTGCAAGTTGCGGGATGTAAGACTGCGAAGGAACTCTGGGAGGCGTTAAAAAAGAGACATGTCGGTGCAGATAAAGTACAGAAAGCACGCTTACAATCTTTGATGATTGGATTTCAAGCACTCCAAATGAGGGAGGACGATACGTTGGATGCTTTTACCGCTAAACTAAACGGCTATGCCACCAAGGCAGAAGAATTAGGAAAAATGTTGGACCAACCGCTACTGGTACGAAAACTTTTGGATTCCATGCCGGATCAGTTCATCCAAATTGTGGCATCCATCGAACAAAATAGTGATCTAGACGAGGTTACTTTAGACGAGATCATTGGAAAACTCAAAGCATTTGAGGAAAGAATAAAACTCCGAAAAGGAGGACGTGAAGAAAGCCAAGAAAATTTACTATTTGCACAAGGCAAACACTCAGGAAGAGGAAGGCGTTTTGGCAATCACGGACGCGGTAGATCAAACTCTTCACAAGGAAACTAGCAAAACAACAGAAATAAACATGACTCAAAAGAGGAAGGCTCAACTCACAAGGCAAGAAGAAACACAAGATGGAATAAGCAAGTGAGGGACATGAGCAAAGTACAATGTCACAGATGTAGAAAATTTGGACATTTCAGAAAAGACTGCAATCAACTGTCGACAATGCAGGAACAATCAAACCTTATCCAAGAAGACGAAGAGCCATCATTGTTAATGGCACACAAAATTGAACGCGAAGAAGTACTGTTAAATGAAGGACAAATTCAACCCGAAAAGTATGCTACAACAGATGAAAGCATCTGGTATTTAGATAATGGTGCAAGCAACCACATAACGGGGACAAAAAGTCACTTCAGGGATATTGATGAAAACATAACAGGACGTGTTCGTTTTGGAGATGGATCGTATGTAGAAATAAAAGGAAAAGGCTCTGTTTTATTAGAATGTAGGAATCACGAACAGAAGATTATATCAGAAGTATACTACATTCCAAACCTCAAGAGCAACATACTGAGTCTAGGACAACTCACGGAGATCGGGTGTAAAGTAGTCATGGAAGGAAAACAACTAACTTTACATGACAATTACAAGAAGCTGCTGATAAAGATTGAAAGATCAAAGAACAGACTTTACAGCATCAAACTGAAGATAGGAACACCCATATGTCTCCTAGCAAATGTAGATAGCCAAGCATGGTTGTGGCACGCTAGATTAGGTCATCTAAACTTTGAAGACATCAACAAAATGACAAGAAAGAATCTAGTGGAAGGAATACCAAGGATAAATCACGCAGGACATATTTGTGATGCCTGCTTATTAGGAAAACACAGTAGGACTCCATTCCCAAGTCAAGCCAAGTTCAGATCAAAGAAACATTTGAATTTAGTATATGGAGACCTCTGTGGCCCTATAACCCCAGCCACACACTCCGAAAAGCAATACATTTTCTTGTTAGCGGATGAATGTACACGCTTTATGTGGGCCTACTTTCTGACATCAAAAGATCAGGCATTTAACACTTTCAAAGAATTCAAACAACATGTTGAAATGGAAATGCGGACAAAATTAAGGATGCTGAGAACAGACAGAGGAGGTGAGTTCACATCTAATGAATTCACCAAATACTGCAAGGAAAATGGAATAGCACGACAGTTAACAGCACCTTATGTTGGATTTAAATATCTTGACATTCAAATAAATAAATAAACATCAAAGCAAATATAATAGCGGAAGCAGGATCTTTAATTTAACACATACAAAGTATTACCGAATATTAAATAAAGGAACATATCTTGATCCTAGCAAGAACAAGGATCTACTCTTATCTTCACTTCACTTGAACAATGAATAGGATTAACGTGGAACCCCTTACCTTTTTGTTCCACAATCCAAGATGAATAACAAAAGTATGTTATATCCGAGATCTTGTACACACGTACTATTACTCGATCAAAGGTTGATGCTAGTGAATGAACATAATTATTAAACCAAAACTATTTTGTTTAATAAACCTTGAATCTATTATTCAAGAAGAGCTAAAGAATAAAATCATACATGCACCCACATACTGTACGATACATATGTAGAAGATATTATGTGACATAATAATCATACATGGTACATATCAATTATATGTCAAACAAATTGTACGAAGCATATCTTGACTATATGATTCATGTCACTGTACAATACATGCCACATAATTCATTAAAGTCAAAGATATAATAGTATCATTATACTGTACAATTCGAATCAGACTTCATAGACGATTCACCTTCTTTTTTGAGTGTTATTATTGTCGATCCCTTTTTGAAGGGTTTGAGGTGTTTATATAGCCTCCAAACTTGTTCTCCAAGTTTGAATCTAATAGCTCCTCAACTTTCAAAACTCGACACTCAACCCCCTCCTTTATTTTACTAACAATCATTAGTCAATTCCATTAATTACTTTAACGTCCGTTAGTTATATTTCGTGTCCAAATAATTAAAATATATAATAATATATATATTAATTATTCCTTTGATCATTCATACGTAAAGTGTGCAATCCCTCGGTCCCGTGTTCGATTCTAGTCATACACGATTTAATATTTTTCCAAAACTCTAACAGCTCCTACTTGGAAATCTATTAAAAGGGTAATGACATTGGTTAGCGTCTAGCAACACGCCAATGCCCCTAGTACAACTCGGGTGGGTGGTCTCCTGGAAAAACCACTTGATGATTAATCATCATACTTATCCTTTTGTTCTAATACTACATTAATAAAGATATGGATCTAAGTCATTCTTTATTAATAATTATGTTTCTCGTTGTTTATGATTGAGCAAGATTACTAAATCATCTGAACTATTCAGGGGAGATCTTGGGTGCGGCCGCACAAACATCTTGTCAACCCTACGAGGGGCCCAACAGTATTAAACTCCAAACAATTTGAAGGAACAAATTCTATCTTGACTACGAGCATAACACATGCACTTCGCAACGCTTCCCAAAACAATCCGTATAGCTACCAGTTACGTATAGCGTTAAATTGAATCAAAGAAATGCACTACATGCATGACAGTTATCTGGCATCTCAAGTCTAAGGATAAATATTATACACATGATTTACTTGATGACAAGATCCATAAAGTAAACTCATGACGGCGGGATCAGTCCTATATTCAAACATTTTGAATATCATGTGAAATCGGCATGACAACGCATCAATATACTATAAGTATATTATACCAATACTCAGATTTACCTTAATTTAATGATATTCCCATGTCATTAATTGGCAATGGACAGTTTAGAATATATAAATATATTCAAGGATATAAACATGCAAATATAGGATATATTATTAAGAAAATGATAAATAAACATAACCATTATTTTATTTCATTAAAATAATAACTGTTCAATAACATCGCATTATCCAAACACTAAATAGATCAATGCATGATAATACTTATTAATGAATTATGCCTCAAGTCATGTCAAACATACTTGTTGACAAGGCATAAATCAACTAATTTTGATCTATGGGAATTTTGAGAATACTTATTTCAAGAATTCAATTAATGACGTTCTTGTATGTGTGCTATCAATTATCTTGATAATGCCACATAATATTTCATAAAATACGTGACATCCTCAACCACAAATTTATGACAAGTAAACTATCAAACCTTTTATATTTTAAAGTATTCTAATTCTTTAATGTAAAAATGCAACTATGCTTACAGTTAAGCATAACTAGTACACATGGCCATTAACTAGGATGAAATCCTACCACGACTAGTATTGAGTGTCATCTCAATCTTATCAGCATCATTGTATGTAGCAACAATATGCTCTTTAAAATCCCGTAAACTTTAATATCCAATGTGTAATGTTTGATACCTTCAAATCTTACAAGATTTGTTGGCTATATCAATTACGCAACAATTGCCATATGGTTCATACTTAGAATTTTGGAGCTATTCCAGGATGAGGATGTTAATTCTAAATCTAACCATATCCAATACAGCAAGTTATCTAATAACTTTCAATTAGATATTTAATGTTGTCAAATCATCTTTCATCAAGCATGATACAACAAACAACATGATGTACATGAAAAAACCTTGCGTCAAACATAGAATTTATTCATGTCATATCTTTTCAAAGATATGTATCTATCTAGACTTTCTAATAGCATAATCATGTTTATTAGAATTAATACTTTTACCGCTTATGTTTATCATAATAAACATATATTTCAAGGTTGTATGTTTATTTTCTAAATCTTCACTTGAAGTTTCATTCCAAACTAAGACTTAACATTTAATGCTTATGGAATGTTACTTCCTATATGTTATACAACATATATGAAATAAGAAAATAAATTTACCACTCCCACTAGCTTTTAGGAATATTCAGAGAATATCTTATTTTAATTATAAATCAACATTTGGATTTAATAATCAAACATAAGTGTATCTCCTAGATGCATGCATTAATCCATTCATAAATGATTTGCACTTTGTATACTTCCAAAGATTATTTGAATTCAAATACTCCTTTCAATTACTTATCGTCCTCGCACAAGTAATTACTCAAGAAAGAGTTTTGATTATTCCATTGTTAATTTCATGTAAATGAAACTAAGAATGACAATCATAATCTTCATACATTTAATGTGCTTAGAAAGAATTTCAATCACAGTTAATTGCTTAAGTGTGTTTGATAATCTTTTCATACATTAAATATGTATACAGAAATGTCCATATGATTTCTACTCAAAATTTAAATCTCTAGGATTTTCATTTCCTTTGTAAAAACTCATCTTCATTCTATAGTGTAACTATAGAGTTCAAGATTAATTAAGTTTTTTAAAACTAATTATCTTTATGGACTGCATCTAATCGTTCATAGTATGAGTAACTTGCCAAATTCAATATTTGCAATTCATTAACAGGTTTACCATAATCCTGTAACTCATAATCCTCAACATATTACACAAATATTTGAGATATCCTTGCGGATCTATGAATGAGAATTCCATCATCTTGATATTTAACATTAATATTGTTGGGAATAAAATGTTCAAGTCAAAGAGCCTGCCAAAGATGTTAAAGAGCCTGCTAGTTGATTTTGAAGAGTATGAAGATGTTCTACCAGTACCTTCTGGGTAGAAGGTACTGCTAGTTGATGAAGAGCCTGCCAAGCTTATGTCAAGTCGATTAGATATTTTGTAATAGATATTTAGTTGAATTATTAGTCTTTGTACATTGTTATACGCTATGTAGAAGTGATTTAGTCCTCTGTGGTTCACAGAAGAATATGGCAGAGTTGTACATTGGTAGTTGTATTTAATTGTAGGCGCCAATATAGTCAAAGTATAGTTTTATATTCAACCACTTGACAATCTTGTAAGAAGATATCCTTATCTTATAAAAGGATATCTTTGTCACCACTTCATGCATGCATCTTCACCAACTAATAACCAAAAACAAACTATCTCTCAAGTAACTTAGTTACTTCAATTCACAAATCCTTTTACAATCTTAGATTCAAGATTACTTTGTAATCCCGGTGATACTTAGATCATCCGTATTATTTCATCAATAATATTGAATCATTTTGTGTTAACCAAAGTTGTGTTCTTTGTTCATTGCATACTCACGTTTACTTAAACTCACCACCTTGTGTTCTTTTAAGTGTGTTGTAGTAGATTCCGCATGCTAAACACATTCAATACATAAATATCTCAAAACATTCAAAACACAAACGTTCCACAAGTGGTATCAGAGCTAGGCTTGATATTTACTAATTTAAAAGAACAATGGATGTTGAACATATTCAAACAAATGTTGCAGCTAAACTTCCATTACTTAAGCAAAATGAGTTTGAAATGTGGAGACTAAGGGTTGAACAATACTTTCAAGTGCAGGACTATGCACTTTGGGAGATCATTGAACAAGGCAATTCATTTAAACCCCAAATCACCACTACAACAGTAAATGATGCTCTTGTAACAAGAATACAAGACCAACCATCAAATGCAGATGAAAAAGTTCAGAAGAGAAATGATCTAAAAGCAAGGAGTATGTTACTGATGACTATTCCAAATGATCAACTTCTGATCTTTAACAAATACAAAGATGCCAAAACCCTTTTTGAAGCTATTGTGGCTAGATTTGGTGGTAATGATGCTACCAAGAAAACACAGAAAACACTTCTCAAACAACAATTTGAGAACTTTACAGCCACAACCAATGAGTCTTTGGACAGTATGTTCAATAGACTTCAGAAGCTTGCAAGTCAGTTAGCCATCCATGAAGTGATGATAACTCAAGAAGACCTAAACTCTAAATTTCTTAGGAGTTTACCTTTAGAATGGTCTATGCATGTCATTGTCTGGAAGAACAAGCCAGATATTGACCAGATGAGTCTCAATGATCTCTACAACAATTTCAAAATTGTAGAACATGAAGTAAAGAAGACTACTGGGTCAAGTTCAGGAAATATGGCTTTTGTTTCATCCCCAAGCATCTCAAAGGTTGATAATGAAGAAAAAGGTGGCAGAGAAGAAGGTAGTGCCAGTACAACCTTTGGTACTGCTAGTACTTCTAGTAGTACCAAATCCATTTTAGATGAAACAATTGGGTGTGCTTTTCTTACATCTCAACACAATGGGTCCGTATTAACATTTGAAGATCTTCAAGAGATTCATCCTGATGATCTTGAAGTGATGGACATAAAGTGGCAACTTTCACTTTTAAGCATTAGAGCTAAGAAGTTGTTGATGAGGACTGGCAAGAAGATAATGATAAATGGAAATGAGCCTGCTGGCTATGATAAGTCAAAGGTGGAGTGTTACAACTGCCACATGAAAGGTCACTACTCTAGAGAGTGTAGAAGACCTAAGAAGCAGGATGACAAGGGTAGAGGGTTTGACAACAGAAATAAAGAAAGCTTTGAGAAGAGAGGAAGCTTTGAAAGCAAGAGTAAGGTTGTTGAAGTTGCTGAGCCAAAAGCAATGGTTGCTATTGATGGCATGGGTTTTGATTGGAGTTTCATGGGTGAAGATGAGTCAACTTCTGATGAATTGGCTTTGATGGCATTCTCCACTCCTGAGGTACAAACTATCAAATGTTCTAGCAATTGTGAATTTCTTAAAGAATTAGAAGTTATAAGAAAATCTTATGATGAGCTAAAAATAGAAGAAAGAAAAACCAATCAAACCTTATTTAACCATCAGTGTGGTATGGCCAAACTAGAAAAACAAATCATTCACTATAGAGAAAATGAACTCACATTTTCTGATGCTAAAGCTGCTCTTAATAGACAAATATTTTTGAAAGATTCAGAAATAGAAATGGTAAGGAATGAGTGTACTAAAGTTACATTGGCTAGAGATAATATTCAACTAACTGTTACTAAATTGGAAAATGCTTCTGAGTGTACTAGGAGCATAGTAGAGAATCAGATGAATAAGAGAATAAAATCAGGGATAGGATACAATGAATGTCCACCTCCTTATAGAGGAATTCCTTGTCCTCCAGGATCAGATCTTGCTGAATCAGGTGTGCATGAAGTCATTAACAAATCATTGGCTAAACCTGTAGTGATAAGTGAACCTTCTGAAAGTGATATGAATGCCCCACTCTCTAAGGTGCTCACTGATAAGAGACCAGATGTCCTAATTATTGAAGATTGGGTATCTGATGATGATGAAGATGAGACTACTCCTATCAAAGGAATCAAAGTAGGACCAGTAAGTCTTAAGAAAGTAGAAGTTAAAGCTAAGGCTAAAGCTGTTTTGAAAACAGTTGAAAGTTGTAAAAATTGTAATAACAAACCTAGGGGAAGCCAAAGAAATTGGAACAACCTTAAGTCACAACAACTAGGTGATGACTTTGTTATGTTCAATAAGGCTTGTTATTATTGTGGTAGCTTTAATCATCTTCATGCTTATTGTAATAAATGGGTTTCTGGGAGTAAATCAAAGTCTAAAACAAATGTTACTCACCCCAGAAAAAGTTTTGTTAAGTCTAACACCACAAATGTTAAACATACTGTTAGACAAAATAAGCCTGTTATTGCAAAACCAACTAATAAGGGTACAAGAAACACTTTCAAATGAGTACCAAAAGTTGTGAATAGTCCTATTCAAAAGAAATCTATGGTCAAAACACAAATTTGGAAACCAAAAACCAAAGGTCCTGCTAGACCAAAAGGTCCTGCTAGACCAAATGGTACTGCCAAGATTGGTATTACCAAAATTGGTACAAATAGACCAAAGACCACACAATGGATTAAAAGGGAAAGTGCTGTTAAGTCCTCAGCATGTTGGATTTGGAAACCAATCCAATCAAAAGGTGCATCAACAATCCTGAAAAGGTTTGATTTCATTGATGCAAGAGGCAAACCCAAGTCTGTCATGGCTTGGGTACCCCAAGGAAACTAATATGTTTATTCATGTGCAGGAACATTCATCTGATATTGAAGATCAAGGATATGTTGATAGTGGATGTTCAAGGCACATGACAGGCAACATGTCATTCCTCTCAGACTTCAAAACATTTGATGGAGGATATGTTACCTTTAGGGGAGGAATAAAAGGAAAAATCACTGGTAAAGGTACTATCAAAACCAGTAAACTAGATTTTGAAAATGTGTATTTTGTGAAAGAACTTCAGTTTAATCTTCTTAGTGTCTCACAAATGTGTGACAAAAAGAAAAATGTTCTATTTACTGACAATGAATGTATGGTTCTTTCTTCTGATTTTAAGATGCCTGATGAGAGTCAGATCCTTCTTAAAATTCCAAAAAGGAACAATATGTACAGTGTCAATTTAAAGAACATTGATCCTAAGGAGAGTCTAACTTGTTTGGTAGCAAAAGCCTCATTGGATGAATCTATACTTTGGCATAGAAGGCTTGGTCATGTAAACTTTAAAACTATCAACACTATTGCAAAATATGATTTGGTAAGAGGTTTACCCAAAAAGATTTTCCAAAACGACCAAACCTGTGTTGATTGTCTAAAAGGCAAACAACATAGAGCTTCTTGTAAGCCCAAGACCCAAAACTCTATTTCTCAGGCTTTACATATGCTTCATATGGATCTCTTTGGTCCTACTAATGTGTGCAGCTTAAATGGAAAAAGATATTGTCTGGTTGTTACTGATGATTATAGCAGATTTTCATGGGTTTTCTTCTTAAGATCTAAACATGAAACTAGTGAGATACTTAAAACATATATCACTGAGGTAGAAAACCAATCTGATAAGAAGGTCAAAGTCATCAGATGTGACAATGGGACAGAGTTCAAGAATAGAGTTATGGATGACTTTTGCAAGGAAAAAGGCATAAAAAGGGAATTTAGTGTAGCTAGAACCCCACAACAAAATGGAGTAGCAGAAAGAAAGAATAGAACACTTATAGAGGCTACTAGAACTATGTTAGTAGACTCTAAGTTGCCTATTTCATTTTGGGCTGAAGCAGTTGGTACTGCTTGTTATGTACAAAACAGGGTTCTTGTGACAAAACCACATAGAAAAACACCTTATGAACTTTTCTTTGGTAGAACACCATCTTTAAGTTTTATGAGACCTTTTGGTTGTCATGTCACTATTCTAAATACAAAAGATCATTTAGGCAAGTTTGATGGAAAAGCAGATGTTGGCTATTTGATAGGGTATTCCTTGCAGAGTAAGGCCTATAGAGTGTTTAACACTTGCACTAGGCTAGTAGAAGAGAATCTTCACATAGAGTTTCAAGAGAAACTAACAAATGTGAAAGGAATTGGACCAGATTGGATGTTTGATATTGATAGGCTTTCAGAATCTATGAATTATGTGCCTGTTTCAGGTGCAAATACTAATGATGATGCAGGTTCTGAAGATAATGTTGAAACTCCTAAAGATCAAGATTACATCTGGATGCCAATTTGGAAAAGTATGGATCTATCTTCAAGTCAAGAAGGACCTTCAAACACAAGAAATGAAGGCAATGAAGAAGATCATGGAACTCAGAATCAAGAGAATCAAGAAAGTGGTGCTAATGACAATGGTACTGCTAGTTCACCAGATGGTCCTGCTAGTTCATGTAATGATACTGCTGAGCCATTGAATGTTCAAATAGATGATTCTTTACCAGAAGAGAGGGGGATTAGCAATCTTCCATCTACATATGAAGTTCCTAAAACACCCAACACTAGAATTCTCAAAGATCACTCAACTGATGATGTGATTGGAAGCATAAATTCTGGTGTTAGAACAAGATCTCAAGTTGGTTTATCTCAAGTCTTATCTTCAGATGAAGAAGGGTTTATCTCCTCTATTTATGAAGAAAAGAATAATGATACTTCCAATATATGCCTGTTTTCATGTTTTCTATCTCAGGCTGAACCCAAAAACATAAACAAAGCTTTAGATGATGCAAGTTGGGTGGAAGCAATGCAAGAAGAGCTTCTCCAATTCAAGATTCAGAAGGTTTGGATATTGGTTGATTTGCCCAAAGGTTATAGGGCAATTGGAACCAAATGGGTGTTCAGAAACAAGAAAGATGAAAGGGGTATAGTGATCAGAAACAAGGCTAGATTGGTAGCACAAGGATATACTCAAGAAGAAGGGGTAGATTATGAAGAAGTGTTTGCTTCAGTTGCAAGACTTGAAGCAATTAGGCTTTTCTTGGCCTATGCTTCATTCATAGGCTTCACTGTCTATCAAATGGATGTTAAGAGTGCATTTTTATATGGTGAAATTGAAGAACCAGTATATGTATCTCAACCTCCAGGCTTCATTGATGCAGAGTATCCAGAAAAAGTTTACAAGGTTACCAAGGCTTTGTATGGCCTACACCAAGCTCCTAGGGCATGGTATGAAACATTGGCTTGTTTTCTACTAGAAAGTGGATTCCAAAGAGGCAGGATTGATCCAACTTTGTTCATCAAAAGAACAAAGAAAGACATCTTGCTAGTGCAGATTTATGTTGATGACATAATCTTTGGGTCAACAAACCAAGACTTGTGTGTACAATTTGAAAAACTTATGCATAGTAAGTTTGAAATGAGTTCCATGGGGGAACTTACTTTCTTTTTGGGTCTCCAAGTGAAACAATCCAAAGAAGGCATATTTATCAGCCAAGATAAGTATGTAGCAGAGATCCTAAGGAAATTTAATTTTGCTGATTCTAAGGTTGCAAGTACACCAATGGATCCAGACAAAGGGCTACTCAAGGATGCTGAAGGAGAAGATATGGATTTGCACAATTATAGATCAATGATTGGGTCTTTGATGTACCTTACATCATCAAGACCAGATATCATGTTCTCAGTATGTGTATGTGCAAGGTTTCAAATACATCCCAAGATCTCTCATCTCACAGCAGTCAAAAGAATCTTTAGATATCTTAAGGGTCAACCTAGGTTGGGTCTTTGGTATCCAAGGGAATCATCTTTTGAATTGGTGGCTTATTCGGATAGTGACTATGCTGGTGCAACTCTAGACAGAAAATCCACAACTGGTGGATGTCAATTTCTTGGTTGCAGACTAATCTCTTGGCAATGCAAGAAACAAACAATGGTGGCCAATTCTACAACTGAAGCAGAATATGTTGCTGGTGCAAGTTGTTGTGGGCAAGTTCTTTGGATCCAAAATCAGATGCTTGACTATGGGTACAATTTTTTTAACACCATTATTTATATTGACAATAGCAGTACTATTTGTATCATTAAAAACCCAGTTCAACACTCAAAAACAAAACATATTGAAATCAGATACCATTTCATAAGGGATTGCAATGAGAAAAGGTTAATTCAAGTAGTTAAAATTGATTCTGAAAAGAATTATGCAGACCTTCTCACCAAAGCTTTTGATTTAGGTAGATTCAAATATCTTGTAGGAGGTATTGGAATGATAAATCTTTGAAAAACATGTGTTTTTGTTCATAAAATTAACTGGTATTAGCTTTTAAACATGGTACTGCTAGTTAGTCAAAGGTACTGTCTATTCATAATTGGTCCTGCTGATATAAACTTCCTATGTTTTGTTTCACATTGATGCTTGAATGTTTAAAATACTATAGATCAAGTGCTTTGCACTTTGTTCTTTTGGTTTGCAACTAACACATTTCAGGTTGATAACAAAACAAGAGTTCTTCCAAACAGAAAGGAGCAACAAAAGTTATATTCATTTCAGGAGAGATAACAATCTCAGGGGAGGAATTAATAGCCCAGAATGGAAGAAAAACCAATTTATGAAAGGAAAGACAAGAGCATACAAGATGATGAAAAGTTGAAAAAGAGAGAGTTAGATCACATATCTAGAAGGGATGAAGCATTTCTCAAGGAGAAAGTTCTATCTAGATCAAACTAAGAAAAAGTTTCAACTTAAAGGCATGCTATTAGATGATTTCACTTGTTGAACCAATCATCCAAGATACACAGCATCATTGCCTTTTTAATTTCCTCCATCCAAGGAAATTGCACCATCTTTGGGCCATCATGGCTTTTGGTATTCCACTCACCAAGTTTTTACAAACTAAAGAGTTGGCTAGTCCTTAAGCAAACGGCTTTTGGTAAAGACAAATCAAATCCGTTGATGGTTGATAGTTTACCAAAAACTATATGGTTGTTAACTAACCATACTTAATTGTAAATAGTTAGCTAGTCCTTAAGCAAACGGCTTTTGGTAAAGACAACTCAAATCCGTTGATAGCTGATAGTTTGCTAAAAACTATAAGGGATTTTTATAAAACTTTCAAAGGTACTGGTAGTTCAAAATTGGTACTGCTAGTATAAAAAGGTACTGCTACATAGCCGTTGAGCCTGTCAGAAAAAGTTTTAGTCGTTTGGCCTGGTAGTTAAAATTAGCCGTTGGGGTAGTTATGTAAATTACTGATGATTATATTATATTATATTTCACATATAAAAGATCTTTTTAACCGCCTATACATTTACTTATTATAATCTTTCTTATTGTCGGTTAAAAGTAATTCTCTCATATCTTCTTTCATCAGTCATTATCATAATTCACATACACCTTTCATCTTCTACCAGTACTACCAACAAATCCCACCATCATATTCAAAATTTTCATTATGGCTTCCACAGTTGTTCTAAACTTTGTCCAACGTCACAATCAGTTAGCATTTTTGGAGAAGTCAGAGGATAATGCCTCATTTCATCAAGTAGTGGACTTTTTAAATAACTCCTATATCAGGTTTGCTTTACTAGTCAATCCCACTATTTATGAAACTCAAATTTTACAATTTTGGAAATCTGCTAAAATTAAAACTTCTGAA
Source organism: Artemisia tridentata subsp. tridentata (assembly GCA_021014915.2). Lineage (NCBI taxonomy): Eukaryota > Viridiplantae > Streptophyta > Magnoliopsida > Asterales > Asteraceae > Artemisia > Artemisia tridentata. The sequence goes on from CP139507.1 coordinate 61,923,402, forward strand.
AATGGGGAACAAAGAATTAAGGCCAAAGTGGATGGTAAACACTTGACTCTTACTGAGTCATCCATAAGAAGACATCTTCATTTGGATGATTCTGATGGTATTAGTCAATTACCAGATACTGAAATTTTTGAAAATTTACAAAGAATGGGGTATCATGCTGAGTCTAACAAACTCACTTTTCTGAAAAAGCATCTTACTCCACAATGGAGATTTTTGATTCACACAATCCTTCACTGTTTGAGCCAGAAGAAAACCTCTTGGGAGCAATTCAGTGGAAACATGGCTTCTGCTCTCATTTGCTTAGCCACAAACAGAAAATACAATTTTTCAAAACATATTTTTGAAGGATTGCTTAAAAATGTGAAAAGTGAAACAAAGTTTTTGATGTATCCAAGATTTATTGGGTGCATCATTGGAAAATTAAAACATTTGTTACTTCCCACAGACTCAATTTATGACACACCAAAACTTTCTCACAAAGTATTTTCAAATATGAGAATTGGTTTTAGAGGGGAAGATATACCACTTTTTGATGAAATGTTACCACAACATCCAGAAGAACCAACACCATCAGCTGATACACCATCATCTAGTTCTTCACATGGTTACATTTCCCCAACACATCAAACATCACCAATACCATCTCCAGTACCATCAGCAACACCACCAACATCATCACATCATATATCACAAACCCAATCACCTCAGACAATGCAAGAACTGAAAGACAAGGTGAAGTTCTTAGAAGATGCTCTTAAAAGTCAAAGCAAGAAGTTTTCTGATATCAACATCAAATTAGTAAAGAGGGTAAAGAGATTGGAGGGTGAAGTGAAGAAGCTAAAGGGTAAAAAGTCTGCAAAGGTTGTTTTATCTAGTTCTTCACAGTCAGATGCTGATAGGATAGGTCACTCTTCCAAAAAGGGGAGGAAGGATAGTTCTGAAGATGAGGAAGAGGCTCAATTTGAATTCCATGATGGAACTCAAGTTTATGATGAAGAGCCTGTTGGAGCAGGGCAAGAGCCTGCTAGGCCAGAAGAAGAGCCTGCTAGGATAGAAAGGCTATTGGCTATAGGGTACAAAGGGTCTGCTGAGAAAGTGTACAAGAGAAAGAGGGATTTAATTGCTGATGAGCAATCTTCTGCTCCATCACAAGCACCAACTCCAAAGGATAAGGGCAAAGGCATTATGATTGAAGATGAGCCAAAGTCCAAGAAGTTGAAAAGAACACAGCAAATTCAGATGGCTTTAGGAGAAGAAGAGGCCAGAAGGGTTCATGAAGAAGAGCTAAAAGCACTTGAAGCTTCAAGAATGCTTGCAGTAATGAAAGAGCAGAAAGATGCTGAAGATGCTGCTCAGACTCTTCTTGATACTCAAATTGCTCAAGAGACCTTTGATGCACAGATGCTATGGATTATCAATAATGATCCAATTGTGAAAGGTCAAGCAGCAATTATAGTAAATGACAAGAATCTCAATTCTGATGAGAAAACAGAAGCACTTGAATCTTTCATCAACAAGAAGTATAAAGAAGCAGCTTTGGCTGACATTTTTGAAAGGATGAAGGAAAGTCAGAAAAGAGGTTTTAAGGTAGGACAATCTCAAAAAGATCAGGTGATTTTTATGAAAAGGTTTCTGAAAGGTCAGGCAAATTGGACTGACTATCAACTAAAGAAGAAATCTGCTGATGAAATCTTCTTCCTGTATCTACAAGCCTACAAAAGTCTTTACTACAAAGTTCCATCTGATGTACACCCCTCAATGAAGAAGAAGGATGCTCAGAAGAAAGAAGTAGCAAAATTGGACACAGAGCAAGTAAGTAAAATGTTGATTACTTTGCCTACTATCATACATGCTGATCCAATTAGCTGTAGAAGACCTATTATTGATTGGGAGATCAACCATGATAGATTAGGAAAATCATGGAAAATAACAAGGGTTGGGGGTCAGTTTGCTATCTTCAAGAATTTTAGACTTGGAAGAATTGTGGAATCTAGTGCAGATTAGGCTAGACACAACTTCTAGTTCAGATGCTAAGGAACAGGAACTATGGGTAGAATTCAATAGGATGTTTGATCCTGATCCCAAAGATGTTCATTGGAAATTTCCCTATTATGATCCTTCAACAACTTGGGAATTTCTAAGCCATAGCAATATTCATCACCTTTACACACAGAGTGGGATAGAACTCTTTATGTTGGCTGAGAAAGAGTATCCACTTAGTTATGAAGTGCTTAAAACCATGATCTCCAAGAGATTAAGATGTGACAAAGATGATGAGAACTCAGAAATTGTTCAGAGTTTGCTGAGGAGCATATCTGAGCAATATGAAAGAAAAAGGAAGAACAGAGAGTGAAGGTTTTTGGAAGAGTTCTCTCAAATCCTCAAGGTATGTATTTTATTCATCAGAAACTTGTGTATTTTAATGGAAATAACAAGTTTAGGGGAGGATTGTTGGGAATAAAATGTTCAAGTCAAAGAGCCTGCCAAAGATGTTAAAGAGCCTGCTAGTTGATTTTGAAGAGTATGAAGATGTTCTACCAGTACCTTCTGGGTAGAAGGTACTGCTAGTTGATGAAGAGCCTGCCAAGCTTATGTCAAGTCGATTAGATATTTTGTAATAGATATTTAGTTGAATTATTAGTCTTTGTACATTGTTATACGCTATGTAGAAGTGATTTAGTCCTCTGTGGTTCACAGAAGAATATGGCAGAGTTGTACATTGGTAGTTGTATTTAATTGTAGGCGCCAATATAGTCAAAGTATAGTTTTATATTCAACCACTTGACAATCTTGTAAGAAGATATCCTTATCTTATAAAAGGATATCTTTGTCACCACTTCATGCATGCATCTTCACCAACTAATAACCAAAAACAAACTATCTCTCAAGTAACTTAGTTACTTCAATTCACAAATCCTTTTACAATCTTAGATTCAAGATTACTTTGTAATCCGGTGATACTTAGATCATCCGTATTATTTCATCAATAATATTGAATCGTTTTGTGTTAACCAAAGTTGTGTTCTTTGTTCATTGCATACTCACGTTTACTTAAACTCACCACCTTGTGTTCTTTTAAGTGTGTTGTAGTAGATTCCGCATGCTAAACACATTCAATACATAAATATCTCAAAACATTCAAAACACAAACGTTCCACAAATATGTTTAATCCTCAGCATGACAATTGCTAGTGTGTTTTAGAAGATCATGTATCTTGTAATTTTATCTTTTCAAGATAAAACTCCCACTTGCCTTTTTCAATTTATAGACTATCTATAAATACTTAGCATGCAGAGCAACACAAATTGTTCTCTTTTGGGACGTTACAAATACATATTGACAGTTCCTAACATTAGTTTGTTAATAACCTACTCAAAAGCAGTTTAACATTATTCTGAACTTCAATGTTAAGACTTAATGTTATTCATCACATTCCATAATAAATGGTGTCTTATTAATCTTCTAGGTTGGAGTCTAATTGAGTATATACAATGCATACTCAATTTCCTAACCTTGATAACTTTTGGAAGAAAAGAAGATATAGTTATCTTTAATCAAATAATATAATAAGAGTTTGATTTTCCTAACTGAACGTACCATAACCATTATGTATTTCATTTAGGATTAATATTGTAAGACAATCTTACAATATGTAAGATAAATATATTTTGTTTTGGCTCACCTATTTCCCAACTAAATCAAGTTAATGGTGAAATAGATATTCCAAACCAATGCATGCTATAAACATAAGTACTTTTTAACCAAGTCACTTCATGTCCATGTCTTAACAAAAAGACATAAACTGTTATAATCCCAATCAACGTTATAAATCATTGATCAACTCAATGACTTCTTGTATATGTCTTAATTAAAACATAACAAGTTAACATATTACTTTATAAGTCTTGTAACAATTAAAAGACTTCATATTTATATCTTTACAATAAAATATAAATATGCATAACTAAAGTAATCATGAACACCACAATTTGGTTTCAATAGTATTTCAAGTTAATTTATTTACTTCATATATTTATGACATTCCAAGAATATATAAACATTCAAATTTGAAGTAGTATTAGATTACTTCATTTATTTATGTCATTTCAGTGATACATAAATATTTAGTTTGAAGTAGTCTTATTATCATATTGACACTTGTTCTAATAAGAATCTAATTTAGAACTTGCAAATTAACATAGTTTCATTACACTCAGTTGATCTGCTGGCAATGAAAGTATGTAATCTACCTTGTTATTAATATCTATGTCAAGGTCTCACTTACGCTAGATATTAATTTCAAGTGTTCTATTTATTAGATGTGAATAAATCACATTAGAACATTAATCTCTTACCTTGCAGTCAAGAGAATTCTTTAAATCATATTCCTTTGTGTTGTTGCTTGCACACAATTAAGATTTCTCCCACTTGTGCATGGAACAACATCATGTATCAGATAAACAACTCGTCAATCGTTTGTTTATGTGATCAATATGATTGTGTCATAGATATTCGTAGATATAGAACCACCTTGTCTAGTAAGGAAATGCACATGACTATCCTTAAACCCACAAGTGTCTACAATTGGAAAGTAATTATCTCAAGACATTCTAGAGATAATCTGGGTTACTACCAAGATAACAAGCTTGTAGCTCCCACTGAATTACAGATCATTACATTAATATATGTTATTCAGTAATTAAATCACAATGCTCCCACTGGATTTGACAACATTATAATTGTTTCATAACCAGTAAAAGCAAATAGTGTGCTATTTACTTTCCTACACCTTTGAGTAATCCCATACGTAACAATTACTTAGGTACTAAAGAATGTATTCTACTTTGTAAATGATGGACTATCCATCAATTCAATTAACTTGGAAATAATTGGGCATGCAATTTCTTCTTTAATTTGACTACCATCCCCACAATGGTATATAGCATCTAAAAGTGGTCAAAGCACAACAACTAGACAAAGTGTGCTAGTTTGCCTTTTACCAATTTTGCGGTAACTAGTCTAGCTTCTAATTTAATAACTCATAAAATGTGCAATTTTCTTAACTATTAAAATTTTGCTATGAGTTATTTCTTAGAATTTAGACAATTCTAATTATCCATTATACCCTTCTCATTCATGAAAAGGTATATGGTTTAAGTCTCACTCTTCTCAAAGAAAGTAGAATTGGTTTATTCTTTTAGTAAAGTTGACTCTAGCCTAAACCCCTACGGGTGTAGATCAATTTTCCGCTAAAAGAATGCCCCACATTTACGGTTTTAACGTTGCATTAATACATTAAAAGAATTTACAAAATTCAATATTAGTATTTTCGATAATACAATTTTCAAGAAAAGAAAACTACCCAGGAAATACAATATAACCATTTAATTTTCTTGAAAACTAGGATCCAACTTTCCATAGTTCCACCACATCAGTTGATCTGCTAGCAGTGAAAGTACAAAAGATGGTAACTTGTCATACAATAATCGCGAAACAATTTCCGACTCCTAAATTTATGGGAATTACATTTGCCAAATAATTTGCAATGTAAGCATGTTTCTTCCCATCTCATGCTTTAAGTCTCAAGGTCTCACTTATAACTTAATTAAGTCGTCTAATTTAGAAACTTGTAAATTCACATAATTTTATTACACTCAGTTGATCTGCTGGCAATAAAAGCATGTAATTTACCTTGTCATTAATATCTGTGTCAAGGTCTCACTTACGCCAGATATTAACTTCAAGTGTCTCTTATAATTAGATAGCATGGACTTAAATTTTATAGGGTATTTATTTTGATGTTATAATCAAAATATGTACAAAGATGCATGCACTCATCTTTGTATCATAAGTTTTCAAAACAATTTTAATTACCAATTCATAAGCTCAAATCAACAAAATTTTAATCGATGGCGTTGAGAAACTTACAACATTGCCTTAAGATGCTTCGTACATTACAATGGTGTACTTGGTAAGTCTAATTTTGACGCACAGGCGAGCGGAGAGACAGAATGGAGTCTCTTTAAGGCCACAATTTAATGCGAAACCAACCTTATACCCACTTTATAGTTTGTCAAAATTAGGTCCGCCGCTTCGACCATTATGTACAGTTGCATCAATCAATTAACAATTTATGATTTCAAAGCTTAAAACAATGTAGTAAATTATTAATTGCTAGTCTCGCCTGGGAGCAAATTACCGTGCGAAGCGAACCACTTTCGGCATATAAGACTTGGCAATAAATAATTTATCACAACAAGGTTTTAAAGTTATTAGGTCCATTTATTTTTATTCCAAAAACTACCCTCTTTTTGCTTACAATTCAATAATAATTTAAACAAATAAGAACAAGTAATTTTTAATAAAAAATAAATAACCACAAATAACACATATATGATCTTAACTATTAAAACATATAGCCACATGCAAACCCTTTTGATAAATCCTATTAATAATCTATATGTGAATAATAATGTATAGAATTAATAAAACTCCCATTGGTTTTCGAGCTCATTGTACCCAATGGACCACAGACGCCAAATAGCTTGGCCGCGTAAGTTTTAATTAATTAAATACCACGTTGCACATAACTGATTCATTAATATATAGTAAATTAGGGTCTTCCCTAATTTTAGATTCATCTAAAACATGTAGCAAATAAATCAAACCCTAATCCATGATTTCTTTGCATGAAAAAATCATGGATCATTCAGGAACGCAACCCTTATTCAAATAAACACATAAATATATCCTAATTTAGGGTTACAAAACTAACTTTTTAATAAAAGAAGGGTCGAAAACCCCCCTAAATTATGTACGATTTATATTTTCTGTTCTAAACTAAACACAAATCGCTAACATGTAAATCCAAATCAAGATTTGATTTTTATTATGTGTTTCGATAATAACAATTACATGTTAAATTGGCTCGTGATGCCACTGTTGGATTTAAATATCTTGACATTCAAATAAATAAATAAACATCAACGCACATATAATAGCGGAAGCAGGATCTTTAATTTAACACATAGAAAGTATTACCGAATATTAAATAAAGGAACATACCTTGATCCTAGCAAGAACAAGGATCTACTCTTATCTTCACTTCACTTGAACAATGAATAGGATTAACGTGGAACCCCTTACCTTTTTGTTCCACAATCCAAGATGAATAACAAAAGTATGTTATATCCGAGATCTTGTACACACGTACTATTACTCGATCAAAGGTTGATGCTAGTGAATGAACACAATTATTAAACCAAAACTATTTTGTTTAATAAACCTTGAATCTATTATTCAAGAAGAGGTAAAGAATAAAATCATACATGCACCCACATACTGTACGATACATATGTAAAAGATATTATGTGATATAATAATCATACATGGTACATATCAATTATATGTCAAACAAATTATACGAAGCATATCTTGACTATATGATTCATGTCACTGTACAATACATGCCACATAATTCATTAAAGTCAAAGATATAATAGTATCATTATACTGTACAATTTGAATCAGACTTCATAGACGATTCACCTTCTTTTTTGAGTGTTATTATTGTCGATCCCTTTTTGAAGGGTTTGAGGTGTTTATATAGCCTCCAAACTTGTTCTCCAAGTTTGAATCTAATAGCTCCTCAACTTTCAAAACTCGACACTCAACCCCCTCCTTTATTTTACTAACAATCATTAGTCAATTCCATTAATTACTTTAACGTCCGTTAGTTATATTTCGTGTCCAAATAATTAAAATATATAATAATATATATATTAATTATTCCTTTGATCATTCATACGTAAAGTGTGCAATCCCTCGGTCCCGTGTTCGATTCTAGTCATACACGATTTAATATTTTTCCAAAACTCTAACACCTTACTCACCACAACAAAATGAAGTTGTTGAAAGAAGAAATAGAACAGTGTTATCTACAACTAGAAGTATGATGAAGGCAATGAAGTTGCCACTAAACTTTTGGGCGGAAGCAGTCAGACACGCCGTCTACATACGAAACAGGGTTCCTACAAGAGCCCTGGTGGATAAGACTCCATATGAGGCACTCTACAACAGAAAACCTAATCTGGAAAAACTAAGGATATTTGGGTGCACAACTTATGCCAAGGTAACAATACCTCATTTACAGAAGCTGGATGATAGAAGTATACCCATGATTCACTTAGGTGTAGAGGAAGGATCAAAAGCATATAGGTTATATGATCTAGAAAAGAAGAAGAAACATGTGAGCAAGGATGTGAAGTTTATGGAAACAAAACTATGGAAATGGGATAACAGCAGAGAGGAAACAAGTACACAAGACTCCAATAGGGCAAGCTTTGTGGTAGGAGAAATCAACGATGGAAATTCTACATCAGTCAACTTGGAAGGAAATGCTTATCAGGATCAGGAACCAACTACTGCTCCAAACTCTCCAGTTACCCCATCTACTTATAATTACAACCCACACTCAGAGGAGGAACATGCTACTATTAGTTCATTAAGGAACTCAGAAGAAAGATTTGATGATACACCATTACGAGGTTTCAAATATTTGAATGAAGTATATTCATATGCACCGGTAGTTGAAACTGAAAGTCTGCTACTTACGGAAGAGGAACCACGTAACTACAGGGAAGCATCAACAGATAAGAAATGGGTTGAGGCCATGGAAACAGAACTGGATTCAATTAACAGGAATAACACATGGACTCTTACTACTTTGCCTACAGATCATAAGGCAATAGGACTCAAATGGGTTTTTAAGACCAAGAGGGATGCGAAAGGAGAAATCATCAAATACAAAGCAAGGCTAGTAGCAAAAGGATATGTGCAGGAACAAGGAATATACTTCGACGAAGTATTTGCACCAGTTACACACATTGAGACATTTCATTTAATCTTAGCACTGGCTGCATACCATGGATGGCAAGTACATCACTTGGATGTCAAATCAGCATTTTTACATGGAGAATTGATGGAAGAAGTCTATGTTATACAACCTAAAGGTTTCATAAAACCAGGAAGTTCAGGGAAAGTTTACAAGCTCTCAAAGGCACTATATGGTTTAAGGCAAGCACCACGAGCTTGGAATATGAAGCTTGATCAAACCTTAACGTCATTGGACTTTAAGAAATGTAATCTCGAACAAGCAGTTTATTCAAAGAGAAGTAAGACGTCCACACTAATAGTTAGAGTTTATGTTGATGATCTGATAATCACGGGCACTCCAAAGAAGGAAATAGACTTGTTCAAATCTCAGATGAAAGACAAATTTGGGATGAGCGATCTAGGATTGTTGGCTTATTACCTTGGGATAGAAGTTACTCAGACAGGAGGAGAGATTGCAATCAAGCAAACATGTTACATCAACAAGATCTTACAGGATGCTAGTATGATGGAAAGTAATGACACAAAGATACCTATGGACCCGAGAACTAAGTTGGTCAAGGCGGAAGATGGAAACCCAGTTGACGCAACTTATTATAGTAGTTTAATTGGATGTCTCAGGTATCTACTACACACTAGACCAGATCTAAGTTACTCAGTCGGATTACTCAACAGATTTATGCAAGAACCAAAGGATCACCATTTGAAGGCGATAAAGCAAGTAATCCGGTATATCAAAGGAACCAAGGAGCATGGTATTATATACAGAAAAGATGGCGGCTGCAAAATTACAGGTTATAGCGACAGTAGTTATGGAATCAACACTGACCAAGGAAAAGGAACAACTGGAATAGTATTCTACTTTGGAGAATCACCTATTACCTGGTGCACTCAGAAACAACCAACAGTAGCACTCTCATCATGTGAATCAGAATTCATGGCAGCTACTGGAGCAGCATGTCAGGCTTTATGGTTAAAGCGGCTACTTAGTGAAATAACAGGTTGGAAGGAGGAACGAATAACACTAAAGATTTATAACGTTTCAGCGATAGCACTCGTCAAGAACCCAGTATTTCATGGAAGAAGTAAGCATATCGACATTCGCTACCATTTCATTCGTGAATGTGTAGAGAATGGACACATCAATGTGGAACACATCAGTGGCGAACTACAAAGGGCAGATATATTGACTAAAGCATTACCAAGGCTGAAGTTTGTCACTATGCGGCAGATGCTCGGGGTTCAAGATCTAGGACAAAGCAACGATCGAGATTAAGGGGGAGAATGTGGACCTAATCCCGATTCATTGCTCGGTTTATAATATGTATTTAGTATGTTATGAAATAAGCGTAAAGCCTAAGGGCCGAATACGTTAGATATAAAGTTAATAACCGAATAGCGGTTACAGGTATTTACTGGAAGGAATAGGTGTGACTATTCGTGAACAGTCACGATGGTTACTTTATGTATCTATAAATAGGATCAGTCATGTAACAGAAATTGATCTATCAATATAAACGATTAAATTCATTAACTTTTCTATATATTTGGAAATAAAACGACTAAGGGACAACATTACTTGCATCAAGCTTACTCAAATTTGCAAGTTTACTCAAATTACACAATTCTCCCAAGCTTTCTGGTAACTTCTTGATGTTAGTTCCATCCACATACAGATGCTCTAAGCACTTCATATTTTGTCCAAACTCAGGAATATATTCAAGATTTGAGCAGCCAGAGAGAAGAAGTGTCACAAGAGCTTCCATTTCGATGTTGCTTCTGCCAAGGATTTGAAGATGTGTACACCCAGTAACATTCACGTATTGTAGACTTTTATGCAGAAGAACTGATTTGTGCAACTCTCTCAATTCCGTGCAGCCTTTGAGATTTAGTTTCACATGTTTTGGAGTTGATGTCAAATTTGGGATACTGATTGAATCCTTCGAATAACTAAGGTCAATAGATCTCAAATTCGGAAAAACCTGTAAAATGATCAGAAAATTCTCAGATTTCTAGCTTGCAATCACTACAACTTTTTGAGTAACACATGATTAACGGGATCTATAGACAATACTTACAAGAATTTCCTCCCAAAGTGTTTCAAGCTGGCTATAACATATTTCAAGTTCATACATTTGTGCCGGATTAAAGTTTGAAGGCAAAGACTTCAAAGAACATTCAAACCATTCCAAAATTCGTAGATCATTCGAAAGATAACTAAGACCTTGGGAAAAGCGTACATTACTTAGTCTGAGAAATTTCAATCTCCTTATTATTGAGAAACAACAAGGATCATCAATGGAATCATCCAATTCAACCTTCTCCTGGTTAATGATACGAATTGTCCTCGATTCCTAGTAATAAGAAGCACAAAAGCAGAATAAGTAATATAATTCTGGACACATGAAACTCTTCCCCAAGGACCGCACATCATACAATGTTTAGTTATTTGCAATCTGGGAAAGTTAGAATTGAACAAAAAAACTTTTTCAAGTAGTTTTTTTTTTTTTTTTTTTTTTTTTTTTTTTTTTTTTTATTATTATTATTATTTTATTTTTTAAAAACTGTTTGAGTTTTTTAGTAAACTGTTTTTAACTTTTATGACACCCTCTTTTATTTATATTAATATACGTATAAAACATTAATAGTTTGGAGCTAATACGAAAACAGGTCCATGTGCAAACCTTCGGTTTCGATAAGAGGACTTCTACAATATCTTGGAATATTTTATTGCAAATTGAATTCCTCCGTAAATATTTGATTTCTTACGAAGAATTTCCTAGCACATTTGTTGGAGTAGATCATGCATCCACACACAATCATCATGATTGATAGTTATGAGAAACTTGTTCATAAGATCAGTGATTCCACACTCAAGAGTACAAACCAATATTCGTTAGTATATCTTTAACAAAATCCATGTCTCTCCCTTTCAAGAAACATGAAATATACATGAAGGTCTCCTGTTGATTGTTGGGTTTTGAAGATACTGCTGCTTGAAGTTCATGCTACTACTCTGAGTACTTAGTGGAAAATACACCAAGTAAGATACTGCTGCTAGGCAAAGTCATACTACTGCTAGTGTATTCATAATGTTGCTGATGTCTGAAGAAATTAACTAAGTATCATACTACTGCTAGCTTTCGATGATAATGCTGCTAGAGTAATGATGCTGCTGCTTATAAGATAATGTATAGTTTGTTAAGATATCTTAGGAAAAGATACGATTTGATATTATCTTGTTTAGAAAGTTTTGAAACCGACTAGGACTCCTTACAGTATAAAAGGAGGATCTAGGGTTAGGTTTATAGTACGTATCTTTGTGTAATTCGATCACTTCAAGGTTTTTGTAACCCTGTTACTTTTGAGTAACCGTATTAATATATTGAAGTGTTATTTGAGAATTCACGTGTGTTCATTATTCTTCTTAAGATTAAATATTAGTTTTCGCATAATATTTAATAAATCGTTCAAGAACAGTTTCTATACTAATTGTCTTGGAGTTTATATCTAAGATAATTGACAAGATCGTTAAGCTCATCTGGGATCAACAAGTGGTATCAGAGCTTGTGATCTAGAAACTGATACCGAGAAGAATTTTGAAAAACTCAGATCTGTTCATTATCAACTAAAGCAATGGAGTCTGAATCTCATCATATGGTTACTGCGTCCAAGGTTCCAATGCTCAAGGTTGGAGAATATGAACTCTGGAAGATGAGGATGGAGCAGTACATGAAGATGTGTGACTACACAATGTGGGAGATCATAGAAACTGGAGATACTCTGCCTATGAAGGGTGCTGATGGGTCTGTATTGCCCATCAAAACCAATGAAGAAAAGGCTCAAAGGAAACTGGAGATTAGAACTCACACTATCCTCTTAATGGGGATACCTAATGAGTACCAATTGAGCTTCAGCAACACCAAGTCTGCCAAGGAATTGATGGCAGCAATTGAACTCAGATTTGGTGGGAATGAAGCCACCAAAAAGTCAAGGAAGAATATGCTAAAGCACGAATTTGAAACTTTCACTGCTTCAAGCAATGAAAGTATTGATGGTACTTATGACAGACTGCAAAAGCTAGTGAGTCAGTTGGCTCTTCTGAGTGTCAATATTGCACAGAAAGATATTAATCTGAAGTTTCTAAGGAGTCTTGCACCAGAATGAAATACCCACACAGTGGTCTGGAGGAACAAGTCTGACTTTGAAACCATGACTTTGGATAATCTGTACAACAACTTGAAGGTCTATGAAACTGAAGTCAAGGGTTCAACCAGTTCCTCAAGTTCAAACAACCTTGCTTTTATGTCTTCTAATAACAAGTCTTCTAGGAACTCTCAAGAAACTCATACTGCTGCTGGTCATATGGTTTTAGCTGCTAGCTCACAAGTTTCTGCTGCTAGCTCACAAGTTTCTCCTGCTGGTTCTACAAATAGTGACTCCATCAGTGATGCTGCTATTTGTGCCTACTTAGCTGAACTAACTACAAGTACTCCAATAATGAGTCAGGATCTAGATCAAATTGATCCTGATGATTTAGAAGAGATTGATTTACAGTGGCAGATGGCAATGTTGACTATGAGGGCTAGGAGGTTTTTGAAGAGAACTGGAAGAGAGCTCAAGTACAGAAGGCAGAACAATGTGAGGTTTGACAAATCAAAGTTTAAGTGTTATAACTGCCACAGAAAGGGGCAATTTGCAAGGGAGTGCAGAGCACCAAAACAGAATAAGGAAAATCGAAGGAAGATTCCCATTGAAGAGGCTAAACCTACTACTGCTATGGTCTCATGTGATGGCTTGGGAGACTTTGACTGGAGTGACCAAGTTGAGGATGGTCCCAACTATGCACTGATAGCTGATGAAGAACCCAAAGAATAACACTTTGCTCTTATGGGTTATTCCTCCTCTGGATCAGACTCTGAGGTATCAAATGAATCTTCATGTTCATTTAAATCTTGTTCAGATACTATAGAGGAACTGAAATCTAGATATGATAATTTAAGAGTTGAATTTGAAAAACTCAAACTTGATAATTTAGGATATCAACATGGCCTAAAATCATTAGAAAACAAGGTTGAGTTTCTTAAGCAAATTGAGGAAGAATATGCTGATAAAATTCACACTCTTGAAAGTGAGCTATTTAAGAAAGAATGTGAAATTAACATGCTAAATAAAAAGGTGGAAGAAGCTGAATTAGCTAGAGACCCAGCTTTAAATGAGAAAGAAAAACATGTTGTTAGGATAGATAAACAAAATTATGCATCTGTTCTAGCAAATAAAACAGTTGAAACTCAGATGATTAAAAGAGGATGTGGCCTAGGATATAATGAAGTGGCTCCCCCACTCAAAAGTGCTTTTGCACCAACTAGGAAAGAACTGTCTTTTATATCTGAGTTAGCTGCACAATCTGTAGGTGAAACAAGTCAAGTAAACAATGAAACATCTGTTAGGACTAGTACACCTAAGATTGATGAAAAATTGTCTGATGCACCAATCATTGAAAATTGGGTATCAGATAGTAATGATGAGTAGGTAAAGACAACATCAAAGGCTAAAAGGTTAGAGGATGTTAAACCAATTGAACCTAAAGTCAAACAAGCTGAGTTTGTAAAACCTGTACTAGGAAGCAGTATCTCTAGGAAAATGGCTGAATTTGAGGACAAACCTAGAGAAGTCCCTAGAAAATCAACTAACTGGCCTAGGGGAAATCAAAGAAACTGGAACAGCCTTATCTCACAAAAGTTAGGTAGTGACTTTGAGTTAGTTAAAAAGGCCTGTTACAGTTGTGGTAGCTTTGATCATCTTCAGGAAACTTGTTACTACCACAAAAGACCAGTCTGGAACCAATATACTAGGGTAAATCATAAGAACTTTGGTAGAAAGACTCACCCTCACCCAAATAGAGACATGGTTCCTAGACAAGTTTTGTTGAGAAATGGTGTTTCTAGGACAATCACTACTGCTACAACAAAGAGGCCCATTCCAAAGACCAGATCTGTGTCTCCTTTTAAGGCAAAAGCAGTTTCTGCTGCTGAGCCTAAGGTCATCATAGACACAGTTGTGGGCAACCACTTTTATGCTGTTAAGGCCTCAGCATGCTGGAAATGGAAACCTAAGTCCAGTAGTGCATCAATGAACTTGAAGAAATTTGATTATATTGATGCACAAGGCAGACCCAAGTCAGTAATGGCTTGGGTCCCCAAGAGAAACTAACTCTCTTACTTTTTGTGCAGGGCAATCTACAATTGGAGCTAAAGGATAAATGCATTTTTGACAGTGGATGCTCTGGACATATGATTGGAGACAAAAGCAACTTGGAAGATTTTAAGGCTTTTGATGGTGGTTATGTTGCTTTTGGCAATGATCCAAAAGGTGGCAAGATAGTTGGTAAAGGTACTATTAGAACAGGAAAATTGGATTTTGAAAAGGTGTATTTTGTAGAGGGACTTAAGTTCAATCTTTTTAGTGTCTCACAAATGTGTGACAAAAAGAATTTTGTTCTTTTTACATACACTGATTGTCTTGTTTTGTCTCCTGACTTTAAGTTGCCTCATGATTCATTAGTGCTACTTAAAGTCCCTAGAACAAACAACATATACAGTGTGGACATTAAGAACATCATTCCTAAAAGAGATTTAACTTGTCTTTTTGCAAAGGCCACCATTGATGAATCCAAACTTTGGCATAGAAGATTGGGTCACTTAAATTTCAAAACAATAAATAAACTGGTTAAGGGAAACCTTGTTAGAGGTTTACCTTCAAAAATTTTTGAAAATTCTGAAACATGTGTTGCTTGTCAGATGGGAAAGCAACACAGAGCTTCTTATAAGTCCAAAGTGGTGAACTCTATTTCTGAACCTTTGTATATGTTGAATATGGATCTGTTTGGACCAACTTTTGTGAAGAGCTTGAATAAGAAGATGTATTGCTTAGTTGTCACTGATGATTTTAGTAGGTTTACTTGGGTCTTCTTCTTAGCAACTAAGGATGAGACTTCTGGCATTCTTAAGGCTTTCATTACAAGAATAGAAAACCTAGTAAATCGTAAGGTCAAAGTAATCAGATGTGACAATGGAACTGAATTTAAGAATCATGTAATGAATCAGTTCTGTGAGGAAAAAGGTATTTTAAGACAGTTTAGTGTAGCTAGAACTCCTCAGCAGAATGGTGTTGCTGAAAGGAGGAATAGGACATTAATTGAGGCTGCTAGGACTACGTTGTATGAGTCAAAACTACCCACTACTTTTTGGGCTGAGGCAGTCAACACTGCTTGTTTTGTGCGAAAGAGAAGTAAGGTAGTTAAGCCTCATAACAAGACCCCATATGAATTACTCCATGGTAGGAAACCTATGATAGATTTCTTGAAACCATTTGGGTGTCCTGTCACTATCTTAAATACCAATGACCAGCTAGGCAAGTTTGATGAGAAAGCAGACAAAGGTTTCTTTGTAGGATATTCAACAAATAGCAAGGCATTTAGGGTTTTCAATAGCAGAACTAGACATGTGGAAGAAAATCTGCATGTTAGATTTAGTGAGAAACCCCAAATGTTGCTGTAACAGAACCTAAGTGGCTCTTTGACATTGATTCTTTGACTAAGACCATGAATTATGAGCCAGTGTTGGCAGGTTCTACTAACATGTCTGCAGGAACACAAGCTAACCCCAATGCAGGTACACAAGCAAAGAAGGATGCATCTGCAGAGGAGTTTGTTTTGATTGAGAAGTGGAAGTTTAATCAGTTCTTCACACCAATAGAGAAAGAGGGAAAAAGTTCACAAGATGATGCTGTTCATAAGGAAGTACCAAAGGATGATGCAGAAGGTGGTGATAAACCTTCTAATGATGGCAAGAATGTTGAAAAGTCAGTAAAGCATGGATGTACAAGAAATAAAGCTAGCAACAGTATCTCTCATTCTGCTGCTAAGCCAAATCATTCTGCTGCTACGCCTAGCAGTAGTACTTCTCATTCTACTACTAAGCCTAGTGGTTCTGCTGCTATGCCCAAGGATTCTGTTGCTAACTTTAATGAATGTATTTATGATGATGTCGACTTTCCTCATGATCCTGATATGCCTGAATTGGAGGAAATCTACAATGACACAGATGATGATGTTGTGGATGTTTTTAGCGCAGGAGCTAATTTGACAAATATGGAGTCTGCTATTCCAGTCAGTGCTACTCCAACTACTAGGATACATAAGAATCATCCAAAGGAGCAGATAATTGGTGATGTACAATCTGCTGTACAAACCAGAAGTAAAACAAAAAGGTTGGGTGATCTACTCAATCAAGGTTTATTTGCTCAATCATTACATTAGAGAAATAGCCACAAGGACCTACAAAATTGCATGTTTGCCTGTTTCTTATCACAAGAGGAACCCAAAAATATTCACAAAGCTATGCAAGATTCAAGTTGGGTTGAAGCCATGCAAGAGGAGCTGTTGTAGTTCAAGCTTCAAGAAGTCTGGACACTAGTTGATTCGCCTAATGGGAAGAGGGCAATTGGTACAAAATGGGTGTTCAGGTGCAAAAGAGATGAAAGAGGAATTGTGGTGAGAAACAAAGCAAGACTAGTAGCTCAAGGGTACACTCAGGAAGAAGGCATAGATTATGATGAGGTTTTTGCTACTGTAGCAAGGATAGAGGCTATTAGACTGTTCTTGGCTTATGCCTCATTCAAGAACTTTCCTGTGTACCAAATGGATGTGAAAAGTGCTTTCTTGTATGGAAAGATTGATGAAGAGGTTTATGTAAAGCAACCTCCTGGTTTTGAAGATCCTGACTTTCCTGACAGAGTATATAAAGTGGAGAAAGCACTGTATGGATTACATCAAGCTCCTAGAGCTTGGTATGACACCTTGTCCAAGTTTTTGTTATCTAATGGGTTCACAAGGGGAACCATTGATAAAACTTTGTT
Source organism: Artemisia tridentata subsp. tridentata (assembly GCA_021014915.2). Taxonomy (NCBI): domain Eukaryota; kingdom Viridiplantae; phylum Streptophyta; class Magnoliopsida; order Asterales; family Asteraceae; genus Artemisia; species Artemisia tridentata. The sequence continues at coordinate 61,941,214 of CP139507.1, forward strand.
CATCAAGAAAGACAAAAAGGATATTCTACTAGTTCAGGTTTATGTAGATGATATCAATTTTGGGTCTACAAACAAGGTGTTATGTGAAGAATTTGAGAAGCTCATGCATAACAGATTTCAAATGAGTTCTATGGGAGAACTCACTTTCTTTCTGGGGCTTTAGGTTAAGCAGACAACAGATGGGATCTTCATCAGTCAAGACAAGTATGTGGCTGATATGTTAAAGAAATTTGGTTTTAATGATGTGAAGCCAGCCAAGACAACAATGGACAACAACAAGCCTTTGCTCAAGGATGAAGATGGGGAAGAGGTTGATGTACACCTTTATAGATCAATGATTGGTTCATTGATGTATCTGACTACTTCTACACCAGACATCATGTTTGCTGTGTGTGCTTGTGCCAGATTTCAAGTATCCCCAAAAGTCTCACACTTGAATGCTGTCAAAAGAATTTTTAGGTATCTAAAGGGTCAACCAAAATTGGGCCTTTGGTATCCTAATAGTTCAACCTTTGATTTGGTAGCATACTCAGATAGTGATTATGCTGGAGCAAGTTTGGATAGAAAGTCAACCACTGGAGGATGTCAATACCTTGGACATAGGTTGATCTCATGGCAATGCAAGAAACAAACTGTGGTGGCAAATTCAACAACTGAGGCAGAGCATGTGGCTGCTTCTAGTTGCTGTAGACAAGTACTCTGGATTCAGAACCAACTCTTGGATTATGGGTACAATTTCATGAACACCAAAATTTATATTGATAATAACAGCACAATGTGTATAATAAAAAATCCTGTTTTTCACTCTAAAACAAAGCATATAGAGATAAGACATCATTTTATTAGAGATTGTTATGAGAAAAAGTTAATTCAAGTGGTCAAAATACATACTGACAATAATGTTGCTGATCTACTTACAAAAAGTTTTGATGTAGGTAGGTTTCAATTTTTAGTTGCTAGTATAGGTATGATCAATCTTTAAAATCTTATCTCTGTATGTTTTGTAAAAAGTTTTTGAGGATTTGTGCTGTTATTGATCAAATAAGTTGTTTCTAGACCTTGCTATGTCTGTATGTTGTCTGCTGCTAAGTTGGTTATTTCTGCTGATATATGTGGCTATGTCTTGTGATTATTGTGGTATCTCGTTTCTTGTGTTTTTGTGGTTTTGGACTAATCTTTTGCAGGATAAGTCACAAGGGAATGGTTGATTGATGAGAAAAAGATGTTTGGAATGTTCAGAGAACATTCTGCTGCTAGTTCAAAAGTTTCTGCTGCTAGGCATATCATTCTGCTGCTGAAGGTTATGCTGCTCAAGTTGAAACTTTTAGGATTCTACTGCTCGGTTTGAAAGTAAAGGGACTATTTTGCAAATTGGCGCGAATAATAACCCTAATTAGATCAAAACGGCATAAAAACCAAATTTGATCTCACCAATAACTTTGTACGCCCAAAATTAAACCCAATTCAAACCCTAAAGCATCTATTAATCATCCGATCAACAACCCCAACTTAAAAACACTAATTTACAATGGCGAGACGCGGTTTCTCAGATAGCCACAATTTAGTCGCTTTTCTTCAAAAGGTCCCTGAGGCTGAGGGTTTCACTGAAGTCATTGACTTTCTAAATGCATCACAATTAAGGTATGCATTAACGGTGAATCCCACTATATATAAATCCCACATGCGAGAGTTTTGGTCTACTGTTACGGCCGAAACCAGACATGGGGAGGAAATGTTAATTGGTATGGTGGACGAAGAAAGTATAGTTGTTACTGAAACATCTGTAAGACGAATTCTTCGTCTTGCAGATGATGAAGCAACAACTTGTCTTCCTACAGCTACTATTTTTGAGGAACTTGCAAAACTAGGGTATGAAAAGAAAAATGACAAAATTAAGTTTTCAAAAAGCCTTTTCTGCCCACACTGGAAGTTTCTTATTCACACCCTTCTACATTGTCTTAGCCCTAAAACTACTGGGTGGAATAAGTTTAGTGCAAATCAAGCTTCTGCTTTGATTTGTCTAGCCACAGGCCAACCATTCAATTTTTCGGCTATGATTTTTGATGGGATGAAAAAGAGTATTTCTGGTAAAGTTTGTATATACCCAAGGTTCTTACAACTTCTTATAAATAATCAATTACAAGAACCTTTGGAACATGTAGGGATTCATAAGAGTCCTGAATTAACCAACAAAATGTTTTCATATTTAAAGAACAATGGGGTTGGTTTTTCTAGGAAAATCACTCCCTTGTCTCAATATATTTTGGATACTGCTGCAGCTTATGCTGAGGGTGAAGAAGCTGAAAGCCCAACAACTTCCCATCACACACCCACTTCTGAGAACTCAAATGATTCATCTTCTCATGAACCCCAAAATACCCAAACACCTAGGTCTTCACACAATAAGGACATTGAGCTACGTCAGGCCAATGTCAGTATGGAAGCAGATGAGGCTCCCACAGGTGTGGTAGGTGGGATGATGGAAGGGGCTGGCACTACTGTTTCCAATTTAGAAGTTGAACATGATAGTGCTAACATCAATAAGACCCCAACCATGGAAACACCTAATGTGGAAGGTTCAAATAAACCAGACACAAGTGGTGGAAACCCTAGCCAAACGACTCAAATAGGGGGCTCAGATGCTCAGCCTAGGGTTGAGACTGAGTTTAAGTCCATTGATTCACCTCTCTGGGAAGTTAACACATCCCGAAGTGATGAGGAAAGAGAAGGTACAAATGAATTGATGGGTGATAATGTACACTGTTAGGAATATAAATATTCATGTGAAGACTCGGTCACCCCAGGTATCTATTACGGATTCAGTTAGCTCATAGGCTTATTAATATTAGTTTAGTATTATTATTATAAGTTTAGTTATAGTAGTATTTGTGGAGTGGGTCGGGTCTTTACCCTCTGTCAGCTCACTCCACAGCCCACTCGGGGCACCATATATTGTAACTATAAATACCCCTCTCCACTAGGGAGAGGGTTGGAGCTTCTAATAATTCAACCATTTCTTCCTTCACTTTCTCTCTCTAGAACTCCCAACTCTCTCATCTCTCTCTCTCTCTCTCTCTAGAATTCACCTTACCATCAAATCCAAGTATTCATATCTCACAATTGGTATCAAGAGCCATGGTTAGGTTCTATTGATTGTGTGTGCTTGGATTTGTGGATACTTTCTTGTTTTTTTTTGTTTTTTTTCTTCTCTTTTGGTTCGAACACATTCTGTGTTGTTCGAAATTTATTTTTTTGTTTGCAACTTTGATGTTGGGCTTTAAATGTTGATGGGTTTTAACAGTTTGTGAGTCTCTACTCTCTCATCTTTATTTTCTGTTCCTTTTTGTTCGAACATCACACAACATCTAAGGCTGTTTCATTATTTTTGCATTTTGGGTCTACAAGTCTTGGTGGGCTTAAATAGTTTGAGGTGTGTGTAGCGTACAAGTCCAGTTGGTGTTGTCATCTCTTGTTTTTTTTTTGTGTTATGTTACTTGTGGTTGAATGTGCATTTTTTTCTTCTTGGTTGAAACTTTGTTGGGTTAGAACTGCTTCGTGGTGAAAAGTTCTTGGTCGCATTTTTCTTCGTCAAAAGCTGCTGTTCTTTGGTGTTAAAAAGTTGTTCTTAGTTGAGATTTGTCTATCTTCTTGTATGCGATTTGAGGTTCTAAAGGGGTCACTTGTTGTACTTTGGGCTTTGTGTAAGACCAGTGATTTGGATGCTAACTGAATTAGGTATAGAGACAAATCCTGTGATAGTGACGTTCCTTGTTGCATTTTGGTGTTGGCTTTTGTGACTTTGCGATTTGAAGGTGACTCTTTGGGAAAAGTGACAAAGTCTGTGAAAACGACACTTTTGTTTCTTGCAGTTGCGTTTTGGCATGTGAGTTGCGACTTGACATAATTTGATTGAAGTTGCGATCTGGAGGTTGAGGGTTTTGCGACTTGTTTCTGCTCATGCGAGTGATACTCAGCACAACAAATTTTTCTCAACTCAATATTCAATCACAACAACAACAGTAACAATATCAAAATCCAAAGCCATTCGAAACAATTACAAGCTACAAAAACAAATCCAGTCATAATCCTAATCCTCACTCAGTGCACACAAAATCTCAACAACAATATCATTCGATTTCACCCTTTTAAACCTCTTTGATTTCCGAAATATAAAATACAGACAAGACATATTACAATTTTCTTTCCTATCGTCCTTGTCTCACTCGGTTTAAAGGAAACACAACACAAACAACTTGAGACCTACCCGAAACCTTTTGTTAGATCTTGAAACCGTTTACACCCATTCTTCATTCGTCTTGAGCAAGAAGAGAAAGGTCACGGATAAGGTTGTGGGTTTGTGTATGATTTCAGACTCATGATATCGGATGTGATGAAATTTGTTTTGATGAGATGATTGGATCTTGATTTGTTTTGGGATATAGGTGAGTAGTGTGGCTGCGTTTTTTTTTAAAGTTGGATTAGGGTTAAGGTTTGAGAAATATTAGGATTAGTGGTATTATATTGTGTGATAGTTTAGGGTAAGTGTGGATTAAGCTATTTGGGCCTTGCTTGGACTCGGGTCATAACATCAAAGGTTTGGGCTGTTGACTGTCAGCACATGGACGAGTTTAATTTTTTTTGGGCTGATGTTTTAGGACGTTAACTTAGGACGATTCATTTTTCTGTTGTTGTTGGTTCATGCTTTATTTGAGGTGAATATTATTGGGTTGTTATCACAAGAACAATTTGCTCGGTTATCGTGCAGTAAAGTATTTTGGTATAATTTTTGGACAACTACGTTGATCGAGCTTCAAGATTCCGGGATTGACTATTACTTTGGGTTGAGATACTTCTGGGTATATTGGATATAGTGGAAAATGACGGGTCTATTCGGATTTCAAAACACGATCGTTGTCTGAAGTTCCTTGTGCGAAAGATTCAAGTATTCATCACCGTTTCACGGTTTTTTCTCTTGATTTTGTAAAATCCCGCAAAAGATTCTATTTCTCGGTTTAAATCATAGAATTGTAAAATCCCATGCAAGTTTACATCATGACTACCACTTCAGATTCCTTCATATCTGAGGTACTCAAGTTGTACGACACATATGATAAACAAAAGATTTCCAGTTCTGTACAACAAATAAACGTGGGTGATTCTGATAATACTAATGTGGAATCTTCGTGCCCGAATTCACAAGAGATTGAGTTTCATCAGTCACTTATAGTGCTTAATGCAAAGGAAAGTCGCATTGAATGTTTTTGTCTACTTCATTCACATCTCAAGGTTCTGTTTGAAAAACCTGAATACGTGATGGGTTACACACGGGCTTTCACAACACTCTTTGGTCAAGATGTTCATGATTTCACAGTCAAAATGACTCTATATTTAGATCAACTTGAACAACAGCTTGACAAAGAAGAATTCTCTGAAGCAAGATCCAGAGCAGCTTTCAGTGTGATCAACAACCAACTCCAGGTGTTCATTGATTCGCAATACACTGAGGACTATGACTATGATAGTCAAATGACAAAAGGGTGTTTTTCTAAACACACTGGAACTGAGGTTGTCATGTTCAGAACAACATTACTACAATTGATGAGTAATGTTAATGGGTTCATTGATGAAAGGGCTAAACAAATGGGGAATGGAACAAGATCAGACAAGTTTGATGATGGTGACAGCATAGGAGGTGATTTGACAATGTGTGGGTATGCAGCCTACGAACCTGAATATCACCAAGCACAGTCTGCTGAGGTACATCTGTCTGATCAAGATAATGATCTTTCTAATGAACAACAACATACTGATCTATTTAAACCTACTTATGACACATATCTGATGGAAAAGACTGATAGCAATATCACCTCTGATTCATCAAATATGAGTTATAAGGGGGGAGAGATTGATCAGGATGCTGAACATGATGATTCGTCAAGTTCTTTGCCCACGGCTGAGTTTTTCAAATCAAATAATATGGTTGAAAAGGATGTTTATAATGAACTTTCAAAAAGATTTTTACAGCTTGAAAAACATTGTATTTCTATTGAAATTGCAATGCAACAAAAGGAAGAAAGTTTTCAAACTAAACTACCTTGTAAAAATCCAGAACTCCCTGAATTCCGTGAATTCTTTGCTATAAATGATTTGAAAGCTCAGCTAGAAGCCAAAAACTTAACGATCAAAAACCTAAAAAAACGTATTGCTGAGATGTGTGATATGGTGAATGAAGTTAAGGCTAAACATGACAATAATGCTGAATTAGAACATAAAGTGACTGAATTGTTTAAGGAAAATGAGTCTTTGAAAATTCATTGCAAAGAACTGTGTGATACAATCAAAGAAACGAAAACTAAGACTGTAGAGCAAACAACCTCTTTGATTGCCAAAAATGATGAATTCAAAGCTCAACTTTAGAAAAAAGGTTTTGCAATTGCAGCGTTGAAAAACGAGTTGAGAAAATCGACAGGAAATAGTGTGAACACTAAGTTTGCAAAACCATCAATCTTGGGGAAACCACCACTTAGAAACCAATCAGTTGTTAGACAACCGACTGCATTTAAATCTGAACGTCCAAAATTTTCAAAAACACGGTTTGCCTCCCAAGTTGATGCGAAACAAGTTTTGCCAAAACCAGTCACTTCATAGGCTAGATCTAATGAAAAGGAACGTACGCCTGCAAAACCTCATCATATGAGTGCATCTAGTTCCTCTAGGATCAGTTCAAAGCGAGTGTCACTTGTGACACCAAAGGAACATGTTAGACATAAAGACAGTGTTCAGAATCAAAACCTAGTGGACGCTAAGAAAAACACACATGAAAAGATGTTGGGCTATAAAAGTCAAAGTACTGCTACTCAAGTCAAAGTACTGCTATTCAATGAAAGTACTGCTGCTCGTTAAAAGACTGCCATGCAAAATAGTTTAAGGTCTAATGTGTAAATCTAGAATATTCGTATTAGATTAGAGTTATAATTAGAATTTACTTGTCGTTCAAGTATTGTAAACCGACTAGGGTTTTCCTTGTGCCTATAAAAGGATCCCTAGGTTGGCATTAGAGATATATGTGTTTTAGAGAGACAAGATATAGTCGATTAGTGATATACGATTGTTAGAGTTTAGAGTTTGTTAGTGAATCTGTGTAAGAAAGCAGGTTCAAGGTTTTAATAATATTCAAGTTCGTTTATTAAATTCTTCTTAGCTTTGTTGAAGTAGATTCCGCATACTTAGCAAAGTATATCAGTGTTTCACTATTAATAGGTTTGAATTTATTCAAAGCTGTTAAACCGTAGACAAGCTACAAGTTAGTTTGGTCAAAGTATAATCGATCCAACAAGTGGTATCAGAGCTTGTGTGGAGACTCTGATTAAGAAGAAACCCTTAAAACCGATTCATCAACAAACCCTCAACTATGACGACTGAAGCTGCACCTATCCCATCCATCACCTCACTCAGAATTCCTATCATCAAGAAGGGAGAATATGATCTCTGGAGTATGAAGATGAGGCAGTACCTTGCTATTACTGACCATGCTTTATGGGATGTAATTGTCAATGGTAATGTTGTTCTTGATGAACCTCTACAAGTTGAAGGACAACCCAAACCACCTCAACCAACCCTACCAGCAGCTACAAAGAGAAATCAAGATAAGGCTCTCAACATACTGCTGTCTGCTATTCCTGATGGACACCTATTGAAGTTTCATGATGCTAAGGATGCAAAACAATTATGGGCTGCTATCAAGACAAGATTTGGAGGTAATGATGCTTCAAAGAAGATGCATAGAAACTTATTGAAGCAGCAATTTGAAACCTTCACTGTTGGTGAAAGAGAAAGTCTTGATGCTGCCTATGACAGATTCCAAAACCTACTTAGTATGCTAGAACTATATGGAGCAGAGGTATCTGTTGAAGATGCAAATTTGAAGTTCTTAAGGAGTTTGCCATCTGTCTGGCATGTGGTTGCTACTATGATTAGAGGACAACCTGGATTGGAGTCTATGGACTTTGATGATCTCTACAACAATCTGAAAGTGTACGAGCAAGAGATGAATGGTCACAGTTCTCAGAAAACTCACAACATAGCTTTTGTATCTTCTGAAAACAGAAGCAGTACTTCCACTAAAAGTACTGCTTATCCTTCTCAAAGTACTGTTGGTGATTCACACAGCATGTTTGCACAACCACAACTACCCCCAACCCATCACCAACAAACAACACCAATTCTGATGAAATTGTATGTTCCTTCTTTGCACAACAAGCCACTTTACCTGTTACCTATCAAGAAGACTTGTTGCAGATTGAAGAAGATGCTTTAGAAGAGATTGACATAAGATGGCAAGTAGCTATGATCACTGCTAGGATCAAGAAGTTCATGAACAAGACAGGAAGGGGAATTGATTTCAAAGCCAAACAAGGTATAACTTTTGACAAATCTAAAATTGAATGTTTCAATTGTCAAAAGCTTGGACACTTTGCAAGGGAATGCAAGTTTGCAAAATATCAGGCAAACAGGATGATTGAACAACCCAAGGTTGAAAGAAAGGAGGTTCCTATTACTGAATCACAACCAAAAGCTTTGGTGGCTCAAGAAAATTTAGCAGAGATTGACTGGAGTGCTGAATTTGATGATGAACCTGTAACCTATTCTATGGTTGCAATGGAAGAATTTGATTGGGGCACAGCTTTTGATGAGGAACCTGGATATGCTGCTTTGGAATCAAGAGATGGTCTTGGAAGCTTTGACTGGAGCATGGAGGATGAAGATGAACCTGTTCAGATTGCTATGGTAGCCACTTCACCAAGTTCATCCAATGTCTCTGAGGTATGCTCTAAGTGTAATAATGTTTATCAAAAGTTGCTTAAAGATTATGTGACTGAAAGAGATAATTGTAGAACAGCTAGGTCTGAGGTAGCTGGTTATCAATTAACTTTAGAGTCAATGGAAGCCAAAATATTAACACATGAAAATAATGAAGTGGCTTGGGCAGAAAAATATGAGCAACAGGATTATCAATTGAAATTAAGTGAATGGAAGTTAGGATGTAAGGTGTCTGAATTAGAAAAGATTACTAAGGAAAGAGATACTTTGTTAGAAAGACTTGGTAGTATTAAACAGGCTGGTCTATCACATGTTCAATTTGTTGAAAAACAAAGAGTAATAAACAGTAGGGCTGGACTAGGTTATGATGAAGCTAGTAGTTCAGATGAGACCTCACCTAGTGATAAGGAAGAAACTCCACCTACTGCTAAGGAAGAGATTCCACCTAGTGATGAGGACCTTACAAGCTCAGAAGAAAATACATCTAGGAATGAGGAACCAATTAGTGAATCACCTCCTGAGTTTAAGAAAGATAAGAAGTACCATTCAGTTCCTCCACCTACTGGTCAGTTTCAACCTGCTAGGACAGATGTTTCTCGTTATGGTGTAGACAACCTAGAGTTTAGGAAGAAGCTTAATGGTAGAATTAGTTCTGAAAAACCTAAGAATGATTTTCAAAGGTGTAATGATCAAAAGTTTCCTACAGCCTTTCAACAACAAGCAGTACCTTCAAAAACTTTTCAAAGTACTGCTGGACATTCAGCAGTACCTCCAAGAGAAACTTTTCAAAATACTGCTTACTACAGGAAACCTTTTAATCATAGAAGAGGATTTGGGAATATGGAGAGGAAGTTATGTTATGTATGCTATAGTCCTGATCACTTGATTAAGCACTGTGACTTTCACTCAGAATACTTAAGTCAGTTTCCAAAGAATAGACTTCCCACCCATAAGTCAAGAGAGACTAGACCAGTTTGGAATCACTCAAATAGGGTCAACCATAGTAACTTCTCAAAAGACTATAGGTACCCTCACCAGAAAAGAATGTTTTCCAAATCACCAGTACCTTCACAATCTGATAAGTCTCAAGAAGTACCTTCACCAAGGACTGATAAGTTTTCACCCACTCATGGTACTGCTCATACTTTTTCACATAGAAGACCTAAGAGATTCAATTCATATAAAAAGTCTTCCACCTCAAGCAGAGTAACTAGCTCAGAGAAACCTAAGGTCAAACGAAATTGGGTTAAGAAAGAAAGTACTGATGGAGAACAAGAAGTACTTTCATCAGATAAGGGTGAAACAGGGAGTGTTGTTGAAATTGCAACACAGGACATGGGACCAACTCAAATAATCATTGACCATGCCTTTAAAACCAGTGGAGATTACTTACTGAAGGAATTCAAGTATGTCACTCCACAAGGGGAACACAAGTCAGTAATGGCTTGGGTTCCTAAAAGAAACTAACCCTTTTCTTTTATGTGCAGGGCAACCCAGAGGAGGAGCTTAAAGATCATATTATTGTTGATAGTGGTTGCTCTGGCAGCATGACAGGGGACAAGGAGATCCTGTCAGACTTTAAGGCATATTATGGAGGAAGAGTTGCATTTGGTAATGATCCTGATGGAGGAAGAATCACTGGCAAAGGAACAATCAAGGCTGGATGTATTGATTTTGAGAATGTTAGATATGTAAAGGAGCTCAAATTCAACCTATTGTCAGTATCTCAAATTTGTGACAAGAAGTATCCAATCCTGTTTACTGATACAGAATGTCTCATTCTCTCACCTGAGTTCAAATTTGTTGATGATCATTTGGTAACATTGAGAGTACCAAGAACCAATGATGTATACAGTTTAGACTTAAAGAGTCTCAATTCTGCTGGAAGAGCAACATGTTTAGTAGCAAAGGCATCATTGGAAGAAGCACATCTGTGGCACAGAAGATTAGGTCATGTTAATTTTAAGAACATCAACAAGCTGGTCAAAGGAAATTTAGTTAAAGGTTTACCTTCCAAAACATTCAAGGCTGATCATTCATGTTTGGCTTGCAAGAAGGGTAAACAACATAAAGCTTCATGTAAGAAGCTTGGGGAAAGAGATATTAGAGAACCTTTGGAGTTGCTACACATGGATCTGTTTGGACCAGTTTCAGTAGAGAGTTTAAACAAAAAGAAGTACTGCTTGGTAGTGACAGATGATTGTAGCAGATTTAGTTGGGTCTTTTTCTTGGGATTTAAAGATGAAACCTTTGATGCTATCCATGACCTGATAGTAGCCCTTGAAAATCAATTAAGACTCAAGGTAAGAGGTATTAGATGTGATAATGGAACAGAATTTAAGAACAAGCATATGGATGAATTCTGTGCCAAGAAAGGGATCAAGAGAGAGTTTAGCATTGCTAGAACACCACAGCAGAATGGTGTTGCAGAAAGAAAGAACAGGACTTTGATAGAAGCAGCTAGAACAATGCTTGCAGATTCCAAATTACCTATTCTCTTTTGGGCTGAAGCCATAAGTACTGCTTGCTATGTGTTGAATAGAGTCTCAGTAACTAAACCTCAGATGAAGACACCTTATGAGTTACTCATGGGAAAGAAACCAAATATACGTTTTCTAAAACCTTTTGGCTGCTCTCTGACTATTTTGAATACCATTGATTCTCTGGGTAAATTTGATGGTAAGTCAGATGAAGGATATTTATTGGGTTATTGTACAAATAGCAAAGGATTTAGAGTTTATAACAGGAATACAAGAAAGGTACAAGATTGTCTTCATGTTGAATTTTTAGAAGATAAGGAAACTCAGAAAGGTAAAGGTCCTGATTGGATGTTTGATCTTGATCTCAAATTCACACCATCTATGAATTATGTCCCTGTTAGAGAAGAGAATCAGGCTAATTCCAAAGAAGATGATTCACAGTACATTGTTCATGGAGTTAATGGTACACCAGAAGAAGTTCCTGACAAAGAACCTGAAGTTGCTATTGAGGACCAAGGTACTGCTCAGCCAACTCATACAGTATCTGATGAAGATCAAGCCATACAAGATGAACTTAATAGGATGCTTTTTCAAGAAACTATAGCACAATCCTATGAAGATGAACAAAGGAAGGCTTATGAGGCTGCAAAGAAAAAGAGTAAATTTCAAGATACTGCCCACAGTACTTTAGATCAAAGTACTGATGATGCTTTTGACAGAACTTCTGATGTATTCGAGCAATCACATTGGAACAATGCTGATGATTCCAATGTTGATAATGATGATTTAGTTAATGCTAACATTCCTGGATTAGAAGAAGTTGATGATGAGCTTAATCCAGAAGGTATTTTCTCCAATGAAGGAATTGATTTTACTAACTTAGAGTCTGCTCTTTCAGTACCACCAACTCCTACATTGAGAGTTCATAAAGCTCATCCTCAAAGTAATATTATTGGATCACCCTCTTCAGGAGTGGTTACAAGGAACAAAGTTAAAGTCCTTTCTAAGCAACATACTGCTTTACTTAGCTTTGTTTACAAACAAAACAGGATGAATCACAAGGATCAACAAACATGCCTGTTTGCTTGCTTTCTATCTCAAGAAGAACCCAAGAAGGTAGCTCAAGATTTAGCTGATGAAAGTTGGGTTGAAGCTATGCAAGAGGAGCTTCTACAATTCAAGCTTCAAGAAGTCTGGGTATTATGTGATCTACCAGATGGCAAAAGAGTCATTGGTACAAGATGGGTTTTTAGAATTAAAAGAGATGAAAGAGGGAATGTTATCAAAAATAAAGCTAGATTGGTTGCACAAGGATATCGCCAAGAAGAAGGAGTGGATTATGATGAAGTATTTGCTCCTGTTGCAAGGATAGAGGCAATAAGGTTATTTCTTGCCTTTGCATCATACATGGGATTTCCTGTCTACCAAATGGATGTGAAAAGTGCTTTCCTTTATGGCACAATTTCTGAGGAAGTTTATGTTAAACAACCTCCTGGTTTTGAAGATCCTGCACATCCAAACAAAGTCTACAAAGTGATCAAGGCACTTTATGGCCTTCATCAAGCTCCCAGAGCTTGGTATGAGAGACTCTCAAATTTTCTATTCCAACATGGCTATAGGAGAGGAGCAATTGATAAGACTTTGTTCATCAAGAGGGATAAGAAAGATATTCTGTTAGTCCAAGTATATGTGGATGATATTATATTTGGAGCTACAAAGAAGTCTATGGTAAAAGAATTTGAAGATCTTATGCAGAAGGAGTTTCAAATGAGTTCTATGGGAGAATTAACTTTCTTTTTGGGTCTTCAAGTTAGACAAACAAGAGATGGAATCTTCATTAACCAAGAAAAGTATGTTGCAGACATACTTAAAAGATTTGATCTTCCAAATCTAAGGCCTGCCACCACACCCATTGATAAAAATAAACCTCTAGGCAAGGATGAAGATGGACAAGCTGTAGATGTCAAGCTTTACAGATCTATGATTGGTTGTCTTATGTACTTAACTGCATCCAGACCTGACATCATGTTTGCTGTTTGCTTATGTGCAAGATTTCAGGTTACACCCAAGGTTTCTCATATGTATGCAGTCAAGAGGATTTTTAGATATCTCAAGCATCAACCAAAGTTAGGATTATGGTATCCTAAGGAGTCACCTTTTCACTTAGAAGCCTTTTCAGATAGTGACTATGCAGGGGATAACTATGATAGAAGATCAACTTCAGGAGGATGTCAATATCTTGGTAGAAGATTAGTCTCCTGGCAATGTAAGAAGCAAACCATTGCTGCCACCTCCTCTACTGAAGCAGAATATGTTGCTGCTGCAAGCTGTTGTGGACAAGTTTTGTGGATGCAAAATCAACTCTTGGATTATGGATTCAATTTCAAGAATACTCCTATCAACATTGATAATGAGAGTACAATTTGCATTGTGAAGAATCCTGTCTATCACTCCAAGACCAAGCATATTCAGATTAGGCATCATTTTATTCGGGATTGTTATGAGCACAGGCTTATAAATGTGGTTAAGGTTCACACAGATGATAATGTAGCTGATCTACTCACTAAGGGATTCGATGTTTCAAGATTCAACCACTTAGTTGTGAGCATTGGGATGATTAACTACTAGGCTACATTTGAGGGGAGGCTTTAGTATTAGTTAGAATACTTTTTATTCAGTTTTAATAAAAGTATTGGTTATTAGTTTAGCCTATATGTTGTATTTGAGGGGAGGCAACATTAGCTATTAGTTAGAACTAAAGCATGAACCTTTTACAAGTTCTTGGTTTTAGTTGGCATATTGATTGTGGATAACATGATGGAACGTACTGCTTTATTGCCTAAAGTACTGCTTCACCAACGTACTGCTTCAATGTACTGCTTACGTGGACGTACTGTTCCAACGGTCAAAAATTAGTGGGGCTACGGTTAATTAATTCCTTACGGCGGAGATAATAAGTTAATCCAAACGGTAACTTTATTATTAAGAGTTTGATTTATTTTCATTCTATTTAAAGAAACTCACTCCTATTTTCCCGCCTTTTACCGTACTTAAGATCCCTCATTCGCTTTTACACCACAATCTTTTTATCAAATCACATACTCAAAGCGAATTCTTCTCTACCAAATCATCATGGCTAATCGCCTTACTGTTAGCAAACATAATATGATCGCTAATTTGGACAAGACAAGGGATAATCTTGATTTTCATGCGATCATTGATTTCTTAACTGGGTCTTCCATCAACTACTCTATTTTAGTTGACCCTGATGTTATTGGTCCCTGGATGCAAGAATTTTGGGCTACTGCAACGAAAGAAGATGATTCGTTGATTAGGGCTACGGTTGCTGGACGAGCTATTAGGATTACTGAGGCCACGATTAGGGATGTTTTGATGTTTGATGATGAAGGGGGGGCTGTTCGTTTTGAAAAACAAGTGCTTTGGGACACATTAAGTGCTTTAGGTTATGAAGGCGATCTGACGAAGCTTACTTTTCAAAAGCCTCTGTTTTGTTCTCATTGGAAGTACCTAATTCACATTCTACTTCATTGTTTGAGTCCCAAGAGTACTTCTTTTGATCAATTTGGTCAAAATGTTGCATCTGCATTAGTGGGTTTAGCTACCGATCGAAGATTCAATTTTTCAAGACTTATTCTGGATGGTATGCTTACACATATTAGTAATGGTTCACCATTTTTGATGTATCCAAGGTTTGTTCAGTTGTTTTTGAACAATCAACTTGAGGATGTCCCTAAACCTCAAAATTTTTTTACCCACTGTCAAACTTCCATCAAAGGTGTTTACTTTTCTGTCTAAACAAAGTGCAAAGTTTTCTGGAACCAACACACCTTTGACTGCTCATATATTGGGAGTTGCACAAGTTGTAAGAGATGCAGAGCTAGAGCACGAGCAAGAAGCAAATTCTGAATCAGCAAGCCAAGAGTCTCCTAGAGAAGTTAGTATTCCTCAACCTACTGCTTCTCAACATACTGCTTCTCCACATTCTGTTACTAGGGAAGGTACTGCTCCTATAGACATTCCTACTAATGAGGAGTTAGACCAAGGTATGAATAATCCACCATCTCCTATTGATGATTCTTCCACAAATGTGTCTAAACAATTTGAAGAAGAAGAGGTAGAGTTGGACAATTATGCTTTAACAAGGGAGTTAAAGAGGCTGAAGAAGGAGAGTGAGGCTCAAGCTGCTCAGATAGACAAATTAAAAACTAAGTTTCAGAAATTAAAGAGGTATGTTTGGCCACTAGTTCAACACCATAGATTATGGGTGAAGTCTCAGAAGAAGACTGGTAGGATACCTACAAAGATTTCTAAGAAGAAAAAGTCTAAGAAGCAATCTTCATTCCAAATGGGGAGGAATTTAGAGAATTTGAATGAAGATGATGCTGATTTTGAACAAGATGCTGGATTTATGGATGATACTCAGAGGACACCACCAAAAGATATTCCTCAAGATAATGTTGAAAGGAAAAGTGATGAAACAGAGCAAATAAATTTGGAAGAAGCTACTGTTGAAGTGAGAAGTGGTGATACTGAGGAAATAAACTTAGAAGGAGCTGAAGTTGAAAGAACTGCTCAAGAAAGTACTGCTCAACAAGGTACTGAGAGACAATTCATTGTTACACCTAGAACCTTAGATTTTGAAGAGGATATTGGTCCTTCAAATCAAGTTCAAGAGGAAGTAGGTCCTTCTAAACCAGCTCAGGAAGAAGATGATATAGCTCAGACTAACAGTGATGATGAAACAATTGCTGATATCATGCTTAATATGTCAAGTCAAAGAGGTATTAGTATTCATGAGATTGAACAACATCATACTTCTTCTCAACCTGCACAAGAGATAGATCCAAAAGATAAAGGCAAAGGGATCTTGATAGAAAAGAAGAAGAAGAAGATGACATTGGCACAGTTAAGACAAATTGAGATTGCCAAAAATGAGGAAGCAGCAAGAATATTACAAGCAGAGATAGATGCTGAAGAATCAAGGAAGAATGTTCAATCAAGAAGGCCAATTAGTAAAGCTAGAGAAAGGAATGATATGATGGCTTATCTGAAAGGTCAAGGATACACAGGATTAGTTAGATTGACATATACAGAGATGAAGGATCTGTATGATGCTGTTAGAGAAGCTATTCAAAGAGATCTTGCAGGCATTATTTCTTTTGAAGATGACAAGCCTGAAGATAAAAGAAAGGAAAGAGCTGCTACTAGAAGCTCAAAGAGGAAAAGAGTCACTGATGAACAGCCATCAAAGAAGTTCAAGGAAGCTGTTGAATTAAGAACAGACACAGTTGATGAGCTCAGAAATTATCTTAGAGTTGTTGACTTTGAAAATCCAAAACTGAAAGAAGATTCTGATAAGAAGTCCAAGATATCTACTTTTTCAGTTGTAGAATCTAAAGAAGGAGATTATCTAATCTTTCATAGACAAGATGGAAGTTTTAGAGTGTTTAATTCATTATGGGATATTCTACATCTGATTGATAGAGATGATATGCTTCAGTTATATCTCCAAGTGCAAACTTATTTTGAACATATTCCACCACAAGGAGTAGGTTTGGTATTGTTAGGGGATCTCGCAACAATCTGGGACACAGAGGAGTCTAAGGACAGTGCTTTGTGGGAAAATCAAGACAACTGGGAGATTAATAGATGGAGATTCTTTGGATCAGTTGGGATACATGTTTTAGAGTTAGAAGATGGCACTATGATTCATATGCTAGCAGAAAAGAGATATCCACTCACAAGAGATCTGATGATCAGAATGCTAGAGCATGGAATGGAAGTGGAACTAGAGGATGAAGTAGCATTGATGGTCATAAAATTATTCATCAAGTGGACTACAGAAACTGAAGATTAGTGCATAACTACTGGTATGGTTTAAATATTATATAAATCTTTTGAAAAATAAAGTACTTTCTTCAAAGTACTGCTGGTCAGACAGTACTTTCACAAAGTACTGCTTGCAGCATAAAACCAGTAAAATCTTTTGGTAAAATTAGTAATTTTTGATAAGTGCAAAAACATTTTGAAGCACAAAGATTAAACAGCAACAAATGGTTTTGAAAGCAACAAGCATGGTGTTAGTACTTGTACTACACAACAAATGGTAATCAACTCACCATGTTTAATAAACAAGAAAGAGTTTGACTCATCATGAGGGTACGGCTCTGATGTGATTATCAAATCCGTTTTTAGTTGGCAATTTACTAAAAATTGTATGGTTTTCAACTCACCATATCTATATTAGTGAAGAGTTGGCTAGCCCACAAGATAATGGCTTTGTGGTAAAGGCTGTGGAAAACCATTGTATGGTAATTAGTTCACCATGGTAGTGATTGTACTACAAGAACTAGCTAGTCCAAAAGCAAACGGCTATTTGGTAAAGACTACTCAAATCCGTTGATAGCTGATGATTTGCTAAAAATCATATGGTTATCAATGTACCATGGTTTTTCCTAAATCTAAACATTGGCTACTCCAGAGTTAATGGCTTTGGTAAAGAGACATCAAAATCCATTAAGTTTTCAATGATTCACCTCTCACAGGAGTTAACACACCTGGAAGTGATGAGAATAGTATGAAACTTGTAAGATCTGATGTACATATTGCCAATATGATGCTGAGTTGCTGAGAAGATCTGATGCTGAAAAGAATTGTTGCTGATGAAGATTGAAGATACTATTTGCATTGATGATGACAAAACAATAACGAGTCAAGTTTGAAGAAACAACTTTTCCTTGAAGATAAAGTGTTGAAGTTAAAGACATACAAAGAAACTTGAAATCAAGCTAGTAGAATTCAAGTTAGGGGAGGATTGTTGGGCTATAAAAGTCAAAGTACTGCTACTCAAGTCAAAGTACTGCTATTCAATGAAAGTACTGCTGCTCGTTAAAAGACTGCCATGCAAAATAGTTTAAGGTCTAATGTGTAAATCTAGAATATTCATATTAGATTAGAGTTATAATTAGAATTTACTTGTCGTTCAAGTATTGTAAACCGACTAGGGTTTTCCTTGTGCCTATAAAAGGATCCCTAGGTTGGCATTAGAGATATATGTGTTTTAGAGAGACAAGATATAGTCGATTAGTGATATACGATTGTTAGAGTTTAGAGTTTGTTAGTGAATCTGTGTAAGAAAGCAGGTTCAAGGTTTTAATAATATTCAAGTTCGTTTATTAAATTCTTCTTAGCTTTGTTGAAGTAGATTCCGCATACTTAGCAAAGTATATCAGTGTTTCACTATTAATAGGTTTGAATTTATTCAAAGCTGTTAAACCGTAGACAAGCTACAAGTTAGTTTGGTCAAAGTATAATCGATCCAACAAAAGACTAGGAATTTGCCTGTTTCTAAGAGTAGTTGCGTGCCAATTAAGGCAATTCCCGTAGCCAATCACTCTAAGAACCCTAGATCTTTTTCTGATTCCAAACATTTTGTTTGCTCGACTTGTCAGAAATGTGTTTTTAATGCAACCCATTATGTTTGTATAACAAAATTCCTGAAGGAAGTGAATGCTTGTGCTAAGGTTCAAACCTCTAAGACTAGAAACAACAACAAACCCGTAGAACCGAAGAGGGGTATTAAGAAACCTGGTAGGCAGATTGATGCAGAACAAAGGTATTCTCTAAACAAGTCTTCCACTGTACATGAGAAACCAAACACTCCTAGATCTTGCCTTAGGTGGATACCGACGGGTAGAATTTTTAAGATTGCTGGTCTTAGATGGATACCTATTCGAAAGATGTTCACTAAGTGCGAAACCAAGGTTGACAGTGAAACCCCAAATGGTCTAAATGCTGATATCACTAACCCATATAATTGCAAACAAACTCTTAATGTTAATGCAAGAAGTCTTTACTTAAGTGCAGGTACATCGTTCAGGCCTCGTATTAAGGAAAGACTTCGATTTTAGGTGCCGAAAAGAGTGATATATCATGATGTAGGGGTTCAAACAATTCAAGCTTGATGAACATCATCGACAATGACGTCTGTTCAAATCAGTTCAGGCATCGTTCTTCATCTACAATGACGTTTGAACTCTGCAGTTCAAGCCTCGGGCCTCAATGTCATGATAATGACGTCTGTTCAAATCAGTTCAGGCCTCGTTCTTCATCTACAATGATGTTTGAACTCTACAGTTCAAGCCTCGGGCCTCAATGTCATGATAATGGCGTCTGCTGACAACTCTTCAGGCCCCGTTCATCAAAGAAAAGAAAGGCATACGCTTGAGTGCGCTTTATCTTCGGAAGAAGAGAAATCTTCTTGTTTATGACCATTCTCATCAAGCTTCATGCTCTTCTCAGGCTCATTCAGTCATCAAGGGGAAAAACGTACATTGGAGTATATTCTTATTCACCTGGTCTATCAAAAATGGCAGTTGGCCGTCATATGCAACTTTCGAGGGGAGAAGGGTGAATAAACTACATGGTGATTGAGATTTGAGAAATGGTCATACGACTCTCCTTGTTTCTGACTATTCTCATCAAAAGGTTTCATACTTGCTCCATGCTCGTTCAGACATCAAGTGGATCTACTTCCATCGGATTGGACATTTATTCACTCGATCAAAAATGGCAACTTCAAATGCAATTTTTGAGGGGGAGAAGTGTGAACAGTGGATCAACCTCATATACACTTGTTCAATCAAAAATGGCATTCTCATATGCAATTTTTGAGGGGGAGAAGTGTGAACAAGTGAGTGAACAAACAATCACTTGTTGGGCATCTAATTGTGACTATGGAGTTGATCAGGTATCACTTAGTTGAGGTTGAAGTTGACTTTCTCAAAGGCGTGATCTTATTCTATCTTGAAGTCGGGGTTGGTTGGATGCATGACTTTCAATGATAACTTGCTCGTGCTTAAGATTTAAGTTGAAGACTTAGTTTATCTAGTTACCAGCAGTCGGGGTAAATGTTTGACGACCTGGTTAACTATCACTTTAAGGAGTTACGTTGTTGTACTCAGTGTCACACGATGATGTCGTTGTGGATAATTGCAAGAGGTGTTAATGACTCATACTTTGGTTGAGTATTGAGTACTTAGAGATCTGCTTGAAGCATAAGTTCTCTACACCATTCTTCCTACATTAGTGCAAGCTTAAGTCACGAGAATGGGGAATTCTACTTCAGTTTCAAGTTTGGTATATCGGGTTTGCTTAATCAGTTATCACTTAAGGGTTGGTAAAGATAGTCAGAAAGAGTTTAGGTAGCTGCTGATTCTCACAGAATACATTTGAGCCAATGTTGTTCTTCTCACAGGATTTCAAGTATATGTGCGTAAAATGTGTTGCTGATTCTGAGGTATCAAAACCAGCAAGGAGGAAGGAGACATACATCTGAACGCACAATGAGTACACGTGATGAACTTTATACCTCTTCTGAGTTGAGGTTATTCTAGGAAGACAAATGTCATAACCGCAGAGAAAATCAGTGTTTTAACTCGTTCCTTATGGTGTATCATTCCAACTACGTGGGGGAAGAGATGTATGAAACAGTTTCTGATGATTAAAGAGGTACACAATTGTATGATGATTCCTATGGTTAGTCGGTATCCAACAGAAGGAAATGTGTTCATCCGGGACTTACTTGATTTCGGTGCTTCTGTGGTACTGTCTTGGTGTTATCATTTAGAATACATACGGGATAAGTTGCTTACACTCGAGACTTTGGTGACTTTGATGTAACAATTCTCATCTGCAATTTCATGAAGGGAGAAAAGGGGATTTTCGGGTCTTAATTGATCTTGATGTTACTTTTTCGACTTCATTAATGGGATTGAGTGTGTACTTTGGGTTTTTGGGCTTCATACAATGAGACTGATTGCATCACTTCAACTACTTGGGGGAAGTGGTCTCTGGATACTTTTGGTATGCATTACTTCAGACTTCAGCGAGAAGAAATGTGAGAAGAATTATTCAAGTGTGAGATGACACACCGCTTATTTATTTGATGGTCCCCCAATCGGAGAATCACGATGGTTATTCTTAAAAGGAGCAACAATTTTTGATGTGGTTTGCTACGGTTTCTGCTGTACACTTACCTTATGTAAGCTTGAAAGAGAGCTTTGAATCTGCTCAAAAGGAAGATTGTCGGTTTGGGGGGAAGCTATCAAAGCTTCACATTGAGAAGGCTCAAGTTCAGTCGATTATTCAGGAGCCTTGAAAGCTTTGGTGGTGAAAGTTTAAGAGATGTTGACTACAGACTTCCATAACGTACCAGAACGATATCCTTATCTTGGTATTCATGTCATCATCTTCTTAAACTGAGTAACATATTTTGTACATATCTTATACCAAAATGTAAATAGAAAAATATAAAACCAACAAATTGTAAATAGAGAAACTTAAACCTAGAAAAACCATAAAAATCAGAAAAATAGAAAATACCAAAAATAGTTCCTCTAGGCATGTCTTCTGTTTATAGATAACATTTACGGTCTTAGAAATGTCATTCAATAATGACACGGGACTTTAAATGAAGCTCTAGCAGAAGTTAAAATGAATTGTCAAAGCATGTCTAAATGGCTTGCTATTACTTTAGATAGCAACCCGCGCCTCATAATGGGGAAAGCACGTCGCCAAAAAGACGGCTGTTCCTCCAACTGGGTGATGTTCACCTGGGCATGGATTACTTTATATCCATGTTTCTTCGATCTGATGTACGTTTCAGTGCATCATTTCTTGAAAAGGAAGAGAAATCTTCTTTGTATGCAAATAGTTTTCATTCTATGATTCTTCTAAAAATTATTTGTGAGACACTTGGTTGTTATGTGTTGCTTGAAATTCTTTAGACTT
The DNA here is from genome assembly GCA_021014915.2 of Artemisia tridentata subsp. tridentata. Lineage (NCBI taxonomy): Eukaryota > Viridiplantae > Streptophyta > Magnoliopsida > Asterales > Asteraceae > Artemisia > Artemisia tridentata. Next base: position 61,963,326 of record CP139507.1, read on the forward strand.
GGATTGTGCATAAAATTTGTCACTCAATCAATGACTACAACTCTTTAACTAGAATACGGGTCATTGATTGAGGGGGAGAGTGAATTTCCAATTTTATTTCATCAAACGGGTTTCTTGGTTAACTCATAATTCTTAGAAAAGGTTTTGTAGTTAATGGGGTATTAGTTGAAGAGGATCTTACTAAGCTTTATCTCAAATGACCAAATGTGTTAGTTGTTAGAAAGATTAGGGCATTATGTGCAATATGCTTATAGTTTCCTATCTTTATGTAACTAGAAGGTTCATTTGTATCACTTTGGAATCCTCATTTAATCCCCTAAATACTTTAAAACTCAAAATCTAAAAGAAGTTAGAAAACCCAATGTGTTTGATGTTCTTGAATACCCCACTGACATTTGTATGGTCTGAAAGAATGAGTTTCAAATGTTGATTGACTTTTGTTAGTCGATTGCTGCTTAATTGTTGTTGATTTAGTGCATATGTTCTCATGATATGCTTAGGTATATAGTTATCATGTTTGAATCTTGTCCCTAAGATCCTGAGCTAAATGTTGAAATATGAGTGAATTGCCATGTTCATGATTGCTGATTGCTCTTCATGCTAGATAGCAGTTTGATGTATTTCCTGACTGTGGTTTGATTGTGAGATGAATTTGGTATTGCGAGTTGGCAAGCTGCTATGTGGTAGCTATTAATGAATAGTGTATCTGTATGCATGTATGTCTGTGTTGATATTCTTATGCAGATTCCATAGCCAATATGAATGTGCCAGTTCCCGCTCTAACCATTTGATCAGATGTTCAAACTCTATTAAATGGCTCTGAATTCACCACAACAACAACATCAGCAACAACAACAACAACAACACTGTCCTCACCACCACCACCTTCATCTCAACAAAGCAGCACTTATTCTGATCTCACCAAGAGGAGATCTACAATGTTTGGGGAAGTCTTGTTGGTGGCTGGATAATTGATGTTGACCAATGACTCCCTCAGAAAAGCGGATGATCACATCGTCTGCGCAAAAAGGTCAATATCATTTGTGTCATAAATGTTATCTTGTACATCATAAGCAGTGAAAATTGTGGTTGTTACGTGTCAGTGTATGATCTTTTGCTAATATATTTTCCAAACTTATCATACCTGACACTAACATTCTCCCTCATTGATTAAGGGGGAGCTGTTGAATGTTTCATTATCAAAAAACATTAAATCAGACACATTTTCTCCCACATTTTCTAACTTATTTAAATCAATTGGGATCACAAATCTCAAATGGTTTGAAATTTTTGATCGGGGGAGAGAATGTGATTTAAATATGAAATCTGATAAAATGTGATGTTTTGGACGTAAATGTATGCTCTCCCATATGTGCTAAACTCTTTTGTATATCAATGCACATATTGAGGGGGAGCAAATGGTTTGTTGAAACAAAAAGGATTTGGCATCTCATGTGAGCGTGACTCAGACTTAACCAATGAATTGACGAAACATTAACTGTCATTAATCAAAAGGACATGTCCTGGCCGGGTAATAATTTCAAGCTGGTCTAACCAGTGATGTAAGCGTGTCTCGAAGAGGACGTATCTGAGTAGAGTGTACCATTTTGAGAAACTTTCTGTGGACTTGACCAGGCCGGGTAATAATTTCAAGCTAGTCTAACTAGTGATGTAAGCGTGTCTCGAATCGGTCATGTTCACTGAAAGTTGATCAATTCAAAAAGTGCAAGCTCTACCCAACATGTGCAAATTTATAAAACAATCATCCGAGCACATGTTGAGGGGGAGCATTTGAAAAATTCAAAACTCTCAAAGTGTTAGCAAAATGTGTTTCATAATCATGAACACTTTGAGAGATTTTTCAAGGATTTGGTTAATGGCAATTGTGGAAGAACACCAAAGACCAACCATTTTATTTAATGTATTGGAGTTATAAGGATGGTAAGGTTAGGTATAAGTTCCCACGATCCCGCCAGAGCCAGAGGGATCTACCCAGGGATAATCCACTAGTTAGTGTAGAAGTCCTTAGGTATGATTAAAAAGGAGAAAAGTGAATAAGGGAAGAGTGCCGACTGAGATGGAGCTAGTACTGGAACAAACCCAACAAGGTGCTGGTAATGAAGTCTCGGTAAGCGCTGAAGGGGTTGAAGAATGAAAAAGAAATGTAAAGATAAAGGGTGAAAAGAAAGAAGCCCTCCTTACACTTTAGGCAGAAACCGGGTCAATACATATGCTGTCAGAATCACTAAGTTGATTGCTGACATTGAAGACAAAGTATCATGGACCCAGTGATACGCTGCACAACCCTCCCCAGCCACTCAAGGTCCCTCAAAGGACTCTTGTTTCATTTGCCACGGAGATCAATACATGTCTATCGTCTCTCTCACTCCGAGTTAGATGATATTGAAAAGGTGGCAGTCCTCTCCAGCCTCCGATCACTAAATCAAAACGCACAATTGAGTCTAGAGCCACGAGATGCATCATAAGATCTCTTAGGAACACGTGTTACTACTACACTGGTTGTTCAACATTAAGGACACCAGTTGTAAAATTATGAGTCCTACGCAGATCTTAGCAATTTGCCAGAACATTCATGAGGGAAGTTACAAATGTAATTCTCTGTGATTGAATGGAAATTCCTGCCAGGGTCAACATCAAACAGCCCTAAAAGCAGGTCACTTCGATAATTCCTTATGGATTACGCTTAGTGGTCTCGGCGGTTTCAAACGGTCTACAGTCGTGGAGTGATCTCCAGCGACTCACCTAATCGTTGATCTACTACGATAGATCTTTAAAGCCCTCTGTGGGTTTCCGATTTAGGAACGGCCTTGGTAAGGATTAGAGAGAGTTTTCACACTATGCTGTTAACAATCTCGAAGTCTGAACCAGCAAGTACCGGATGTTTTATTGCTAACTGTCGTATGCAGGAACACCTAGCGGTTGTAGCTGATTGCTGTTGCAGCTGTTTGCGGTTGTAGTTCATTGATGTTGCAGCTGATTGCAGTTGTAGCTGATTGCAGAAAAGATGCCAATCCATCACCACATGCTCACACTACATCATCATCATATTCAAAGAAGTCATGATAACCTAAAAGACCTTCAACACTGCTTCTGCAAACTCTGATGCTGAAAATCATGACCCAGAATAATGTGAGCATGTCGGCTCAAAGTGTACCACATCACATGGAAACATTCTGCTAAAAGATGACTTGAAAACATACGCTGGATGATGACATCAAAGAATCACCAAAGATCATCCAAGACAGAAGAACAGTCATCTAAAGTTCGCTGCTGAATGTACAAAGATCAATGACATTGAAGAATCAAAGACTACGAGCTAAGAAGTCAAATTCATATGAAAGAATGCCAGAATTCAGAATATTATTTCCGGGGTGACCTCCCTTAGGGGGAAATTGTTAGGAATATAAATATTCATGTAAAGACTCGGTCACCCCGGGTATCTATTTAGCATTCAGTTAGCTCATAGGCTTATTAATATTAGTTTAGTAGTATTATTATAAGTTTAGTTATAGTAGTATTTGTGGAGTGGGTCAGGTCTTTACCCTCTGTCAGCTCACTCCACAGCCCACTCGGGGCACCATGTATTGTAACTATAAATATCCCTCTCCACTAGGGACAGGGTTGGAGCTTCTAATAATTCAACCATTTCTTCCTTCACTTTCTCTCTCTAGAACTCCCAACTCTCTCATCTCTCTCTCTCTCTAGAATTCACCTTACCATCAAATCCAAGTATTCATATCTCACATACACAATGCCAATGCCAGTGATACACCTCTCGGACCAGGTAACACAGGTCGAAGTGTTGAGGCTAGACTTGAAACTCCTCATATTGAATTGATGGCTGCCACTCATGTACATATTGACAAATCCAATGATCAACCTCTCGGGTCAGGTAACACAGACCGAAGTTGTGAGGATATTCTGAAACAATTAAAAGAATTGATGGATAAATGTATAAAATTGTCACAGGAGGTTCTTGGTCTTAGAAAGGAGCTCAAGAACGTAAAGTCTGTTCAGGGTGCTGAAATTAAAACACTCAAGCTCAGGGTTCAGCATCTTGAAGGGTTAAACAGATCAAGACCTTCACAAGGTTTGGGGGAGGATGCTCCCAAACAGGGGAGGAGTGACAAAGAAGGTGAGACAAAGGGTTCAAGGGAGGTGGAAATTGAAAAGGATGTAGGTATTGCTGAAAATGAGGGTATTAATGCAGGTGTGGATATGAAAGTGGATAATGGTGAAAATATTCAAGAATTTGTGGTAAAAGATAGGTATGAGAATGAAGTTGTGTTAGAAGCAGTTGAAAAGAGTGTTAGAAGTGATGCTGTTGCTGATATTGTTGAAGAGAAGGCACAGGATGATTCTGCTGCTGGAGCAGAACATACTACTGCTAGTGCAAATCAAGGTGCTGCTGGGGTTAAAGATTCTGCTGCTGATACAGATAAGCATTCTACTGCTGAAGAAAAGGATGCTGCTGATTCTGAATCTAGTGAAGATAGAATACCAATAGCTCAAGTGATGCTAAGAGCCAAAACAACAACACCACCACAACAAAAATCACCAAAACAAATCCCTACACTTTAAACTACTGCTACATCAACACCACCAAAAACTTAAACTACATCAAAACCAAAAGCCAAAGGAGTAGTGATAAGAGAGTCTGCACCCACATCTAAACCTACACAATCAACTATTTCATCAACTGATAAGGGCAAAGGCATCTTGATTGAAGAACCAAAGAAGAAGTTTAAGTTTATGGATGCTGCTGCCAAAGAACAACAAAGAGAAACTGATGAAGAGGCTGCAAGGAGAATGGAAGCTCAATGGAATGCAGAGGATGAGTTAGAGAGAAAAAGACTTGAACAGGAAGATTGGGAGATAGCAAAGCAAACTCAGAAGGAGGAAAGAGAGATGTATACTTCTGAAGAGAGACAGGATGCCATAGATGATTTGCTTGTGCAATTTAGAAAGAAGCAAAATCAAAAGAAAGGAGAGTACAAAAAGAAGAAACCTTCAAAAACTGATGAGTACAATTATATGAAAATGTATCTGAGAAACCAAGCTTATTGGAAACCTAGTGCATTCAGAGGGATGACTAGAGCTGCTGTTGCAAAGTCTTACTATGAGACTCATGCAAGACTCAACAGACCAATTGAGCCTATGACTGATGCTGAGATCAAAGAGCTTACAAGAATGAAAGTGGCACCAAATGCTTACATGAATCCTGAGCCAAGTGTTAAAAAGACTCAAGTATCAGAAGTTGTGCCAGAAAAAGTTGCAAAAGAGAAAGAATTGGTAGTTGAGAAGGAGAAAGAAGTGGTAGAGGAAAAGAAGAAAGAGGTAACAGAGGAGAAATCTGAGTCCACTATTGGGGTAAAAAGAACAGGAAAAAGGAGGAAGAGTAAGGCTAAGAGAAGAAAGAGAACTACACCAATGAAATGGAGTGATTATGAAGATAGTTCTGAAGAAGTGACTGCAGATGACATGAAAAAGATTATGGAGTTTACTGATCATAAACCACAAGCAGAACCTAAGATAAACAATGCAGTTCCTTTGACAACAAAATACCCAATCATCTCTTATACTCATGATGGGCAAGATGGAAGTGAACCATGGTGGGAAATCAAGAGATCAAATGGAATGTGTCAAAAGTTTGTCAGATTCTCACAGATGTTACATTTCATGGATAGGGATGATGTGGTACAACTTTGGAGGCTGTATAAGAAGTGGTATGGGGATACAAGACCAGAGATAATATATGAAAGGCTACATTATTACTATTTGAAGAATATGTTTGAGCCAGATGAAAGAGATATTGAATGGAAGGATTTGCTAAATTCTAAAAAGGTTCATAAATGGTATCTGTATCAGTCTTGTGGAGTACATGAATTGGTTGGTAAAGGTGTAAGTTTATACATGCTGGTGGAAAAAGATTACCCCTTCACCAATAATACTGCTGTTATCACTCAGATGCTACAATCTGGAAGGTTAAGGTTACAGAGACCATTTCTTTCAGATCATCAAGCCTATGGGTTAGTAGAGAAGTATAGAAAGGTGTTAGAATCAAAGACATCAGAGCAGAAGTAGTGTTTGGAAGCATCCTCCTGGTGTTGATCTGTTCTTAGAAGAAACTTGATGATTTTCAGAGGAAAATATCAAGTTTAGGGGAGGATTGTTGGGTTTTGAAGATATTGCTGCTTGAAGTTTGTGCTACTGCTCTGAGTACTTAGAGGAAAATACACCACGTATGATACTGCTGCTAGGCAAAGTCATACTACTACTAGTGTATTCATAATGCTACTAATGTCTGAAGAAATTAACTAAGTATCATACTACTGCTAGCTTTCGATGATAATGCTGCTAGAGTAATGATGCTGCTGCTTATAAGATAATGTATAGTTTGTTAAGATATTTTAGGAAAAGATACGATTTGATATTATCTTGTATAGAAAGTTTTGTAACCGACTAGGACTCCTTAGAGTATAAAAGGAGGATCTAGAGTTAGGTTTATAGTACATATCTTTGTGTAATTCGATCACTTCAAGGTTTTTGTAACCCTGTTACTTTTGAGTAACCGTATTAATATATTGAAGTGTTATTTGAGAATTCACGTGTGTTCATTATTCTTCTTAAGATTAAATATTAGTTTCCGCATAATATTTAATAAATCGTTCAAGACTAGTTTCTATACTAATTGTCTTGGAGTTTATATCTAAGATAATTGACAAGATCGTTAAGCTCATTTGGGATCAACATTGATTACTATCAAGTCTAGCAAAAACTACTTCAATTCTTCCAAGAACATCTTCAGGCGGATATTCTTGAAGTTTCTTCAACATCTCTTTCCAATAGCTCTCCTCCTTCCCATATAACAGAGAACCATAAACATTAAGGGCTAATGGGAGACCACCAGCAAGCTTCACAATATCATTCGACCACTTTTCATACACATGTGTAGGAGGGCTACATGGATTATCGTTATGTGACGAGTAACTTCCTGTATACCTAGTTAGGCATTACGTGAGTGGGCACGATTAAACTTAAAAATACGAGAAATATTGATTATTTTGAAGTGCTAAACGAACATGGACGTATTTATAGTCGATCTTATTGGAAAAATAGTTTTAAGATCTGTAGAGTACATTAGAAATACCCGGGAAAATGTTTCGGCGCACAAATTAGTCTCGATAATGTTTTATTAGAAGAATAACCAAATTTCACTTCCCACCTTGCCTTAAGTTATAGTTTTAGTCCCTGGGAGGACATTAGGGTTTCGCATATGGTCCTAAGGCTATATAAGCCACCCTTATACCCATTTTAGGATTTATTCATTCATTTCACCCATAAGCCGCCCCCCCTCCCCAAATTGGGCCACAAATCCGGCCACCTCTGAGCAACACCACCACCTACCCCCACGTTACACCGCCACCTTCATCATCATCCTTGTGATCTCCCCATCATTTCTATACACCGTACGCGCCCAAGATCACCCTTCACCATCACTACGCGCCACCAACCTCTTTTTCCGACCAAGATCATTATAGATCCGAGTGTTTTGAAGGTAGGACACACCATTTCACAAGCGTGTGTGACTCGGTGTGAGTCAAACTCGTGTATAACGAGATATTTTGATTGTTTTGATTCGGTTTGGCTATAAAAACAAGTGGGTGTAATGTTTTTAATAAATAAAAACATATACAAGCATGTTTGGTATCATTTTCTTGTGGGTTTAGTGTCAATTTTTGGTCATGTCGTGGGTGTGCCATGAGCTATAGCTCACGGCCGAGGGTTAATAATCTTGTTTTGAGGTCGAGTCGAGTCATGGTACTAGTCTTGAGTCATGGTTAAGGGTTGGGTCGCGTATTGTTGTTATTTGAAATTGTTTTGTTTCGGATTTAGGGTTTGGTAAACCCTCGTTGCAGCTGAGAATTTGAGATGAGAACTGGATTTGCATAATTGTGTTAAAAGTGGTGTTTGTTGTGGGTTGTTGCCGAGAAAGACCAAGGGTCTGTGTGGGTTGTTTGTTGGTGCCGAGAATCAAAGCCGAGACCAATAAGGTCTCGTCCTATAATGATACATGTTGTTGTTGTTGCGTTGAATTTGGAAGGAGATACTTAGAATACGAGCCATAAGATTTGGCCGTTAAATGTTGTTGGAATTGAGGCATTAATATCATGAACTTATAATTAAATTGTGATGAATTGAGCCAAGTCGAGTGTTGCCGAGACTTCGTAGTCTCGTTGTGGCCTCGACAAGCCAAAAATGCTATTTAAACTTTATGTTGACTATTGACTTTTGAGGAAGACTTACTGACCCGAGTATAACTTAAACTCGGAATAGTGACTCGAAATATGAGATGACTCGTTACATATTTAGATTTGAAACTTAAATGACATTAGTAGACGATAACTTAAAAATATTAACTAACGAGTACATTGTTACTTAATATTTTAAAGTTTAAAAGAAAATGTTAAATGACAAATAAAAAGGTTATTTAATATTTTTGCAAATAAAAAGAATATGTGCGAGTTATTTAATATTTCGAGGGCACGCAAGTCGAGAAGTACTATTTATGGAAATTATTGTGTTATATTGAGTTAGTGTCGAGTCACGGATCGATTGATGTTAATATACCCGACCCACATGGTTATCGGACTTATTGGGCTGACGAGTCCAATAAGGGCCCAATAAACATGTCGGAGGAAACTTATTAACAAACAATCCATCCTTATGACTTATCGAGTATGATAATTTAGTTTTGGATTGATAAGTAAAACGAAGGAATTGCGAGACTTATCGCGTTGACGAACACGATAAGAACCCGACAATTCGTCCGAATGACTTATCAAATTAAAACTAAATCATATATCCTTGTCTTGTGAGTCGATTATGTTTTAGTAAGTGTTTGACGTGAGTACACTTGAGTCGTGTTGTGTTTCCACTGCACACCCGATGATAACAAACGCTAGTAAGTAGTAACTAATATAAGAGAGCGATTTTGAATCAAAATGGAATATACTTGGGGATAGTTAGCTTTTGGAAAATTCTTACATTTGGGAATATATGTTAAGGAAAGTTTATATTATTAGGTCGTGCCGAGTCCGTGAGTGCCGATACGTGAGAGCTGCTGAGTACTTTGCTTCTGTAGTTTTGTGTTTGTGCTTTGCTTGATTGAGGTGAGTTTCATAGCCCCACTTTTACTCTTAATGATGTTTTATCGAATACTTGGGGTGAGAAAACATGCAAAACTATTTTTGAATGGACCAATGGTTATGTTATGTTTTGATATGTTTGTTATATTAACTGGCTAGTGTTATTTGTTGATTTGGCTGCAATTGTGCGGGAATATTATTAAATGTGCCGCAACTGTGCGGGAATATTTTTGTATGTGCGGGACTATAGTGTGCACCTATAGGAAAGTATTGTTGTGAATTGACACACCTTGGTGTGAGGATGATATATTGATATATGACTTAGTCCAGTATAGCGAACTAATATGCAAGTTGGTCCACTGATGTACGTTGTGTCTAAACCTATGAACTCACCAGCGTTAGCTGACTTTTAGCATGTTTTCTCAGGTAATTAAGGATGATTATTTTGGATGATTACTGTTGGAGGCTTGGCAAGTGGCATGGCTAAGGATCAATTCAAACTCTGATAACACTTTGGGGTCCTATCTTATTTTTCTTTTGAGCCTTACTTTCAGTACTTTTGAATAAATGTAAACTTGAGGTTTGGATTTTGGAATCGTTTTTATGTAAACAGATAATGTTATCCCATTTTCCTATGCTTATGCTGTGTACCAATTTCGTAGCACCCCAATGCTTGTTTTTACCTTCTGTTGAGCCAAATTTTAGGGTTGTCAAGCGTCAACAAGCTGGTCAAAACAAGTCAAATTTGTAAAATCCCAGGTCGTCAAGCCTACTGGTGACGGTCCCCAAAATATGCCCGACGGTCCCTCAAATATAAAGGACCGTCCACAGTAGCAGACTCTGTGACTTTGCCAAAATCTATTTTGGGTCCTGCACCAAAACATTTAACTATGAAGAACACTGAAGTACCTATTACAAGTATAAGAGAAGTTAAACATTTTTACAAACCATTAATAAAACCCAGAGTAGGATACTATAAGATCAAAAACTCCACCACCTAGGAAGGTAAATATCTCTCAAAGACAAACTAGACCAAGACAACCTAGTAAACATAATTATCCAAATATGTATTCAATGTCATGGAAAAACAACTTTCTACCTATAGGATTCTGCTCACCCCTTCAACATCCAAGTCAAATGCAACAAATGCATGGGATGTTTAATGCTAACAACTTTGGACCATGATATATTGGGGACCATATGTTTGAGTTTTTCTGTGATATCATTAGATATTCTTGGGAATTAACTTGGAGCCCGACGAATGGATCAAAGATTGACCGGATCTACACACACGCCTTGTGTTAGATGTGATACTAAGAATTATACGTAGTCTAGCAAGCGGAATTTACTAGCTAGCACTTAGAAGACTTTATGTGTTTGTGTTTTGTATGGTTTGAATGTAACAATGAATGAACACAGAATAATGAACTTCAACGATTCAATATTATTAGAACAATAATACGAGTGATCTCCTATCACTAGGGTTTACAACCTTGAACCTTAACAACGATACACTTTTTCTGTTCTTTCGTATATCCTAAACTTTAACCTAAGCAATCCTTTTATAGACCAAGGATTCCTTCACAAGATAACTATCATTCTAATCGTATAAGATATACACAATATCTTTTCCATATTTATCTACTTACACGTTTACAAAATAATAATAAGCAGTACAAATATTTCTTTCATAACCGTACTAACTGCTCTTATTATCAACCGTACTAACTTCTCTTATTTAGCCGTACTAACTGCTTAAGCTTAATTCCCAACAATCCTCCCCTAAACTTATGATTTCTCCCAAATCACTAAGTTTCTTCAATTAAGCTTTTCCTTCCAAATGAGGATTCTTCCAAACACTTACATCATCAGTTTCTTCGTTTGGGCTTTCCTTAGCTTTTGCAGTATCTACTATTCAGTTAGTGCTTCTTCTCCAGTCTTTATTTTCTTTGCAACATCTGATTCCATAGTTTCTGATTCTCTCTTCTTACCTGTTTTGAAACCTCTTCTTGGAGTGTTCAGAATAGCATAAGTTTCATAGAATTCCCTTTCAATTATAGCATAAGATTTTCCCTTGAAGTCATCCATAGTGTAATTTGCTGAGTTCTTCAAATAATGTTTCATAGACTCAACTTGTTCCTTCTTTGTTGGCAACTTTATCATGTATCCTGACTTCTGCCTTTCTCTTATCCTCTGAATCAGATCTTCCCATGTTGCTACTCCATTCTTTTTGAGTATGAACTCTTTAAGCTCCTATGTCTTTTCTTCTTCATTCAACTGTTTGTCTTTAAGAACCATTGAAGCTTGAGCTCTTACAATCAAATTAGAATCCAACAAATATTGTAGCTGTTCATTGAACTCCTCTTGATTTGCCTCTTTAGATCTTGTTCTTTCCATGAATTCAGCTATGTTTCGTACATCATCAGCAGCCATTTTTCTTGCAAATTCCTCATCTTGAGCTATCTGAGCTTCTTCAGCTTGTTTGTCATCCAATTCTTTTTCTTGAATCTGCCTTGCTGCATCTGCATCAAAGACTATCTGTTCTTGAGTTTTTGGTTTTGATTTCTTTAGCCTTTCCAATTCTTGAACAGCATCAACTTCTTCAGATGTCATTGGCTTCTTTCCTTTATCTGCCCTTTGAACTGCTTCATGCTCTGTCTCAGCAGTCTGAACTGCTTCAACAGTTTGAACTTCTTTAGCTTCTTGAATACCAGTCTGAACTGCTTCTTGTGTCTTAACAGTTTCTTCACCATAACCAAAACCTGAACCAATATCTGCAACATTACCAAAACCTTTATCATGTTCTGAGCCTTTATCATGCCTCCCCTGAGAACCTGATCTATCCTTGTCTTTACCAAATTTCCTCCCCTGTTTGGAAGAATTTTCATCATTCCCTTCTGAACCATCTGAATCATCATCAGAAGAATCATCATCCAATACCATTCTTGCCCTTTTCTTCTTCAACTGTTCTTCAAGCTTCTTCACCCTTTTTGTTAATTTGGTGTAGACTTTGGCAAAATTCTCCTTGTGAGCTTTGAATTCCTCCTTGTTTTTCTTTAGCTCCTTCTCCAAAGTGTCAACCTTGGCTACTAACTTGGTACATAAAGCCGTTAATTCAGTTTGTGAAGAACTACCCTCATCACTTCTAGCTGTGTTACCTGCTAGGAGCGGTGAATCATGGGGCAAGGATCTAGTCTCAACCCTAGTTTGACTAGGTTTAGACCTTCTCCTATAAGTTGTGATGGTTGGTTGGTGGGTTATTGCAAGTACTTGAGTGGGTGTGTGATCGGGATCAGTTGGAACTGCTGAACCTTCACCCAACTCAGTTTGAAGCATTTGAGGAAACAATGGAACTGGTTCCCCTTGAAAAAGCCTACTAGCCATAGCCATATTTTGAAAAACTTTTGATTGAAGGCTAGGCATAACAAAAGTTTCTGTTGGTTTTGTAAGCAAATATGTCTTTTTATTCAAAAGAGTTTGAACAAATCTTGGATACATTAGAAACTTTGTTTTACTGTCGACATTTGATGCCATACCCTCAAAAATAAATTTGGAAAAGTTAAAAACTTTGTTTGTAGACAGACAAATGAGAGCAATAGCAATATTGCTACTGAACTGCTCCCATACAGTCTTTTTGGGACTCAAACAATGTAGAAGGGTATGTATCAAAAATCTCCGTTGAGGTGAGAAACATCCTTTTTGAAAAGTCAATTTGTGTTCAGATGTATCATACCCCATTAGAGTAAGTTCTTCCCATATTTCAGTATTTAGCATAGTGTAGATACCATCTGAGTCATTTAATTTAAGATGTCTCCTAATTATAGACTCGGTAACAACAAACTTAACACCATCTACTTCAGAATGAATTTCTATGTCTCCGTCATCACTTGTCAAGACAGATGAATTCTGCCAGAACTGTGTGATGTGCGAGACATAAAGAGTAGGAGAAACGGTTAGAGCATACCTTATATGAGAGTGGTTTAGAAATTCCACAATCTCATAAAACTTTGGTCCATCTCCTTGCTCTGTTTTCTCTAAGAACGCAACCTGGTTGTGACGCTTAACAAATTCCAAATTAGCCATTCTTCTTGGTAAATTTTAGTTAACAGCTGTGAATAGTAATAATTTTGAGTGAAAAGATAGAAGATGAAAGCAAAATTGAGATTTTATGGAGAGAGTTGTAGGGTTTCAATTGACCGACTTAAAGAATATGGTAACTTTTATTTTAGAATAAGAATATAATAAAATAAAGAATATCTATAAGAGGATCCCTCGAAATCCGTAATTCAATCAGTAAAAATCGCAACAAACCGCCAACGGCTAGTTTTTACCCCAAAATTAATTACTGACACGTCAGTTATAACGGCTAGTTGAACCGTACCAATTTTTTTAACTAACAGTACCAACTGTTGAAAATTTTTTGTGAGCCGTATGAACTTATTGAAAAGGATTTTAAAATACCATGGCTCAAACATAGTTTTTAGCAAACTATCAGCTATCAACGGATTTGTTATGTCTTTACCAATAGCCGTTTGCTTTGGACTAGCCAACTCTTCACACTTAGATATGGTGAGCTGATAACAATACAAATTTTTGGTAAATTGTCAACCATCAACGGATTTGATTAGTCTTTACCAGATACCGTTTGCTCTGGACTAGTTGGTTCTTATGTGGGTTAAACATGGTGAACCAATTACCATTTGTTGTATGCAAAGATCACATACCAATCTCCAGAACACCATTTAGTCCAAAACATCAAGCATTCATAATCCCTTGGTGTTTTCCCTCCAATCCTGCAATTGTTAGTCCAGAAACAAAGAACCAAGATACAAGCATATGACTAACAATGCACAAAACAAGAAAAATTAATTTCCTTGTGGTACCCAAGCTAATACAGACTTAGGCTTTCCTCTAGCATCAACATAATTCATTCTTTTCAAAACAATCTTAGCACCATTGGGTTTAATAGGTCTCCATACCCAACATGCTGATGCATTCACTCCAGTACCCATATTTCCCTTAGCAGTGTTTTTATTCATACCAGTACCAACTACTCTGCTAGCAGTTGGAACTGCTGGCTTGGTAGTTGTCACCTTTGGTTTCCAAACTTGGTTTTTCACCACTGCTTTCTCATAAAAAGTTCTTTTACCAGTTTTGTATGATGGTTTAAAAACAGTTATTGCATTCTGAACTGGTGGCCTTGGGTGAATTGTTCTCATTGGTCTGACAGTCTGAACTGCTGGTCTAGCAGTTTGAATTGCTTTGGGTCCAGACCTTAAAAGAACTGATCTAGGTATCATTCTATCATTCCTAGAAAAAGATTGAGGTCTTGCTATGCTCAACCTATGATTTGAATAACCAGACACCCATTTATCACAATAATCTGCAAGATGGTCAAAGCTACCACAAGAGTAACAAGCTTTCCTATAGCAAACAAAATCATCTCCTAATTTGTGAGATTTGAGGCCATTCCAATTTCTTTGATTACCTCTTGGCTTGTTTGTGGTTCTATACATTTCTGCATACCTAACTGTTGGTCTAAAAGGTTTGGCATTTGATCTAGGCCTAACAGTCTCAGGTTTAACCATCTTTGGAACTTTTGGTTCCTCCACTTTAGCACTAACAGGCTTAACCACAGCCTGATCATCCTCATCATCAGAAGTCCATTCCTCAATGGTTGGAGCATCTGAGTCCTTAGCTGAGGACCTATCAAAAGACACCTTGTCCTCAGATAGTGATTTATCACAAGCACTCTCATACACAGGTTTGTCAACTACATCCTTCTTGGGTTGAGGACCATAGTTAAGCACAGGTAATTGAAATTCAGGAAGTCCTGTGTGTTCTAAGTCTATGCTTGGGGGTGTTGGAATTCCTCTATAGGGAGGTGGAACTGACTTATAACCTAGGCCTGACTTAGCTTTATTAAGGATCTGACACTCAATTATCTTTTGAACACCTTTTGATGTGTATTCTATTATGTCTACACTCATCTGAATGTTCTCCTTAGCTTTCTTAACCTGTTCTAGCTCAAGTTTTAACACAGTAATTTCATTCTCTTTAAACATTAAGTCTCTCTTAAAAATAATCATATCATCAGAAAACTTAGACTCATTACTTTTATAATGAACAATTTGTTCTTCTAACACAGCTAAAGCTCTCTTATGATTTGCTAAGCTAAAAGCAGTTTCAACTAGCTCTTTTCTCTGATTCTCATATCTTGTCTTAAGTGTTTCTAGATCTTTTAAAGCTTTACAAGATTTAGAACATTTTGAAACTTGTACCTCAGAATCTGAGAATGCCATGAGAGCAACCTCTGTAGATTCTTCTGCTTCCTCCTCTGCAATGTAGCTCCAGTCAAATCCTAAGCCATCAATGGCAACCATGGCTTTCGAGCTTGAATCAGTAACCTCTACAACCCTTGATTTGTTTCCATATCCTCTGCTCTTTCCATCTTGTTGGCTTGGTAATCTGCACTCCCTTGAATAATGACCTTTCTTGTGGTAGTTGAAACACTCAATCTTGGACTTGTCATACCCTGCAACATCATTGCTTTTTATGACAATCTTCTTGCCAGTCTTCTTCAAGAATCTCCTAGCTCTCAAGCTGAGAAGAGAGAGCTGCCACTTGATATCCATCTCTTCAATATCACCTTCATCAATCTCTTGAAGATCTGAATGAGTCAACATACTTCCATTGTGCTGAGTAGTCAAGAAGGCACAATAAGTATCTTCATTCAAAAGTCCACTAGTACTGCTTGAGGTGCTAGCAGTACCAAGGTTTGCACTAGCAGTACCAACTGCTCCAGCAACTTGCACTTCTTCATCTGGACTTGAGGTACTGGGAGTTGATACAAAGGCCAAATTCCCTGAGCTTGAGCTTGATCCAGCAGACTTGTTAATATCATGTTCAACTATCTTGAAGTTGCTATAAAGGTCCATCAGACTCATTGTGTCTATGTCTGGTTTGTTTTTCCAGACAACTACATGCATTGCCCAGTCTGAAGGTAGACTTCTTAGGAATTTTGAGTTGAGATCTTCCTGAGGCATCTCAATTCCTAGTACAGCAAGTTGACTCACCAGCTTTTGAAGCCTATTGAACATATGATCCAACGACTCATTGCTTGTTGCTGTAAAGTTCTCAAACTGTTGCTTGAGAAGAGTCTTCTGAGATTTCTTGGTGGCTTCATTCCCACCATATCTTGCAACAATAGCTTCAAAAAGGGTTTTAGCACACTTAAACTTGCTAAAATTCAACAACTGATCATTGGGAATAGTCATCAGAAGCAAACTTCTAGCCTTAACATCATTCTTGTGCCTTGCCTTCTCTTCAGTAGTGGTTGGATTTGTCTGCACTGTAGTCTCAGATTTACCTTCAACAACAGTTGTTGTTGATACAGGTGTAAAGGAGTTTCCTTCTTCAATGATCTCCCAAAGAGTATAATCTTGCACTTGGAAAAACTGCTCAATACGAAGTCTCCACATGTCGAACTCATTAGGTTTAAGCATAGGAAGCTTAGCAGCAATGTTAGTTGTGGTTGGTGTTGTTTCCATGTCCATCTTTGTTCTTCTCGGATCTTCTAAATCTAAGTATCAGCAACCTGTCTCTGATACCACTTGACCGGATCTACACACACGCCTTGTGTTAGATGTGATACTAAGAATTATACGTAGTCTAGCAAGCGGAATTTACTAGCTAGCACTTAGAAGACTTTATGTGTTTGTATTTTGTATGGTTTGAATGTAACAATGAATGAACACAAAATAATGAACTTCAACGATTCAATATTATTAGAACAATAATACGAGTGATCTCCTATCACTAGGGTTTACAACCTTGAACCTTAACAACGATACACTTTTTCTGTTCTTTCGTATATCCTAAACTTTAACCTAGGCAATCCTTTTATAGACCAAGGATTCCTTCACAAGATAACTATCATTCTAATCGTATAAGATATACACAATATCTTTTCCATATTTATCTACTTACACGTTTACAAAATAATAATAAGCAGTACAAATATTTCTTTCATAACCGTACTAACTGCTCTTATTATCAACCGTACTAACTTCTCTTATTTAGCCGTACTAACTGCTTAAGCTTAATTCCCAACAAAGATAGTGGATGCACTAATCAAATGACGGGAAATCGTAAGCTTTTCTCATCATATCAATCATGCAACGGAGGTAATGTCACTTTTGGTAGTAAACTCAAAGGTAATATCATTGGCAAAGGTACGATCACTCATAACTCTCTTACTATCACAAATGTTGAGCATGTAGACAACTTAGGATTTAATCTTTTAAGTATTAGTCAAATATGTGACAATAAGTGCAAAGTGATCTTTTCCAAAGAAGGTAGTGAAATCATTAAGGATGGAAAAGTCATTGGCAAGGGTATTAGGAAAGGTGACTTATATGTCATGAAAATAGGTAATAGGTCTAGCGACAATACATTGTGGCATAGAAGATTAGGTCACGCAAATATGCGTCTACTACAATCATTAGCTTCTAAGGATTTAGTTAGGAATCTACCGAAACTTAAGTTTGACCAACACTTCTGTGATGCTTGCAAAGTTGGAAAACAAGCTCACTCTAGCCACAAACCTAAGAATGTAGTCTCAACCTCTAGATGCTTAGAACTCCTTCACATGGATCTCTTCGGTCCATCCGCCGTACGGAGTTACGGAGGAAATATTTACACCTTAGTAATTGTAGATGATTACTCTAGGTATACTTGGACTAGATTTCTTAAGAACAAGACAGAAGCCTTTGAGCAGTTCAAAACATTTAGCAAGAAAATTCAGAATCAACTAGGATGTTCCATAGTTTCCATTAGGACGGACCATGGTAGGTGTGACAAATCACAATTTCAGGTCATTATTCAAACCTAGACAATTTACTAATCATGAGTTGCTATACATCATTTACCATTTACCATTTCACCATTCATGATCATCATTCATCATTACGTAAACAAGGTTTACGGGTACTCAAACGCGCGTAACCAGTATGGTTTAGCTACGTATTCAAGCATTATCAGTAAGAACACTTCATATAGACTAGACGATGTCCAGTCTACACTTTTTATGCATCATTGGTTCCTTACAATTCTATTTTTAAAAGTCACTGTTCACTTTTTCCAATTTTATGTAAACCTTGCACCTTTTACGTCTTACGTATTCTAAACCTTCATTTTTAGGTTTCAATTATATTTATACCCTCCGATGAACTCACCACTCATCTAAAAATAATAAACTAGTTCATGATAACAAGTTGTTATATTTTTAGAAGTTTTACATTTTTACGTTACCGGTATTGCATTATGTGTCTCAAAAACCCTACGTTTGAGTACCGGGATCAAAACTACACTCTATATCATACTTATACCTAAATAAATCATCAAATGAGCCACTAGAAACTATTTTTCCCCCTTCCCTCTTGTTTTTCACGCCACCAACCCTCTCAACACTTGTCCAAAGTTGATGACAAGTGTTATAAACACTTAACTCTTGCATATATAAGCCCTAGATTCACACATAGAGTGTATCACCAAGTATTTCACTCCAAAATTCTGCTCTCTTGCTCTCCTATTTCGTGGCTTCTCAAGAACTAACAATCCCTTGTTGGTTAATTTTTCTAGTCCAAGATTGAAGCAAGTTTGAAGATCCATTGGTGCTAGTGTTATTGGTTTCATTGCTTTTCTTGTTCATCACCCATTGTAAGGAACCAACCCTCATTGTTTTCATTCATTTCACTACTGATATTCATGTCATATTATGTGATTTATATGCTACATAGGTTTTTTATGCTTGATTATACTTGGTACACACTTTAAAACTACAATAAAACCCTAAAAGGACTTAACTTGCAAAATAGCATTCTGATCAAGGTTAAAAACGGAATTAACTGGAATGATTGGTAGACTTTGGGCCTAAGGGAAAAATATGGGGTTGTAGATCTATGTCTTGTGGTCATTTTCATAAGTGGTGATCCCCAAGACAATACCCGATGATTAAGATATGATTTTTGTAGCAAAAAGAGTCAGATCTGATGAACTGTTCCCATTTGGGGCAAAACTCAAGTTTTATAGCAAAACTTTTTAAATAACAAATATGTAGCCTGATCTAGAGAAATATATATATCATCTCCAATTGATTTCACCTTCATAGGGTCTATAGATTTCAAGATTTAGCCTTTTTAGCAAGACCTAAAATTCAGTCAGCAAAACCATCAGGACTGACTTGTAAACAAAAATTATAAAAAGTGGTTATACTTGGATATTTTAGATTAAAATTATTTTTACAGTAAATTAGGGACATAGAGGAAGCTAGGGATATAAAGAACATAATTTTTATACTTACGGTTTGGGAGATACGAATTTTTGAAAGTGACTAAGTGTATACAATTTCCATCAGATTTGAAACTAAAAGATACAAAAGGTTTATAACTTGTATATTTGAACCTTGAACTTTTATTTTGAACCACCAATATATTTTGGACCCTCAGACATAAATTGAACCTTTTGACTAAAGATTGAACCCTTGGACTTATTTTTGACCCTTATGACTCATTTTGGATTTAAATTCAAAACATGGTTTAAAACTTGAAATTGGGTAATAAGTATATTTCATATTTGTAGTCATTTTAAAAGGGCAAATTCAACATTGAAAGTTATTTAAACATTATGTACCAAGCATAATTGAGGTTACAACTTACATGGCATATTGAGAGATATGTATCATTATTTTTGAAGCTAAGACACGTGTGTGTGTATATATATATATATATATATATATATATATATAGGTTGCTTGTAGGATTCTCGTGGTTATTGCTTCATTATAGCACTTGGTTGTGCACTTGTTTTCGGTGAGTTTCATAGCCCCTACCTTTATACGTTTTGGATTACGTTTTGGGGGAGAATACATGCTCAATTATTTTCATTTACCTTCACAAGCACTTTAATCTTTTAAGGATTACCATGAGTTCATAGCCCCTACTTTTATTTGTTTTACAACTGTTTTGGGGGAGAATACATGCTCGTATATATTTAAACTCATTGTTCGTTTTACAATTAAACACCATGCTTGTTTTACATGTAATGTGACTTGTCTTTTAAACATTATTAATTGTTTAGATGGCGACATTGTCTTGGCGACATTGTCAGGATTGATTATATGGCGACATTGTCAGATTTATTTATATGGCGACATTGTCAGGATTGTTTATATGACGACATTGTTAGAATTGTTATTATGGCGACATTGTCAGAAATTATCTTATGACGACATTGTCATGGCGATATTATCACAATTATATATTTTTCATTGCGACATTGTCACACTTAACATTAAATCTTGGTCCATATATTACTTTCGTTCAGATAAACCAGATCATATTTAGCAGTGGGTTGTAAACACACAGGTTGCATGTCTTGTATGGGAGGGGCTTGGAACTGGGTGGATTTACAATGCCTTTGCTGGGAAATCATTATCCAAATGCTTTACATTTTTCACTAAACTCTATGAACTCACCAACCTTGTGTTGACACTTTAGCATGTATTTTCAGGTATTAAGCAATAGTACGCTACTGGAGGCTTTTGGCAGGGCATGGCATGGTCATAGAAGACTCTGATAAACATTTGGGACCGTTTAATTTATTTAAGGGCCTATTTTCGCACTACTTTTAACAATGTAAATTCAACACTTTTGATTAATCAATTTTATTCTAAATGTTTGAGGTAAAAACCGTTCTTTGTACTTGTGTTATGATACCAATTGAGTTACACCCCAGCGACATGTATGCTTCCGCTGGACCCGATTCTGGGGGTGTGACAGATTGGTATCAGAGCCTTGGCTATAGAGAACTGGGTGATTTTAAAACCTAGACTATACCTACTTTTACAAAAACTTAACCCTATGACCGCCACGTGCCTGCCTGCCAAGCTGATGCCTCATTTGTGGTTTGTTGCTGACATATTTGACGAGATTTGTATCTCATTATTAGATGTATTATACTTACTTATTCTCGTTGATTACTATAATTGTATTCCAGATAAGTATGCTTACATATCGTATATGTCACCGCGTTACGCCAATTCTTTACGTAGTTTCATCATTCGACCTCGAGTTTGGTCACTTGCCTTAGTCTTTCAGAACGTCTTTTCAAATGTGATGGACATAGTATTAGTATAACTGAGCTGAGTATTTCAAAATTCATTAAACCTCGGTGGAATATAGACTGGTCATCTATATTCGACCCGGGATAGTGGGACATAGGCTGACCATCTATGTCCGACTCAGAGATGAATTTTGCAATACTAGGAATAGTTATAATAGAATTATGTCCAGATTGATTCTCTACCCAATTTCTAAAGGTTTCAATCATGTGCGCGTACACAATCATTGCAAGAACATTCACATCTACATCACCTCGTGAACCACCGCCTGGAAGCACGTCAACTAATCATAACTCAACCTCAAGCTTCCATTCTATGACAAGCCACATTATGGCACCTACTTTTCGAAAATGTCTTATTTACGTTTCACTCCTCTTTTCTTGTTTTGAAGAATCATGCCACCCAAGAAAGCTACTACTACTATGACGCCAGCTGAGATCAGAAAACTTGTTGGCGAAAGCATTGAGGCAGCACTGGTGACAGAAAGAGCTGCTATAGCCGCAGCTGCTGCTGAAGCCGCTTCTGGGGCAGAAACAGCAGAAGCTGCAGGACAAGCGGCAAATGGTACAAATGGGCGTAAATGTACGTACAAGGACTTTAAAAGTGGTGATCCCGAAAAATTCAAAGGCACTGAAGGAGCCACTGCTATTATTCGTTGGTTTGAAAAGACAGAATCTGTATTTCTTTTATGCAAATGTCCAGAGGAGGACAAGGTAAAGTTTGCTACCCGTACACTCGTTGAGGAAGCTATGTCATGGTGTAATTCGTATACAAAGCCCATGGGAATGGAAAATGCTCACAAGCTTACGTGGAATGAATTCAAGAAGTTGCTAACTAAGAAGTTCTGTCCACGCACAGAAGTAAATAAGTTGGAAACAGAGTTTTATGAGCTAGTGACAGCAGGTAATGATATCGAGGCATATATAAGGAGGTTTCAGGAGTTAGCTGTGCTATTTCCAACTATGGTTCCAAATAATGAAAAGCTGCTAGAAAATTTCATTGGTGGACTACCTGTAATACCCTGTAATTTCCTAGTAATTAATTAATGATAAACACGAAATGATCCCATTTAAATGTTTAATATACCACTTTTACGGGCTACATTTTTTTTATTTCATCTACGAATGCATGCGAAGCAACTAACAATGTGACGTGACTTACATCTATTTACAAATGACTCATCGATATGTCAACACTATATTTAATCTTGGGCTTTAGCTCAAACGAACGCACTTTATATTGGGCTCGATTTAACCCAACACATATCCAATTTGTACAACCCATTAATAAACGTATAACCAAACAAATCTTATAAATTATTCTCAACTACACACTATATATGTAACAAATCTCACTCTAAATTATATTGTAACTCATAACTTTATTTATCTTCATCCAACAACTAGAAATAAACCAAATAATATTTGATATTTCTTTAAACTTATCATTAAAACGATATGCAAACTTGATGTTCTCAAAAATTCACCAACTTATTTTCCTACTCCATAATATACGACTAAGAATTACACACACATTTTGTTTCCTTCTTACAAGTCTTACACTCTACACTAATTAGTCATTTCAAGTCTCTTACACCACTATTACCCCATGTGTTCTACCAAAACCCATCATGTAGTTCCCATACATGATTTTTTCCCAAAGCAAGAGTACCCTTTTTCCTAGTACCCTATACCAGTGGACACATTGGAGAAATTGGGATAGCAAGTCAACTATTATGATTCTAAACAAACTCTTTCTCTACTCCCAAGCAAGTACCAACCGAACCATAGAAAGTTTCATAGAGAGCAAATCAAGAATAGAATATTCTAATTCCATCACTACAATTACATCTTGTCTCCTCCAAGTATGCTATAACCTTTGTGTAAACCTAATGACCATCATGTGGTCAACTTCTATGGGAATCAACCCATTTCAAATTTCCTTTCCCCATGCTCTGAAGCCAGCCGATCTTTCTTTGCTTGTGAGGAGTTAGAGGAGCAAGGTCAACTTGTATGAAAGTCCTCACCTCTTACAATGACAGTAGCAAGGACAATTGAGAGCAAAGAAAGTCTTCTTAAATCACGTGAACTCCCCTATTTAAGCACCATAAAATCTTAACTTTCTCACCACAAGAACTCAAACACAACTCACAAACAAAACCCATTTACTCACTCCCTACATTCACTGCCAACGAGAAGAAAGAAGACCATAAGAGACTTGGGAAACCAAACAAGTCATGATAGGAGTTATACAAGGGTACAGGGTCGATTACGAGTTGGGTTGAAGAAGAAAGCTAGGGTTTCTTGCCACCTTTGTTTCCTCATTTTACCACCTCTTCGCTCAAACCTCTTCAACACCCTTGGTGTCGTAAGTTCTCAAACTCACTTCCTAGGTATATATATATAATCACACGAGCTACGTTGCATTCAATATGTCTTCGACCCGCTTTATTAACCGATCCCAAAACACATTTTTACTAGTTAGTCACGTACTTTATTTTTACATAACATACATGCATGAATATGTATATAAACTAGTTAACATGATAAAGAAACCATGCACATCCTTACTGTATCAAAGAGAAGACATATACATATCAACCCATTTTCTATAAACTAGTTAACATGAGAACAAACCTCATGCAACACTTACTGTGACGAAATGGGTGCATAAAACTCGACCATTTCGAGACCCATCTACTTCAATATTAACGCGAACATGGCGACCCCGGTAACACTAAAACAAAGAAATATGTTTTATAGTCGAAAACCACATATATGTGTTCCCATATATATACACTGTGTCGAATGGAAAACGAATATATACCTCCTTAAATGAGAAACCATGCAAACGTATAGCAAACCCACTGAACATGAAGCAAATATAGGCGAAACATAAACGAATTTCATGCAAACTCTTTTATGTCGCATGGCAGTATACAAACCAGTCGAGACCTCTTAATAATCGAACTCGATGCAAAACGTGACACGAAGGAGCCTTGGCTCAAGTGGTCATTTCGCGGGTGCATAGGCAACCAACCCATGTTCGAATCTAGGAGCTCACTGGAACTATGTATTTTAATTTATCCACATATATCTATAACTGCTTTGCTTTCTTTTATTTCTAAAACCATGCGTCTTTTTTTTTTTTTTTTTTTTTTTTTTTTTTTTTTTTTTTTTTTTTTTTTTTTTACTACAAATCAAACTCAGACCCTTAAATGGGCCTAAAGCCCACTATTTTTTTTTTGTGAAGTTAGCTACTGGTGTGACGCAAAATATAAGAATTAGAATTATATTAAAAGGGTAAAACTACTATAAATTTATGTTTAGACCGAAAATGCAAATTTTGCGAGACATAGGGCTAAGAGTGTAAATTTGATATTTTGGACTAAAATTGTGAATAATTTTAATATTGGGTTAAAAGTGAAACTTTTATATAAGTTAAGGGTGAAAATTGTAAACTTTATTATTTTGTCAAAAACTTACATTTTCAAATAATTATATCAAAGTTTTTTATATATAAATACAACAAAAATTGACACATAATTATATATCGATTTTATTTCGCAACTAATAAATATAAATGAATATTCCAATGATAACAAAACCCACCTAACATGGGTAATGTTTCAAAAACAAAATTATTATATTTTTAAACTTTAAGCATTTTATCACACGAGCGTCAATAATCTAACACACATCATCATGCACATCGAACCTAAAACCACGAATCTAAACACTTGACATATTGCTCTAGGTTGCGAGCCGGAGCCACTCATTTTCACTACTTGATTTCTATTTTGTCTACTATATCATCAAGGTGAGTTCATAGCCCCACTTTAACTCGTTTAACTGTTTTATAAACTCCTTGGGGGAGATACATGCTACTAGTTTTTATGATCACAATTGCTTGAAAACTATATGTCTATCTAAATGTGTTATTGCCTAAGTACAACTATTATTATAGTGATTACTGTCGATACTATCAATTACTGTTGATACTGCTATTATACGATTACTGTCGATACTATCAATTACTGTTGATAATATTATTATATCGATTACTGTCGATACTATCAATTACTGTTGATACTATTATTATATCGATTACTGTCGATACTATCAATTACTGTTGATGCCACTATTACATCGATTTCTGTCGATACTACCAATTACTGTTGGTGCTCTGTTAACACTTTAGTTTCATGAGCTTAGTGCAATAATAACTATTTTTGACTTATGGGTGTAACAACGGAACCCACTGTCTCTTTAACTTGAAATCTTATGATCGACTATTTTACTACTAAACCTATGAATTCACTCAACCTTTGTGTTGACTTTTTAGCATGTTTTATCTCAGGTAACTAAAGATCTCAAGGCACGGAGTTGGCCAGGGCACCGGAAACCTACCCTTTTTATTTCAAATAATTATATCATTCTTTTCAAACTCACCATCACTTTTGTGAAAACATATTTTTTTTGTAAAATGTCTTGTAACTCTGAATATTGAGTTTTCATTGAATGATATAAATTTATGTAAATTCTACTTTTGAATTGTTTATCTATGCTTACGATTGTGATCTAATAGGTAATACCCCGTTTAAGTCTTCCGTTGTTACCAAAAATTTTACGGGGTGTTACAGATTGGCATCAGAGCCTAGGTTATAGAGAACCAAGTGATTTTCAAAACACTGGACTATAACCACGATTTCTAAAAGGACCATTTTAAACCTTACCACCCTATGCCCTCCGTG
This sequence comes from Artemisia tridentata subsp. tridentata, assembly GCA_021014915.2. Taxonomy (NCBI): domain Eukaryota; kingdom Viridiplantae; phylum Streptophyta; class Magnoliopsida; order Asterales; family Asteraceae; genus Artemisia; species Artemisia tridentata. The sequence goes on from CP139507.1 coordinate 61,989,430, forward strand.
CCAACACTTTACTAACACTTGCATTGAGATTTGCTTGGCAGATTATGCATTACTCATGAACGTTTGCATTGAGATTTGCTTGGCAGATTATGCATAACGAATGGATATTATCACTTATGAAGGTTATAGCTATTACACATCATAACTAATGCATATTAATATTATTAAATGACTTATACTTGTTATGATTGGAATATTACAGTACCATGTCTTCTAGTTCATTCTATTCTACCGAAACTATTTCTCGTGCTACTAGCACTTCCTCAGTTATCCAAATCATACCAAACTTAGATGATCCCTATGTATAGGTGTCTCAGTCCTACCATGCCCAAAACCCTGACACCATTGAACCTATACCCACATTACCCGCCTTACCGACGTCACCCATTTCTCAGACTTGACCTATCACTTACCGACGCCAAACACTCGGATTCTTGCCCTCACCGTCATTACCGCTCTGGAGATCCCACAACGTATTTGAGCATACTTCCACCACACCCAGATCAGTATCGCAACCCTTACCACCCGCATCATTATCATTACCATCCGTTCCCTTACCTCCACACTCTCTTATTCACTCACCACCGTCAGAGAGAGCCGTCATACCCCGGAGTAGCAGGATGTTGGAGGATGTGCCCAGTACTTTCAAGGTTGGTTTGAGTTCGAGGGGAACTCAGACGGAGACAGAGAATGACATGGTGTGGAAGGATGTACCATGTATGGACAGTCACACTACCACTATGGAAAGCCCAGACTACGTGCCTCCCTTATCATCGTTCGAGCCTACAGACACTTCATATCCAGAGGCACCACCAGAGAGTACAGAGACAAATGTTGTTACTCAGATTCAGACCCAGTTGGATTCACTAGCTAGTGTAGTAGAGCTTCACTCCGATTACCTTGATGAGTTAACACCTGGTCGTTTTGATTCATACGACCGAGATATCAATGTATTATTCAGGAGGATGTCTATCAGAGGACAGGAAATCTCCGATGTAAGTTTCAGAGTTGATGCCATTGAGCATACACAGACTGTAGCCCATGAGGCAGCCCAGGGGTTACAGGGTAGAGTAGAGGATGTTGAGAGAACCCTACGGATAGCCATAGATACGGAAAGGACCCAGAGTCAGAGGATTACCGCCTTAGAGGCCATGTTGGCTGCCCAGTTAAGTGTAAACCAGGAATTCCAGAGAAGCTTCACAGATATGGAGAGACAAAGACCAGGGGGTAGAGACCTTAACTGAGATAGTTTAAGAGTTCCAGAGCAGATTAGGAGACGTTCCAGATGACTCATAGATTATCTAGGTATCATTTGTAGCATGGGCATCTTAACTTTCCACTTATGGCATTAATAAAGGATCTTGTATTAGGTTGTTTTGTAAACAATTGAACAAGTTATTAAAACAATATTGTTGGTTATGATCGCTATTTAATGATATTTATGATTGCTTGTGCTCAGACATGTCGTGATGTATTTATGATACTTGCTGTGCTACGATAATTATTGATGGAGTGCGGGGATGATCACTTTATGCGTTTGCATAATGGTGGTACATTTATCATGATTTCTCGGTTGGACTTGTTACATTGTGGTAGTTTTGTTATGATGTTCATGCAATTACCTCGTTAATTAATTTTACTCTAACATAACTTGATCACTATATAGATTCTAAACTCGTGTTTCTTGTGGCATTGTTAGAACATGCCTACTCGTAGGAAGTCAACCGGTGCAGCAACAGGACCAGCCATGACACAGGCTGCAATCCGCAAACTAGTTGCTGATAGCGTAGCTGCTACATTAGATGCTCAAGCAGCAGCAGTGGCTCGCTCGAGCAGCACCACGATACCGACTGGGGAAAGCGAGGCAACTGTGACTCGCAAGTGTACTTATAAGGATTTTATGAGCTGCAAACCCTCAAATTTCAGAGGTACTAAAGGTGTGACTGAGTTAGCCCGTTGGTTCGAGCGTTCGAAAACGGTTTTAATGAGAAGTGGTTGCACTGATGACTGTAAAGTCTCTTTTGCTACTGATACGCTTATGGATGATGCTCTGTCTTGGTGGAACTCTACCACCCAGAATATGGGTATCAAGAGAGCTTACCAACTCTCATGGGCCGAATTTAAGCAAAAGATGCTAAAAAATACTGTCCGAGAACTGAAATCAAGAAACTGGAGGGCGAATTCCATCACTTTGTGGTGAGGGGAAATGACCTAAAAACTTATGACCGAAGATTCCAAGAGCTTGCTCTTTTATGTCCAGACAAGGTGCCAAACCTTGAGAAACTGATAGAGAAGTACATTGAGGGATTGCCCAGGAGTATCGAGGGGAAAGTCACAGCATCAAAGCCCCAGTCTTTTGATGAAGCAATTGAGATCTCAAAGAGATTGTTGGATAGGGAAGTCAAAAGAAGTCGGGCATAGGGAAGCAATGACAACAAAAGGAAGTTTGATGACAGGAGGAACACTTCCAACAACAACCACCACCCCAACAACAACGATCACGACAACAACCAAGGCCACAACAATAGCCACCACCACCAACAAAACAGAGGACAAAAAGTCGCAAGGGATTATGTGGCTCCACCAACAAAAGGCAGAGTTTATGCTGGGAACCATCCACTGTGCGATCAGTGCAATTGGAATCACTCAGGGTCTTGTACTATTAAGTGTGGAAGCTGCCACAGAGTAGGCCATCAGACCAAGAATTGCAAAGACAAAGGCACCGTTGCTGGAAACAACTTGCAGCGAGTGGTGACCTGTTTTGGGTGTGGGGAGCGTGGGCACTACAGGAATGAATGCCCTTAGGACCGTGGGCAATAAGTCGAAGGTGCTCGTGATAGAGCCTATATGCTAAGGGGAGGAGAGGTTCCCCGGGATCTTAACAACGCTACGAACTAATGCTGTTTGGATATTAATAATAGCCTTTCCTTATGAATTCTGTTATATCTTCACGCATGTTTATCCTCAGTTATGAGATTTTTATGACTTAAAATTATCTACCTTACGGTATCAACTCGTTGTGGTTATCTTTATCTAATTGAATTCCTCTATTCCCGATTTCCATATTATAAACCGATTCGTGAATATCTTAAGAGATTGTTTTGCCACCCTCTTATGAACCCTTTCGATATGATACTATAAAATACTTAAACCATTATCCTATGAACAAAATGGCCGATAACGACTATCCGCGATAAACCTAATAGGAATTTTGACTAAACCGAGCATCGCATCATCAATCCCCAATTATACATAGCCTGATCACCAATGTATAATTCAGGAAGGATCATGCTATGATGGGATTAGCCACTTAAGAAAATTTTACATCCTGAATTGTATGGGAGTGTGAGGATCCATTTCGTACCAAATATCCTCATCTATTCGATAAGACAACCCTGACGACTATCACATCTTTGGATTCGGGACGAATCCAGTCTAACGGGTAGGTACTGTAATACCCTATAATTTCCCAGTAATTAATTAATGATAAACACGAAATGATCCCATTTAAACGTTTAATATACGACTTTTACGGGCTACATTTTTTTTTATTTCATCTATGAATGCATGCGAAGCAACTAACATTGTGACATGACTCACAACTATTTACAAATGACTCATCGATATGTCAACACTATATTTAATCTTGGGCTTTAGCTCAAACGAACGCACTTTATATTAGGCTCGATTTAACCCAACACATATCCAATTTTTACAACCCATTAATAAACGTATAACCAAACACATCTTATAAATTATTCTCAACTACACACTATATATGTAACACATCTCACTCTAAATTATATTGTAACTCATTCATCCAACAACTAGAAATAAACCAAACAATATTTGATATTTCTTTAAACTTATCATTAAAATGATATGCAAACTTGTTGTTCTAAAAAATTCACCAACTAATTTTCCTACTCCATAATATACGACTAAGAATTACACACACATTTTCTTTCCTTCTTACAAGTATTACAGTCTACACTAACTAGTCATTTCAAGTCTCTTACACCACTATTACCCCGTGTGTTCTACCAAAACCCATCATGTAGTTCCCATACATGAAATTTTCCCAAAGCAAGAATACCCTTTTTCCTTGTACCCTATACCAGTGGACACATTGGAGAAATAGGGATAGCAAGTCAACTATTATGATTCTTAACAAACTCTTTCTCTACTCCCAAGCAAGTAGCAGCCAAACCATTGGAAGTTTCATAGAGAGCAAGTCAAGAATAGAATATTCTAATTCCATCACTACAATCACATCTTGTCTCCTCCAAGTATGCTATAACCTTTGTGTAAACCTAATGACCATCATGTGGTCAACTTCTCTGGGAATCAACCCATTTCAAATTTCCTTTCCCCATGCTCTGAAGCCAGCCAATCTTTCTTCGCTTGTGAGGAGTTAGAGGGCAAGGTCAACTTGTATGAAAGTCCTCACCTCATAAAATGACAGTAGCAAGGACAATTGAGAGCAAAGAAAGTCTTCTTATATCACGTGAATTCCCTATTTAAGCACCATAAAATCTTAACTTTCTCACCACAAGAACTCAAACACAACTCACAAACAAACCCATTTACTCACTCCCTACATTCACTGCCAACGAGAAGAAAGAAGACCATAAGAGACTTGGGAAACCAAACAAGCCGTGATAGGAGTTATACAAGGGTACAGGGTCGATTACGAGTTGGGTTGAAGAAGAAAGCTATGGTTTCTTGCCACCTTTGTGTCCTCGTTTTATCACCTCTTCGCCCAAACCTCTTCAACACCCTTGATGTCGTAAGTTCTCAAACTCACTTCCTAGGTATATATATATAATCACACGAGCTACCTTGCATTCAATATGTCTTCGACCCGCTTTATTAACCGAACCTAAAATACATTTTTGCTAGTTAGTCACGTACTTTCTTTTTACATAACATACATGCATGAATATGTATATAAACTAGTTAACATGATAAAGAAACCATGCACATCCTTACTGTATCAAAGAGAAGACATATACATATCAACCCATTTTCTATAAACTAGTTAACATGAGAACAAACCTCATGCAACACTTACTGTGACGAAATGGGTGCATAAAACTCGACCATTTCGAGACCCATCTACTTCAATATTAACGCGATCATGGCGACCCCAGTAACACTAAAACAAAGAAATACATTTTATAGTCGAAAACCACATATATGTGTTCCCATATATATACACTGTGTCGAATGGAAAACGAATATACACCTCCTTAAATGAGAAACCATGCAAACGTATAGTAAACCCATTGAACATGAAGCAAATATAGGTAAAACATAAACGAATTTCATGCAAACTCTTTAATGTCGCATAGCAGTATACAAACCAGTCGAGACCTCTTAATAATCGAACTCGATGCAAAACGTGACACGAAGGAGCCTTGGCTCAAGTGGTTATGTCGCAGGTGCATAGGCAACCAACCCATGTTCGAATCTAGGAGCTCGCTGGAACTATGTATTTTATTTTATCCACATATATATATAACTGCTTTGCTTTCTTTTATTTCTAAAACCATGCGTCTTATATTTTTTTTTACTACAAATCAAACTCAGACCCTTAAATGGGCCTAAAGCCCACTAATTTTTTTTTGTGAAGTTAGCTACTGGTGTGATTCAAAATATAAGAATTAGAATTATATTAAAAGGGTGAAACTACTATAAATTTATGTTTAGACCGAAAATGCAAATTTTGCGAGACATAGGGTTAAGAGTGTAAATTTGATATTTTGGACTAAAATTGTGAATAATTTTAATATTGGGTTAAAAGTGAAACTTTTATATAAGTTAAGGGTGAAAATTGTAAACTTTATTATTTTGTCAAAAACTTACATTTTCAAATAATTATATCAAAGTTTTCTTTATATAAATACAACAAAAATTGACACATAATTATATATCGATTTTATTCCGCAACTAATAAATATAAATGAAAATTCCAACGATAACAGAACCCACCTAACATGGGTAATGTTTCAAAAACAAAATTATTATATTTTTGAATTTTAAGCATTTATCACACGAGCATCAATAATCTAACACACATCATCATGCACATCGAACCTAAAACTACGAATCTAAACACTTGACATATTGCTCTAGGTTGCGAGCCGGAGCCACTCATTTTCTCTACTTGATTCCTATTTTGTCTACTATATCAATAAGGCGAGTTCATAGCCCCACTTTAACTCGTTTAACTGTTTTATAAACTCCTTGGGGGAGATACATGCTACTACTTTTTATGATCACAATTGCTTGAAAACTATATGTCTATCTAAATGTGTTATTGCCTAAGTACGACTATTATTATATCGATTACTGTCGATACTATCAATTACTGTTGATAATATTATTGTATCGATTACCGTCGATACTATCAATTACTGTTGATACTATTATTATATTGATTACAGTCGATACTATCAATTACTGTTGATACTATTATTATATCGATTACAGTCGATACTATCAATTACTATTGATGCTACTATTATATCGATTTCTGTCAATACTACCAATTACTGTTGGTACTCTGTTAACACTTTTGTTTCATGAGCTTAGTGCAATAATAACCACTTTCGACTTATGGGTATAACAACGGAACCCACTGTCTCTTTAACTTGAAAACTTGTGATTGACTATTTTACTACTAAACCTATGAATTCACTCAACCTTTGTATTGACTTTTTTGCATGTTTTATCTCAGGTAACTAAAGATCTCAAGGCACGGAGTTGGCCAGGGCACTGGAAACCTACCCTTTTTATTTCAAATAATTATATCATTCTTTTCAAACTCACCATCACTTTTGTGAAAACGTATTTTTTTTGGAAAATGTCTTATAACTCTGAATATTGAGTTTTCATTGAATGATATAAATTTATGTAAATTCTACTTTTGAATTGTTTGTCTATGCTTGCGACTGTGATCTAATAGGTAATACCCCGTTTAAGTCTTCCGCTGTTACCAAAAATTTTACGGGGTGTTACAGATTGGCATCAGAGCTTAGGTTATAGAGAACCAAGTGATTTTCAAAACACTGGACTATAACCACGATTTCTAAAAGGACCATTTTAAACCTTACCACCCCATGCCCTCTGTGCCAACACTTTACTAACACTTGCATTGAGATTTGCTTGGCAGATTATGCATTACTCATGAACGTTTGCATTGAGATTTGCTTGGCAGATTATGCATAACGAATGGATATTATCACTTATGAAGGTTATAGCTATTAGACATAATAACTAATGCATATTAATATTATTAAATGACTTATACTTGTTATTATTGGGATATTACAGTACCATGTCTTCTAGTTCATTCTATTCTACCGAAACTATTTCTCGTGCTACTCGCACTTCCTCAGTTATCCAAATCATACCAAACTCAGATGATCCCTATGTACAGGTTTCTCAGTCCTACCATGCCTAAAACCCTGACACCATTGAACCTATACCCACATTACCCGCCTTACCGACGTCACCCATTTCTCAGACTCGACCTATCACTTACCGACACCAAACACTCGGATTCTTGCCCTCACCGTCATTACCGCTCTGGAGATCCCACAACGTATTTGAGCATACTTCCACCACACCCAGATCAGTATCGCCACCCTCACCACCCGCATCGTTATCATTACCATCCGTTCCCTTACCTCCACACTCACTTATTCACTCACCACCGTCAGAGAGAGCCGTCATGCCCCGGAGTAGCAGGATGTTGGAGGATGTGCCCAGTACTTTCAAGGTTGGTCAGAGTTCGAGGGGAACTCAGACGGAGACAGAGAATGACATGGTGTGGAAGGATGTACCATGTATGGACAGTCACACTACCACTATGGAAAGCCCAGACTACGTGACTCCCTTATCATAATTCGAGCCTACAGACACTTCATATCCAGAGGCACCACCAGAGAGTACAGAGACAAATGTTGTTACTCAGATTCAGACCTAGTTAGATTCACTAGCTAGTGTAGTAGAGCTTCACTCCGATTACCTTGATGAGTTAACACCTGGTCGTTTTGATTCATACGACCGAGATATCAGTGTATTATTCAGGAGGATGTCTATCAGAGGACAGGAAATCTCCGATGTGAGTTTCAGAGTTGATACCATTGAGCATACACAAACTGTAGCCCATGAGGCAGCCCAGGGGTTACAGGGTAGAGTAGAGGATGTTGAGAGAACCCTACGGATAGCCAGAGATACGGAAAGGACCCAGATTCAGAGGATTACCGCCTTAGAGGCCATGTTGGCTGCCCAGTTAAGTGTAAACCAGGAATTCCAGAGAAGCTTCACAGATATGGAGAGACAAAGACCAGGGGTAGAGACCTTAACTGAGATAGTTTGAGAGCTCTAGAGCAGATTAGGAGACATGCCAGACGACTCATAGATTATCTAGGTATCATTTGTAGCATGGGCATCTTAACTTGCCACTTATGGCATTAATAAAGGATCTTGTATTAGGTTGTTTTGTAAACAATTGAACAAGTTATTAAAACAATATTGTTGGTTATGATCGCTATTTAATGATATTTATGATTGCTTGGTTGTGGTTGTGCTCAGACATGTCGTGATGTATTTATGATACTTGCTGTGTTACGATATTTATTGATGGAGTGCGGGGATGATCACTTTATGCGTTTGCATAATGGTGGTATATTTATCATGATTTCTCGGTTGGACTTGTTACATTGTGGTAGTTTTGTTATGATGTTCATGCAATTACCTCGTTAATTAATTTTACTCTAACATAACTTGATCACTATATAGATTCTAAACTCGTGTTTCTTGTGGCATTTTTAGAACATGCCTACTCGTAGGAAGTCAACCGGTGCAGCAACAGGACCAGCCATGACACAGGCTGCAATCCGCAAACTAGTTGCTGATAGCGTAGCTGCTGCATTAGATGCTCAAGCAGCAGCAGTGGCTCGCTCGAGCAGCACCACGAGACCGACTGGGGAAAGCGAGGCAACTGTGACTCGCAAGTGTACTTATAAGGATTTTATGAGCTGCAAACCCTCAAATTTCAGAGGTACTAAAGGTGTGACTGAGTTAGCCCGTTGGTTCGAGCGTTCGGAAACGGTTTTCATGAGAAGTGGTTGCACTGATGACTGTAAAGTCTCTTTTGCTACTGGTACGCTTATGGATGATGCTCTGTCTTGGTGGAACTCTACCGCCCAGAATATGGGTATCGAGAGAGCTTACCAACTCTCATGGGCCGAATTTAAGCAAAAGATGCTAAAGAAATACTGTCCGAGAACTGAAATCAAGAAACTGGAGGACGAATTCCATCACTTAGTGGTGAGGGGAAATGACCTCAAAACTTATGACCGAAGATTCCAAGAGCGTTCTCTTTTGTGTCCAGACAAGGTGACAAACCTTGAGAAACTGATGGAGAAGTACATTGAGGGATTGCCCAGGAGTATTGGTATGTGCTTATTCACATACCTTTTATTTACCGAAAACAGACCAAAAGGACCAAAAACTAACCATAAATGCCAAAGATATTGTGTTTTTGTGTTTGTTTCTATGCAGGTACGGATATCTCAAAAAAAGAACAAAATCAAGCAAAATCCGGGAAAACGAGCACGAGATTTGGAAGAGATGTCAAAAGCCGAAGCCGGGGAAAAATTCGTCAAAGATAATATTTTTGAAGAACGGCCCTTGGATCATTGTGAAATTTCAAAATCAGTCCTTGGATTTATTTTGGCAGAATTAGTCCTTGAAAATTGCAAGTTTACATCTTTGGTCCCTAGATGAGCCTAAAACAACCCTTAGCTTATTAACACAACCAGATCCATAAGATAAAACAATTTAACCCATCCCAATCCAATCCCACACAAACCACACCAGCCCATCACAACTCTAGCCCAAAACCCAATCCCATTAATAATAAAAATACGGGTCAAATGGCAGTCAAACCTCAGGTCAATTTACTGTTTATCTTCCCTAATCCCTCACTTTGCCCGCCAAACCCCTCTAACCTCCTACCAGTCACTCTCAACCTCACTACCATCCAAGAATGTCACATGACCATGTTCCCCCCTCCTTGCCACCTCATCAATCCAAGGACAAGAATCGATCTATGGCTGAGATTTAGAGAAGTGGGCACCAAGCATATCCAAGGGTTGTTATCAAGCTAAAGAAGCACAAGACAGAGATGAAACCCTAGCTGAAGGGTTTTAAATAGCTGACTCTCCTCAAGAGAAAATTTTGTCCAATTTTCATGCTTTTAGAGAATTGTTGCCATTTTTATTCTTGTCATTTTAAAAGCTTTCGTAGTGTTAACTTTTCTATTTCAGTTGTAATCTCATTTTCAGTATTGTAATTCACGTTTGGTTAATGAAATTTTATTTTTCTCTTTTATTTACCTTGTTTCAATTTACTTCAATGCTCAATTACTTTTTATAATCTGTTTTCAAGCTTCCATTCTGTTTTCATAAGCTCTTATAAGCTTATTTTAGCTTTAAAAAAAGTTAACTTGTTTCAAAACTGTTTTTATCTCAAAAAACTCAAAAAGTCAACCAAAGTCAAAGTTTACTGTTCCAACAAGCTGTTTGAAGAATAAGCTAGTTTTGGAAGAGCTTATTGGGTTACTATTTGGCTTGTTTAAACAAGCCTGGGTTGTGGTAGATCAGTGGTTCAGTTCTGTTTCAAGCTTAAGACCTTTGTAAGTCTCATTTTCATTCAAGTTTTATAGCTCATAATTGTTCAAGTGCTTGTTTCGGTCTCATCAGTGCATATTTAAGTAGATTTACTTTGTTTGATCTTATTTGAAGTTGTTTGATAGTAGTAGGGTATTTGATTTCATTTTGTACTCTCAATAGTCTTAATAAGCATAATATCAGTCACATAGGTTTAGCTTAATTTAGTGCTTATTATATGATTAAAAGTTGCTTAATAGGATTATTATAAGTCATATAATCAGTAGTTAAGAGGATTGATAGGTTATTTGGTGGTCTCTAGTTCTAAAATTCAAAAACAGTTTCAAAAAGAGTGTTTGGCAAAAGCTTATCCTAGGGTAATTTCTGGTGCTTACTATTCATTTGCCTTTACATGAGATTTGATTGAGTTCAGTTGAGGTTAGATACGCTGTTGTTAGAAGAACTTAAGTTGTTTAGAATGCTTTTGAGGTTATGTGTTGATAGGTAAAATTTTAGAAGTTGAACTGCCTTTATAAGCTCTGTATAAGCTGAGCTTATTTTGGTCTTCACTTTGGCATTTTTGTGTTTATTTTAGTGGTTAGAGTGCAAATACAAAAGTTGGTTTAGTTTCATTGAGATTCAAAGATTTTAGGTCTTAAAATCCCATTCTGCTGCTACAGACCCTCATTTGCAGCCCTCATTGGTTTTTTATCCAACTTCTTGATCTCTAATTCACTCATTTCTAGGTTATATTAGCTGAAATTTTGCACAGAGGTAGATTGGTGGCTTGTTTGGTTATGGCTTATTCTTGTGAATTATTTGGAGTGCTTATTAATGTATTTTCTGAGCTCAGTTCAGCACCTCAAATCCCAATTTTAGGCTTGCACCAGGGCAACCTAGTGCTTATTTCTGCTCTCTAAGTGCTTTTCTGAAGTTTGATTTTGGTTTTTCTGATCTTGCTAGCTTATTTAGGTCTTATTTAGTCTGTTTTAATTTTTCCTAGTTTGCTTGTAGCTTATGTTAGCTTATTGAAATAATTGCTTAGAATTCTTTTTCTTTTCCTTTCAAAAGCCTTCTGATCAGACAATAAGCCCTTATCAGAGCTTATTCTAGGTTTTAAAAAAATATTTCCTTTTACAAAAAGTGCTTATCTTTTGTTGCTTAATCAGTTTTTATAAGAAAAACAAAAAAATAAAACAAAAACAAAAAGTGCCAGACCTGGGACTCGAACCCAGGCCTCCTCACTCACACACAAACACGATTACCAGTATACTCTAGTTTTGCTTAGTGTTATTCTTGCAACATTTATTTCTTAAGCCATTCTTCCTTTTAAGCTTTAATAAGCTGTTTTAGCTGTTAACAGCTTATCCTTTTGAGCTTTTTCAAATATTATATTTTTCTCACTTTTAGAATAACTTAAAGTATTTTCCATAAATTTTTCATAATTTTCTAATTTGTTTTGATATTTTTAATCATTTATTTTCTTTAAAATAGTTTTTAATTCATAATAAAAAAAATAAAAAAAATAATAATTCTTTTTCCTAAAATTTTCTTTTATCATTTAGAACTTTTTCATTTCTAGGGTTAATATTTTATAGATTTGACGTTAATATTTTTAGGAAAATTAATTTTACATTTATAGGGTTAATATTTTATAGATTTGACGTTTTGGTTTGTTACTTCGCGTTTTAAAAACGTATTTTTAGGATTCCTTTTACGTTTTATAATACGTTGCCTTAGAATAGAATTTTTCCCTTGCGTTATTAATTGTTTTTTAGTTTATGTTTCATCATTTTAGTTTTAAAATCATTATCACTCACTTTTATTCACCATTCACTGCACGATTCACGATCCCGAAATCACTAATTCCATTCAATCTTCATCGGGACAACGAACCTTGGGTTTTGCATATTTCCTTTGCAATTCTCCTTTGGATATAAATTGATTGAAACCAATTTTTGGCGCCGCTGCCGGGAAGGTTGAAGTGAGTTCGTGATTCCGTTTATCGATTCGTGTTTTGAAGACCCTTCCTCGTGAAGTTATCGCTGTCATTTGTAAATATTTTCTTATTATAAAAACCCAAAAAGATTTTCTCTTCAAAATTTATTTTCCTTTTTCTTTTGTGATTTTCCATGTTTCTAAAATTTAAAAATCCAAAAATATTCTTCTTAATCCTCTTATCCGTTTGATTCTTTATCTCTATCCCTCTATCCGTTTAATTCCTCTACTCTATGTCTTCATCTTACCATTATGGTTGTCAATGGTGTGGCGGTCCTCATAATGGGGGGAATTGTCCCGGTTGTAGCATGGTGGAATCGGGAGACGGGTTTGTCTATGACCAAAATCCTTATTCCTACCATGAAACATCCGACTATTTCAACCAGCCACCACACCATGAGATGGAAACATATTATTGTGAACATTGTGGAGGTCCACACCCGAGTTTTGATTGTCAAGCAAGGAATACGTTTGTCTATGAACAAGTTCCTTGTAATCAGAACTTCGGGTATGACCATTATCCATATAATTCACCAAATCTGTCACAGCAAACATATTGTTGTGAGTACTGTGGAGGTCCACATTATAACTCTGATTGTCAAATGAGGAACCCGCTTGTCTATGAGCATGTCCCTTGTAACAATTATGAATATTCTTATCATGACCAACCTCCATAGTACCAAATGATTCAATCACCACCTCAGCTAATTTTGGACGAAGTTCTCCATGAACTTATAGAGTCAACAAAAAAATTTAAGGCTTTGGTTATTAAACTTCCTCAAGAAGAACTTCATCAGAAAACTTATGGAGAACTTCTAGCTGAAGAACAAGCAGCTAAAGTAAGTTCCAAATATCGTCGAACTTACGTTTGTGATGACGATGATGAGGATTCTATGTGGGGAGTTTGTGAGAGTTCGTCTGCTGCAGCCACACCCGTCCAGAAGAAGCTTTGCAGTAGTTCACCAGTTGTTATCACTCCCGTTGAAAAGCAGGAAGATACAAGAACTATGGGTGAATTACTAGCAGAGGAGCATATGCAATATATCAGAGCTTTATATGGTGAACATAAGGTCTGTGACGATGATTCCAATGATGACGAGGAGACACTTGTTCCGTTAAACGTTTTCCCTCAAATTGCACCCAACTTTCCTACCGTAGAAACCAAGGACTCTCTAAAAATGGGGGACGAGCATCTAAACACTATTCCGGCAACGGAATTAGACAATGTTGAGAACCTCGTCCCAATCCCAAGTGAGTCCAAGGAAATTTCTAACGGTAGTTGTGCATTTGTTGAAACTAATCGTCTTAATAATCACGTTGATACACCGTTTGATGATAATCACGTTGAAACTGATGAAGTTGAAATTTATTCCGATTCTCACAATGAGTATACTCCGAGTATTGAAGACTCTTGTGGAGATATCGATGATGTTGAGGAATCGCGTTCCGATTATGAGTTCATTAGCTTAGAGGAGATAAAGGATTTCGACCTGGATGATGATGAGATCAAAGATGATTTACTTCGTGACAAATTATCCAATATCAATCTTCTTATTTCTAAGATCGAAGCTTTGAATAATCCGACTCCGTCTACTGATGCCGTGATCACCTCTTCATTTCCTATCCCCGATATGGATAGTGATTTCTTACCCGAGCTTGAAATTTTTCGATTTGAAGAGAAGAGTAGTGGCAGTCCCACTATTCATGCTGATATTTCTCTTCCGGATTATGAGCGTTTTGACTTTGAGATCAATTCCGAACTTAATTTGAGAAATATTTCCGATAATCCGTCACGTAGCTCTCTTTTAGAGGACGTCGATCTATTTCTTGCTATGGATGACTCGATACCAACGGGTATTGAGAATGACGAGAATGACTCATTTCTCTTTGATTTACCATCTTCTCGTCCACCCGCGAAACCACCGGACGTAGATTTTGAATCCGATGCAGATGAGGATATTTTTGGAGTGGTGGACGAGATTTCTGAACATGATGTTCCGGTGCTTGATATTTTTCCCACCCAACTCACCCATGATTCAGAATTTGACTTTGCTTTCGTCATCCGTGTGTTTCACCCACTCTTCACTTATCCCATAATTTCTCCATTTTTCCACTCCACCGGGAGTGAGGATACCGTCTTTGACCCCGACATCTCCGTTTTTTATGCCGGGTGTCCGTTGCAGTGTTGATTCTCCAATTACTCCCCCAAGATTAAGTAAATTCGGGGCGAGTCTAAGCTATACGACTCGATAAAAAACAAGCGCTTCGTGGGAGGCACCCCATGCTTATCATTATATCTTCTTATCTTATCTAACTATCTTATAATGCACAAAGGCCTACTATTAATAGAAATACTTAAAATTAAGCAATACAAGTTCTAAAGCTATAAGTACAAGTAATTAAACACATTTTATAACATTTACAAGTTCTTAAGCTCAAAGTACAATTAATTAAAATAGAAATACCAACACTAAATACATACAATTAATACACCCCATCA
Source organism: Artemisia tridentata subsp. tridentata (assembly GCA_021014915.2). Classification (NCBI taxonomy): domain Eukaryota; kingdom Viridiplantae; phylum Streptophyta; class Magnoliopsida; order Asterales; family Asteraceae; genus Artemisia; species Artemisia tridentata. The sequence continues at coordinate 62,004,613 of CP139507.1, forward strand.
CCAATATTTACAACTACCTAAGCTCAATGTACAAGTACAAGTAATTAAAACACATTTTCTAACATTTACAAGTTCTTAAGCTCAAAGTACAACTAATTAAAATAGAAATACTAACATTAAATACAATAAATAAATCATTATGTACATTAAATACAATTAATTAACGGGTCAATAAATACAATTAATGCAGTTATTAAAACACCCCTTACATAAGAAATACAACTTATCAAGCATATTGTACAACCAACTTAAACACAATTCCTGCATTAAATGTCACTAATACAAATAATAAAGCACATTATACAAATACTCAAGCCCGAACGGGCAACGGGACAAATGGGCTCGAGCCCGAACGGGGACGGGCCAAACAGGCTCGAGCCCGAACGGACACGAGCCAACGGGCTCGAGCCCGAACGGGCACGAGCTAAACGAAATTCTTGATATCCGTAAATTTATTGTCAAAAAGAACATAATAAACTAAAATACATGATTCACCGGAAAATTTTATTTCAGGGTACCCGCAGCCGCAACGCGCGGGTACCCTGCTAGTTTCTAATAAAACATGAAGAGGGCTTCCTCTTCCATATCTTGTGTTTCGTGGTTTTCTGTGATGTGTCCAGGATTGCCCGATGATTGAAGACTCTCATGCTCGTGGTCTGCTTCTCTCCACTCGAGTTTCATCATTCGTTGCTCATCCGATATCCTAAATCTTATCGTTTAAACGTTTATCTTTGGCATAATTAATAAACGGCCTTAGATTTATGTAGGAGAACCCTTACCTTTAAGACATTGAGGACAATGTCTCGTTTTAGTTTTGGGGGGGGTAATCTTTCGATTTGATTTTTGCCTTGCATTTTTTGCCGTTTACTCATGCAACCCCGTTTTTCCTCAAAAAATTGAAAAAATCCAAAAAATGAGAAAAATTTAAAAATTTTGTGCAAAAATATAATAAATTTTGACATTTTTGTTGACTTTCCGCTGGTGAGAGTAGGAATAAAATTCTGACTTGACCGGGCGTGTTGAGCCCTAGCTTGTTCCCTTAACCATTTATAATCTATAAGCTCGTGCTAGTCTTTTACACAAGGAGCTATAAAATGCGAATTCTTTTTAAGAATTTGCAAGTTCCCGTATCGACTTTATATATGCATGGCTTGATTATAAGGCTAAGCATTCGCGGATCTTATTATTTAAGATTTTAAATTTGCGAAGAACGAGAAATGATAGAGTTTATTTAGAAGTTAGATGCTAAGCGTGGAGTAGTTGGTTCTCTTTAGAGCTCATCAAAGTTACTTATGGCCTTTTGTTCCCACAAAATTGTTTCACCATATATAATTGTAAGAATAATTAAAGATGTTTGGTTTTGCCGATGATTAGTTCTTGGTCTTCTTAAAAGAATCCTTGCTTTAAAAATTGGGTACACATCAAGGTTCCTTAATAAATAAGTTTAATAATAATAAGTTAAGTGCTCTAACCTTCGGTTCGAGATCGGTCCTTGGATCCTTATTACCAAAAGGCGTTTAGGTCTTGGCTACCCTCTTGCACCGGCCCTTGGACCCTTAATTCTGAAAGGCGTTAAGGTCTTGGAACTCTCCGTTGTAACGGCCCTTGGATCCTTTATTCCGAAAGGTGTAAGGTCTTGGAATTTCCCCGTGAAGCTCCGTCGTTTAGGGTACGCAAGAAAAAGTATTAATGCAAAAAAAAATAAAAAATAAAAAAAAATGAAATGATGAAAAATGTTGAAAAATAGAGACAATGCAAAAGTCAAAAATATAAATAAAAACCTTGATGTGGACCTCATTTTCAAAGCAACGGTTCTCGAAAGAAGATTGAAAACTACTTAGCGTCTTAATTTAGTATCTTTATCGGCATAAACATATCGAAACGAGAAAATATGAAGAAATTCATTTCTCACCAAAAATAAAATAAATAGAGGAAATTAGGAAAAATGGGAGCAAGAGGTAATTACACAAGTAACTTTCATGGGTAGTGTTGGCATCTAACTTGTAAATAGACAATGATTTCATTTTTAAGCTTAGTTTGGGGACTTGTGAAAAATCAGGGACGACGAATTTTATCCGTATGGTCACTTCATTATAAGTCGTGTTTCCTACTCGTTGATCCTAAAAGTTATCGTGAGATAATGATTGTCAACAAAGCCGTCACATGATTATGAGAAAAGTATAAAAATAGAATAAAAAGGAAAATCGGGGAGTTTTTAGAACTTAAGATTTCTTAATCTCTTTTGAAAATTTTGCTACTTCTCAAAGTTAGTAAAAAGAGATTAGAAATTTTTGGTTTTGAAAACGTGTTTTTATAACATTGCGTGAGGACACAGAAATATCTTAGTCTGGGGGAATTTTGGTATGTGCTTATTCACATACCTTTTATTTACCGAAAACAGACCAAAACGACCAAAAACTAACCATAAATGCCAAAGATATTGTGTTTTTGTGTTTGTTTCTATGCAGGTACGGATATCTCGAAAAAAGGACAAAATCAAGCAAAATCCGAGAAAACGAGCACGAGATTTGGAAGAGATGTCAAAAGCCGAAGCCGGGGGAAAATTCGTCAAAGATAATATTTTTGAAGAACGGCCCTTGGATCATTGTGAAATTTCAAAATCAGTCCTTGGATTTATTTTGGCAGAATTAGTCCTTGAAAATTGCAAGTTTACATCTTTGGTCCCTAGATGAGCCTAAAACAACCCTTAGCTTATTAACACAACCGGATCCATAAGATAAAACAATTTAACCCATCCCAATCCAATCCCACACAAACCACACCAGCCCATCACAACTCTAGCCCAAAACCCAATCCCATTAATAATAAAAATACGGGTCAAATGGCAGTCAAACCTCAGGTCAATTTACTGTTTATCTTCCCTAATCCCTCACTTTGCCCGCCAAACCCCTCTAACCTCCTACCAGTCACTCTGAACTTCACTACCATCCAAGAATGTCACATGACCATGTTCCCCCCCCCCCTCCTTGCCATCTCATCAATCCAAGGACAAGAATCGATCTACGGCTGAGATTTAGAGAAGTGGGCACCAAGCATATCCAAGGGTTGTTATCAAGCTAAGGAAGCACAAGACAGAGATGAAACCCTAGCTGAAGGGTTTTAAATAGCAGACTCTCCTCAAGAGAAAATTTTGTCCAATTTTCATGCTTTTAGAGAATTGTTGCCATTTTTATTCTTGTCATTTTAAAAGCTTTCGTAGTGTAAACTTTTCTATTTCAGTTGTAATCTCATTTTCAGTATTGTAATTCACGTTTGGTTAATGAAATTTTAGTTTTCTCTTTTATTTACCTTGTTTCAATTTACTTCAATGCTCAATTACTTTTTATAATCTGTTTTCAAGCTTCCATTCTGTTTTCATAAGCTCTTATAAGCTTATTTTAGCTTTAAAAAAAGTTAACTTGTTTCAAAACTGTTTTTATCTCAAAAAACTCAAAAAGTCAACCGAAGTCAAAGTTTACTGTTCCAACAAGCTGTTTGAAGAATATGCTAGTTTTGGAAGAGCTTATTGGGTTAATATTTAGCTTGTTTAAACAAGCCTGGGTTGTGGTAGATCAGTGGTTCAGTTCTGTTTCAAGCTTAGGACCTTTGTAAGTCTCATTTTCATTCAAGTTTTATAGCTCATAATTGTTCAAATGCTTGTTTCTATCTCATTAGTGCTTATTTAAATAGATTTACTTTATTTGATCTTATTTGAAGTTGTTTGATAGTAGTAGGGTATTTGATTTGATTTTGTACTCTCAATAGTCTTAATAAGCATAATATCAGTCACATAGGTTTAGCTTAATTTAGTGCTTATTATATGATTAAAAGTTGCTTAATAGGATTATTATAAGTCATATAATCAGTAGTTAAGAGGATTGATAGGTTATTTGGTGGTCTCTAGTTCTAAAATTCAAAAACAGTTTCAAAAAGAGTGTTTGGCAAAAGCTTATCCTAGGGTAATTTCTGGTGCTTACTATTCATTTGCCTTTACATGAGATTTGATTGAGTTCAGTTGAGGTTAGATAAGCTGTTGTTAGAAGAACTTAAGTTGCTTAGAATGCTTTTGAGGTTATGTGTTGATAGGTAAAATTTTAGAAGTTGAACTGCCTTTATAAGCTTTGTATAAGCTGAGCTTATTTTGGTCTTCACTTTTGGCATTTTTGTGTTTATTTCAGTGGTTAGAGTGCAAATACAAAAGTTGGTTTAGTTTCATTGAGATTCAAAGATTTTAGGTCTTAAAAACCCATTCTGCTGCTACAGACCCTCATTTGCAGCCCTCATTGATTTTTTTATCCAACTTCTTGATCTCTAATTCACTCATTTCTAGGTTATATTAGCTGAAATTTTGCACAGAGGTAGATTGGTGTTATTCTTGCAACATTTATTTCTTAAGCCATTCTTCCTTTTAAGCTTTAATAAGCTGTTTTAGCTGTTAACAGCTTATCCTTTTGAGCTTTTTCAAATATTATATTTTTCTCACTTTTAGAATAACTTAAAGTATTTTCCATAAATTTTTCATAATTTTCTAATTTGTTTTGATATTTTTAATCATTTATTTTCTTTAAAATAGTTTTTAATTCATAATAAATAAAATAAAAATCAAAAAAATATAATTCTTTTTCCTAAAATTTTGTTTTATCATTTAGAACTTAGGAAAATTAATTTTACATTTCTTGGGTTAATATTTTATAGATTTGACATTTTGGTTTGTTACTTCGCGTTTTAAAAACGTATTTTTAGGATTCCTTTTACGTTTTAAAATACGTTGCCTTAGAATAGAATTTTCCCTTGCGTTATTAATTGTTTTTAGTTTATGTTTCATCATTTTAGTTTTAAAATCATTATCACTCACTTTTATTCACCATTCACTGCACGATTCACGATCCCGAAATCACTAATTCCATTCAATCTTCATCGGGACAACGAACCTTGGGTTTTGCATATTTCCTTTGCAATTCTCCTTTGGATATAAATTGATTGAAACCAAGTATCAAGGGGAATGACACAGCATCAAAGCCCCAGTCTTTGGAAGAAGCAATTGAGATCTCACAGAGATTGTTGAATAGGGAAGTCAAAAGAAGTCGGGCACAGGGAAGCAATGACAACAAAAGGAAGTTCGATAACAGGAGGAACACTTCCAACAACAACCACCACCCCAACAACAACGATCACGACAACAACCAAGGCCACAACAATAGCCACCACCACCAACAAAACAGAGGACAAAAAGTCGCAAGGGCTTATGTGGCTCCACCAACAGAAGGCAGAGTTTATGCTGGGAACCATCCACTGTGCGATCAGTGCAATTGGCATCACTCAGGGCCTTGTACTATTAAGTGTGGAAGCTGCCACAGAGTAGGCCATCAGACCAAGAATTGCAAAGACAAAGGCACCGTTGCTGGAAACAACTTGCAGCGAGTGGTGACTTGTTTTGGGTGTGGGGAGCGTGGGCACTACAGGAACGAATGCCCTCAGGACCGTGGGCAATAAGTCAAAGGTGCTCGTGATAGAGCCTATATGCTAAGGGGAGGAGAGGTTCCCCAGGATCTTAACAACGCTACGAAATAATGCTGTTTGGATATTAATAATAGCTTTTCCTTATGAATTCTGTTATATCTTCACGAATGTTTATCCTCAGTTATGAGTTTTTATGACTTAAGATTATCTACCTTGCGGTATCAACTCGTTGTGGTTATCTTTATCTAATTGAATTCCTCTATTTCTGATTTCCATATTATAAACCGATTCGTGAATGTCTTAAGAGATTGTTTTGCCACCCTCTTATGAACCCTTTCGATATGATACTATAAAATACTTAAACCATTATCCTATGAACAAAATGGCCGATAACGACTATCCGCGATAAACCTAATAGGAATTTTGACTAAACCGAGCATCGCATCATCAATCCCCAATTATACATAGCCTGATCACCTATGTATAATTCAGGAAGGATCATGCCATGATGGGATTAGACACTTTAGAAAATTTTACATCTTGAATTGTATGGGAGTGTGAGGATCCATTTCGTACCAAATATCCTCATCTATTCGATAAGACAAACCCGACGACTATCACATCTTTGGATTCGGGACGAATCCAGTCTAACGGGTAGGTACTGTAATACCCTGTAATTTCCCAGTAATTAATTAATGATAAACATGAAATGATCCCATTTAAACGTTTAATATACCACTTTTACGGGCTACATTTTTTTTATTTCATCTACGAATGCATGCAAAGCAACTAACAATGTGACGTGACTCACATCTATTTACAAATGACTCATCGATATGTCAACACTATATTTAATCTTGGGCTTTAGCTCAAACGAACGCACTTTATATTGGGCTCGATTTAACCCAACACATATCCAATTTGTACAACCTATTAATAAACGTATAACCAAACACATCTTAAAAATTATTCTCAACTACACACTATATTTGTAACACATCTCACTCTAAATTATATTGTAACTCATAACTTTATTTATCTTCATCCAACAACTAGAAATAAACCAAACAATATTTGATATTTCTTTAAACTTATCATTAAAAAGATATGCAAACTTGTTGTTCTCAAAAATTCACCAACTTATTTTCCTACTCCATAATATACGACTAAGAATTACACACACATTTTCTTTCCTCCTTACAAGTCTTACACTCTACACTAACTAGTCATTTCAAGTCTTTTACACCACTATTACCCCATGTGTTCTACCAAAATCCATCATGTAGTTACCATACATGATTTTTTCCCAAAGCAAGAGTACCCTATACCAGTGGACACATTGGAGAAATTGGGATAGCAAGTCAACTATTATGATTCTTAACAAACACATTCTCTACTCCCCAGCAAGTAGCACCCGAACCATAGGAAGTTTCATAGAGAGCAAGTCAAGAATAGAATATTCTAATTCCATCACTAAAATCACATCTTGTCTCCTCCAAGTATGCTATAACCTTTGTGTAAACCTAATGACCATCATGTGGTCAACTTCTATGGGAATCAACCCATTTCAAATTTCCTTTCCCCATGCTCTGAAGCCAGCCGATCTTTCTTCGCTTGTGAGGAGTTAGAGGGCAAGGTCAACTTGTATAAAAGTCCTCGCCTCTTACAATGACAGTAGCAAGGACAATTGAGAGCAAAGAAAGTCTTCTTATATCACGTGAACTCCCCTATTTAAGCACCATAAAATCTAAACTTTCTCACCACAAGAACTCAAACACAACTTACAAACAAAACCCATTTACTCACTCCCTACATTCACTGCCAACGAGAAGAAAAAAGACCATAAGAGACTTGGGAAACCAAACAAGTCGTGATAGGAGTTATACAAGCGTACAGGGTCGATTACGAGTTGGGTTGAAGAAGAAAGCTAAGGTTTCTTGCTGCCTTTGTGTCCTCGTTTTACCACCTCTTCGCTCAAACCTCTTCAACAACCTTGGTGTTGTAAGTTCTCAAACTCACTTCCTAGGTATATATATATAATCACACGAGCTACGTTGCATTCAATATGTCTTCGACCCGCTTTATTATCCGAACCCAAAACACATTTTTACTAGTTAGTCACGTACTTTCTTTTTACATAACATACATGCATGAATATGTATATAAACTAGTTAACATGATAAAGAAACCATGCACATCCTTACTGTATCAAAGAGAAGACATATACATATCAACCCATTTTCTATAAACTAGTTAACATGAGAACAAACCTCATGCAACACTTACTGTGACGAAATGGGTGCATAAAACTCGACCATTTCGAGACCCATCTACTTCAATATTAACGCGAACATGGCGACCCCAGTAACACTAAAACAAAGAAATACGTTTTATAGTCGAAAACCACATATATGTGTTCCCATGTATATACACTGTGTCGAATGGAAAACGAATATATACCTCCTTAAATGAGAAACCATGTAAACGTATAGTAAACCCACTGAACATGAAGCAAATACAGGCAAAACATAAACGAATTTCATGCAAACTCTTTTATGTCGCATGGCAGTATACAAACCAGTCGAGACCTCTTAATAATCGAACTCGATGCAAAACGTGACACGAAGGAGCCTTGGCTCAAGTGGTTATGTCGCGGGTGCATAGGCAACCAACCCATGTTAGAATCTAGGAGCTCGCTGGAACTATGTATTTTATTTTATCCACATATATATATAACTGCTTTGCTTTCTTTTATTTCTAAAACCATGCGTCTTATATTTTTTTTTTTACTACAAATCAAACTCAGACCCTTAAATGGGCCTAAAGCCCACTAATTTTTTTTTTGAAGTTAGCTACTGGTGTGATGCAAAATATAAGAATTAGAATTATATTAAAAGGGTGAAACTACTATAAATTTATGTTTAGACCGAAAATGCAAATTTTGCGAGACATTGGGTTAAGAGTGTAAATTTGATATTTTGGACTAAAATTGTGAATAATTTTAATATTGGGTTAAAAGTGAAACTTTTATATAAGTTAAGGGTGAAAATTGTAAACTTTATTATTTTGTCAAAAGCTTACATTTTCAAATAATTATATCAAAGTTTTCTTTATATAAATACAACAAAAATTGACACATAATTATATATCGATTTTATTCCGCAACTAGTAAATATAAATGAATATTCCAACGATAACAAAACCCACCTAACATAGGTAATGTTTCAAAAACAAAATTATTATATTTTTGAACTTTAAGCATTTTATCACACGAGCATCAATAATCTAACACACATCATCATGCACATCGAACCTAAAACCACGAATCTAAACACTTGACATATTGCTCTAGGTTGCGAGCCGGAGCCACTCATTTTCACTACTTGATTCCTTTTTTGTCTACTATATCATCAAGGTGATTTCATAGCCCCACTTTAACTCGTTTAAATATTTTATAAACTCCTTGGGGGAGATACATGCCACTACTTTTTATGATCACAATTGCTTGAAAACTTTATGTCTATCTAAATGTGTTATTGCCTAAGTACAACTATTATTATATCGATTACTGTCGATACTATCAATTACTGTTGATACTACTATTATATCGGTTACTGTCGATACTATCAATTACTGTTGATACTATTATTATATCGATTACTGTCGATACTATCAATTACTGTTGATACTATTATTATATCGATTACTGTCGATACTATCAATTACTATTGATGCTACTATTATATCGATTTCTGTCGATACTACCAATTACTGTTGGTACTCTGTTAACACTTTGGTTTTATGAGCTTAGTGCAATAATAACTACTTTCGACTTATGGGTGTAACAACGGAACCCACTGTCTCTTTAACTTGAAATCTTGTGATCGACTATTTTACTACTAAACCTATGAATTTACTCAACCTTTGTGTTGACTTTTTAGCATGTTTTATCTCAGGTAACTAAAGATCTCAAGGCACGGAGTTGGCCAGGGCACTGGAAACCTACCCTTTTTATTTCAAATAATTATATCATTCTTTTCAAATTCACCATCACTTTTGTGAAAACGTATTTCTTTTGGAAAATGTCTTGTAACTCTGAATATCGAGTTTTCATTGAATGATATAAATTTATGTAAATTCTACTTTTGAATTGTTTATCTATGCTTACGACTGTGATCTAATAGGTAATACCCCGTTTAAGTCTTCCGCTGTTACCAAAAATTTTACGGGGTGTTACACTACCTCATAGCATCCGTGGAGATATGATTTCTTTTGACCCACAAATACTGGACGAGGCAATCAGGATGTCTCAGAAGCTGATGGCTCAAGCATTAAAGAAAGGAACGACTGCAAACAACAACAACAACAACAGCAACACAAACAATAACCGTAACTACAACAACAACTCCAACAACTACCGAAACAACAACAACAAGAGGCGTTGGTACAACAAATAGAGTGACAATGCTACTCAACCACAACCAAAGAGGCAAGAAGTCGCCAAGGCCTATGCGGCAGGTTCAACTGAAAAGAAAGGTTACCAAGGTACCCTACCCAAATGCAATAAGTGTCAAAATCATCATAACCCTGGACATTGTCTTAATCCATGTGGCAACTGTAAGAAGATTGGTCATGCGACTAGGGAATGCCAGTTTCCAACCATTGTCGGAAATCAGAAACCTCCAGTGACATGTTTTGGCTGTGGAGAGATTGGACATTACAGGAATGAATGTCCAAAACAAGGAAATCAAGGGAATGGGAACCAAGGTGGGAGAGCTCGTGGTAGAGACTAGGTCATCGGAGGAGGGAATTGTCAGCACATCAGCAACGTTGAGGACGACAACAATGTTCAAGAACCAAGAACTCCTGCCTTAAAAATAAACCAAAGCCTAAACATTCTAGTGTTGTATTTCTTTTGTGTTTCACTTTAAGTTCTATCGTATGAACTTCATGTACTACTACAAATTCCAATCTAATGAATGTTTTATCTTTATTCCTCGCAATGCGACTCAAATATCCTCATCTTTTCACCGAGTCCACTCCAGAGACCTATGCTAACTGAATTCGGGGACCGAATTCCTTTTTGGGTGGGCGACTGTGACAAATCACAATTTCAGGTCATTATTCAAACCTAGACAATTTACTAATCATGAGTTGCTATACATCATTTACCATTTACCATTTCACCATTCATGATCATCATTCATCATTACGTAAACTAGGTTTACGGGTACTCAAACGCGCGTAACCAGTATGGTTTAGCTGCGTATTCAAGCATTATCAGTAAGAACACTTCATATAGACTAGACTATGTCCAGTCTACACTTTTTATGCATCATTGGTTCCTTACAATTCTATTTTAAAAGTCACTGTTCACTTTTTAATTTTGTGTAAACCTTGCACCTTTTACGTCTTACGTATTCTAAACCTTCATTTTTAGGTTTCAATTATATTTATACCCTCCGATGAACTCACCACTCATCTAAAAATAATAAACTAGTTCATGATAACAAGTTGTTATATTTTTAGAAGTTTTACATTTTTACGTTACCGGTATTGCATTATGTGTCTCAAAAACCCTACGTTTGAGTACCGGGATCAAAACTACACTCTCTATCATACTTATACCTAAATAAATCATCAAATGAGCCACTAGCAACTATTTTTTCCCCCTTCCCTCTTGTTGTTCACACCACCAACCATCCCAACCATTTCAACACTTGTCCAAAGTTGACGACAAGTGTTATAAACACTTAACTCTTGCATATATAAGCCCTAGATTCACACATAGAGTGTATCACCAAGTATTTCACTCCAAAATTCTGCTCTCTTACTCTCCTATTTCGTGGCTTCTCAAGAACCAACAATCCCTTGTTGGTTAATTTTTCTAGTCCAAGATTGAAGCAAGTTTGAAGAACCATTAGTGCTAGTGTTCTTGGTTTCATTGCTTTTCTTGTTCATCACCCATTGAAAGGGACCAACCCTCATTGTTTTCATTCATTTCACTACTGATATTCATGTCATATTATGTGATTTATATGCTACATAGGTTGTTTATGCTTGATTATACTTGGTACACACTTTAAAACTACAAGAAAACCCTAAAAGGACTTAACTTGCAAAATAGCATTCTGATCAAGGGTAAAAACGGAATTAACTGGACTGATAAGTAGACTTTGGGCCTAAGGGAAAAATATTTGGTTGTAGATCTATGTCTTGTGGTTATTTCCATAAGTGGTGATCCCCGAGACAATACCCGATGATTAAGATATGATTTTTGTAGCAAAAAGAGTCAGATCTGATGAACTGTTCCCATTTGGGGCAAAACTCAAGTTTTATTGCAAAACTTTTTAAATAGAAAATATGTAGCCTGATCTAGAGAAATATATCTATCATCTCTAATTGATTTCACCTTCATAGGGTCTATAGATTTCAAGATATAGCCTTTTTGGCAAGACCTAAAATTCAGTCAGCATAACCATCAGGACTGACTTGTAAACAAAAATTATAAAAGGTGGTTATACTTGGATATTTTTGAGTAAACTTATTTTTACAGTAAAGTAGGGACATAGAGGAAGCTATGGATATAAAGAAAATAATTTTTAGACTTACAGTTTGGGAGATACGAATTTTTGAATGTGACTAAGTGTATACAATTTCCATCAGATTTGAAACTAAAAGATGCAAAAGGTTTATAACTTGTATATTTGAACCTTGAACTTTTATTTTGAACCACCAATATATTTTGGACCCTTAGACATAAATTGAACCTTTTGACTAAAGATTGAACCCTTGGACTTATTTTTGACCCTTATGACTCATTTTGGATTTAAAGTAAAAACATGGTTTAAAACTTGAAATTGGGTAATAAGTATATTTCATATTTGTAATCATTTTAAAAGGGCAAATTCAAAATTGAAAGTTATTTAAACATTATGTACCAAGCATAATTGAGGTTACAACTTACATGGCATATTGAGAGATATGTATCATTATTTTTGAAGCTAAGACACGTGTGTGTATATATATATATATATATATATATATATATATATATATATATATATATATATATATATATATATATATATATATATATATATATATATATATATAGGTTGCTTGTAGGATTCTCGTGGTTATTGCTTCATTATAGCACTTGGTTGTGCACTTGTTTTCGGTGAGTTTCATAGCCCCTACCTTTATACGTTTTGGATTACGTTTTGGGGGAGAATACATGCTCAATTATTTTCATTTACCTTCACAAGCACTTTAATCTTTTAAGGATTACCATGAGTTCATAGCCCCTACTTTTATTTGTTTTACAACTGTTTTGGGGGAGAATACATGCTCGTTTATATTTAAACTCATTGTTCGTTTTACAATTAAACACCATGCTTGTTTTACGTGTAATGTAACTTGTCTTTTAAACATTATTAATTGTTTATATGGCGACATTGTCAGGATTGATTATATGGCGAAATTGTCAGATTTATTTATATGGCGACATTGTCAGGATTGTTTATTTGACGACATTGTCAGAATTGTTATTATGGCGACATTGTCAGAAATTATCTTATGACGACATTGTCATGGTGATATTATCACGCTTATATATTTTTCATTGCGACATTGTCACACTTAACTTTAAATCTTGGTCCATATATTACTTTCGTTCAGATAAACTAGATCATATTTAGCAGTGGGTTGTAAACACACAGGTTGCAAGTCTTGTATGGGCGGGGCTTGGAACTGGGTGGATTTACAATGCCTTTGCTGGAAAATCATTATCCAAATGCTTTACATTTTTCACTAAACTCTATGAACTCACCGACCTCGTGTTGACACTTTAGCATGTATTTTCAGGTATTAAGCAATAGTACGCTACTGGAGGCTTTTGGCAGGGCATGGCATGGTCATAGAAGACTCTGATAAACATTTGGGACCGTTTAATTTATTTAAGGGCCTATTTCCGCACTACTTTTAACAATGTAAATTCAACACTTTTGATTAATCAATTTTATTCTAAATGTTTGAGGTAAAAACCGTTCTTTGTACTTGTGTTGTGATACCAATTGAGTTACACCCCAGCGACATGTATGCTTCCGCTGGACCCGATTCTGGGGGTGTGACAGTAGGGAATTTGATAATGAAGTGCAATTCGGAGTTTATTGTGATGCTAATGGTATTACTAACAATTTATCGGCTCCTCGCACTCTACAATCAAATGGGGTAGTTGAACGGAAAAATTGTACCCTACAAGAAATGAGTAGAACAATGTTAAACGAACAATCCATCCCTAAAATTTTTTGATGTAATGCCGTAGACACCTCCACATACATACTTATGCTGTGTTTGGTGACGCAGATTATGAGAGATTATGGGGGTTATAGCTTTTTTTTTCACAAAATAATCTTTTGTCTAAAAAGTAGCATTGTTTGGCTGAACAACTTATGAAAGATTATAGTAAAAATAATTTCCAAAAATAAAAGCTCCATGAACCAACTTATGAAAGATTATGGGGGCTACAGCTTTTTTTTCATAAAATAATCTTCAATTATGTTATTTTACACTTTTAATTTACAATTTCAGCTAGTTTGCCAAACATCACTACAAAAAAAATCTATAATTTTAATCTTTTTCAGTATCAGCAACAGCACCAGCACCAGCATCAGCACCAGCACCAGCACCAGCACCAACAACAACTATTGTTGCCAAACATACCCTTAATAGGATTCTCATTAGGCCAATCATAGGAAAAACCCCATATGAAATCTTCAGAGGTAGGAAACCTACTCAAGACTACTTCAAAGTTTTTGGAAGCAAATGTTTCATACTAAACACTAAGGACTATCTCACCAAATTTGACCCAAAGTCTTACGAAGGTGTATTTCTAGGATATTCCCAAAACAGTAAAGCTTATGTAGTTCTCAATAAAGAAACAATGACCGCCGAAGAATCACTCAACGTGACATTCGATGAGAGTCCTCCCCCATCTAAAACATCACCTTTGGTAGATGATGATTTAGATGAAGAAAACGCCACCGAGGATAACAAGAAAAATTTAGTGATCAACAATGAAAATGAAACCATTCAAATTGATGAGACCACCAACATTAAGGAATATAGAAATCACCCCTTGGACAATGTCATAGGAAATTTGAACCAAAGAACCCTTAGGTCACAAGCCCAAGATAAAACCAATTTCTTTTGCTTCGTATCAATAATTGAACCTAAGAACGTAAATGAAGCATTGAAAGACGAAAGTTGGATCGTCGTAATGCAAGAAGAATTAAATCAATTCAAGTCTAACGATGTTTAGGAATTAGTACCGAGACCTAAGTACACAACCATAATAGGAACTAAGTGGGTTTTTAGAAATAAGTTAGATGAAAATGGAATTGTTTCTAGAAACAAAGCTAGGTTAGTATCACAAGGCTATAATCAACAAGAGGGAATTGATTATGATGAAACTTATACACCCGTAGCTAGACTAGAGTCCATTAGGATATTACTTGCTTATGCTTGTTCATTAGATTTTAAGTTGTTCCAAATGGATGTGAAAAGTGTATTACTAAACGGTTTCATCAATGAGGAGGTATATGTAGCACAACCCCCGGGATTCATTGACTTCGAGAAACCCGAGCATGTTTATAAACTTAAGAAAGCTTTGTGTGGTCTTACGCAAGTTCCTAAAGCATGGTATGATAGGTTAAAATCTTTTCTTCTTAAACATGAATACTCAATGGGAATGGTAGATAACACTCTTTTCACTAAGAAGAAAGGATCAAACATCATCATCGTCCAAATATATGTCGATGACATTATATTAGGATCAATTTGTCAAGACATGTGTGATGAATTCTCAAAAATCATGCATGACGAGTTTGAAATGAGCATGATGGGCGAACTCAACTTCTTCCTTGGACTTCAAATAAAACAATTAAAAGATGGAATATTATTTAATCAATCTAAGTACATTAAGGAAATGCTTAAGAAGTTTGGATTAGAAGATACTAAACCTATGAAAACTCCCATGGCTACGGACACAAAGCTCACCTATGAGAGGATTCGATCAGCCCTTTACCACTTGTGACGATTGATTAATAATACACTTAGGATGTTAGTCCTTTGTTAACGTGTATATATGATACTTTGAGTGAATATGATTAAGTATGCGGAATCTACTTAACCATACTTAGAAGGTTATAAGTTATGGAAATAGAATAGTGATGCTTGTTATTGGAGAATGAACACAGAAAGTATAACACCAAACGATTCAATATTATTGAGAATAATACGAGTAATCTTCACTATCACTAGGGTTACAAAACCTTGAATCTCTATGTTTCTATGACCTTACTTGTTTGACTAGATTGTTAATTTTAAGCACATAAGCAAGCACAATATTCATCACACTCTTCTAGTATGTCTTATATCTAGTCTAAGATCTCCCTTTTATAGTCCAAAGGAGATCTTTACAATATTGATAAGTCTTGTCGAACTACTTGCATGTTATGTGTGTCAGTAACTAAGATACAACATGTTCTGTGTATTACAACTTATTGACTGAACACTTATCTAAGATATTATCTACCGTATATACTTGACTTTTATACACAAAATATCTTTTTATACTTATCCATCCAGCAGTAGTATACGCGACACTTATCCTTTCAGCAGTAGTATGAGTCACTCCAACAACAGTATTCAACCAGTAGTACCTTTGCTTGTACTAGCAGTACTAACGTAACAGTTAGTAATGTTAGTTATAACTTGAGTAGTCTTCAGATATACACTAGAAGTTAGTACTGTTAGTGTATTCTTCTCAGCAGTACAAACCTTGTGAACATATAATTCCAAACACTAATCTTCAGAACATTTAATTCCCAACAATCCTCCCCTAAACTTGTGATTTATCCCAAATCATCAAGTTTCTTCTGAATTAAATGAGGATTGTGAGAGTCTTCCAAACACTACATAGTCAGACTCTTGTTCTGAGCTTTCCTCTGTTCTGTAAAATTAAATACCTTTCTGTCTAACTCATCTGCCATCTGTGAATCATTTTCAGACATTTTCTTTGTCTTTAACACTTAGTAGTACCTTGCTCATGCTCTAAGCATTGCCTAAAAGATGGTGCAATTTCCTTGGATGGAGGAATACAATTTCCTTGGATGGAGTAATTATAAGAGGAAATGGTGCTGTGTATCTTGGATGAATGATGCGTGCGTGCGTAGTGCTCTAATTTATACCCACGGTATGTCGTTGTGGTTTTAGCAGTATTCAAGTTTTAAATTTATATTTAGCCGACTTATCAATAACACACACACTTTAACGAGCAGTGTACCCGGTCAGTATGAATATAATGGTAAGTAGAGTGTCGATCACTAAGAGTGGAACGTATTATCTAGTTATTCTAATCAGTATTTTAATATCTTAAGTTAGCTATACAACCTAATCTAACGCAAGGGGGTTTCAGCCTGAGAGACTGGCACGGTTTGGTTGCAATTAAAAATAAACTAAACTAATAGGCACGAATCAGCGAGTAGCACACACGTACACAGATAAATACTCGAGACAATAAGAAGACCTGTCCTGATAGTTAAGTAGCTTGTCACTTGTTTTATTGCTAGTTTTATATGAAGTGTATAGTTCGATGCAACGCACCGAGATTAAGTCCTTTCTCGTTGGTTCTAATCTTATCGGCGAGTAAACCCTTAATGATTACTTATGACTATCCTATTTATCTTTCTTCCTACTTTTCTACAGACGATAGAATGCATAGGCGATCTAATAAATAGGCGAGGGCAGAGGCATGGCGACCCGATCAACGCTCAGCTAGACACAGAGGTTATCAATGCACTAATAAAAGTCACCAAAGACATCAACATATAAACTTTAATTAATGGGAAAGCAGTTTTAAGGGAGTGCAACCTTTCCGTTGTCACATTACACAAGCCACCAATCCTGATGAATTAAAGTTTACTAATACAATAAAACAAAACTACTTAATGAATTGAATACATGCAGGACCTTCTTACAGCTCTTGTATCTTCGTTCAAGGTGTGTCTTGTGCTGCTACTTCGACTGAATTCGTCCTAGGGTTTCTGTCTTCTCGTACTTAGCTAAATGTCGAACTCTCCAACCTTCTCGAATACGTCTGGTCTTGGGGTATTTATAGTTTCTGTCTGAGGGTAAGATGCGGCGCATCTAATAAGTAGATGCGGCGCATTGACTTAACTTCGCGTGGGGTCCAAGATTAATATATTCAGGAATATTCGTACACCGCCAGAAGATGCGGCATAACTCCATCCTTAGATGCGGCGCATGTCCTTGCTGTCTTGGATAATATCTTGTGAAATCTTGATAGTGATGCGCCGTATGTAATAAGCAAGATGCGGCGTATCTGGAGCAGACTGTCTTGATCTTGTACATTTCAGTAGACTCTTATCTTCATGCTTGTTTTGCTCCATAATTAGTCCAAAATCGCCAAGTTTCACATAATACTTGCTTTTACCTGAGAATTACAAAAGTAAACATTAACGTATCAATTCTCACAGATAATATAATAAAACAAGTCAAATAAATAGGATAAATGATGGTGATAAAATGTACTTATTTGAGTTCATCAAATATCCCCCCACTTGAACTTTACTTGTCCCCAAGTAAACCTTAGAATTAATCTTATGAAAATGTATCCTAAAAGATATTAGGATTTATTTTTATATTTAAGCATGTATTCATTTTTGTCATAATCACACAACCAAACACTTAACGAATTAGAAGTAAAATAAAATATTTTGATAAAAGCAAATCTAATCGTTTAACTGTCCAGTCGGGACGAATATTCTATCATAAGCTTGGCAAGTATACACATCTCCCCCACTAAAGCCAAGGAATAACATGTCTAAAGCGGTAAAAAGGGTTTGTAGTTTAAGGGTTAATCATTCTTCTTAATCTCTATCGATCTCAAATTCCAGAAAAGGCGACAAAATCACAAATACGTGATCGAATCCACGAACACGATACATGCAATTGCTCAAATCCTTAACTCGAATAGGCTAAAGATAGGACCAAGTAATCTTCACCAATAATATTATATCAAAAAGGGAGACAAAATCATATATACATAGCCGAATCCACGACTACGATACTTAAGATTGCTCAAATCCCTAAACTCAATAAATCAAAGGTTTGGATAAAGAATAATATAGGGTATGGATAATATTTGGGATATAAATTGGTGTAAAATGAAAAATAAACGACACAAATAAATTAAAATCCTAAGTGTGGTTAATCACTATCCCAACCATCCCATGAATAAGACTCATATCATAGAATAACTCACGCTTTAACACTTGAAACACACGCTTTAGGCAGACACGAATTATACTCAACAAGATCTTAATCAAAGAATATCCTTTAGTTGCCGTTCCCATAACGTTCAACTCCCATTCAATCCATAGAAATAATATACAACAACTAGTGGTGATATCGACCACTTAATACAAAACTTTACATAAGTTGGTTAAAACAAACATCCAACTCTTCCTTTTTCTTTTTCTTTTTCTTTTTCTTTTTTTTTTCGATTTTTTTTTTTTTTTTTTTTTTTTTTTTTTTTTACTTTAAACATAAACATAGATGTGTAAAATTTCACAACTTTTCTATCACTTTCTTTCCGGATAATTTTTCCATACTTTTCATACTTTCAAAAATAACGGTAATAGTGAAAGTAGTAAACACACGAAAAATAAACTCAAAGATATACAATATTTACCTTCACTCCAATTGCATTGTGCAATTTCCCGACCTAACCATAGATAATGAATTACGCACGCGAACACAGGTAATGTAAGGAAACACACTTTGCCTAAAGCAATTAACCAACCACGGATTTTAATCTACAGGGTAGGCTAAGGTGTAAGGGTGTAACGAAACATTATAACAAAGGTGTAAGAAACGAAAGGAATGGCTCTGAGTGTTTTTCTAGGGGTATCTTACTCTAAAAACGAGAGTAACAAAAGGGTTTATACGGGGGTTAACTAACCAGTGTAGTTAGCTAATAACATATAACATATATAGGCTTTTTGGGTGTAATCCTAGAAATTTACCAATTTAGACAAGTCATTCCAATTATATAAAATAATACTTATTATGGTGGTCTCGAATAGTATACAAGCCAAGTTCTAAAGTTTACAAGTCACCGGCACACTCATAGATTTGTGAATTTTGAAAAATCACAATTTTTGAAAATAACGTCATGTGTGCAGCTATGCAACTTAGATCTTAAACAAAAACATGCTAAAAAAATTTTAATTTTGATATATTAAGCATAATTTTTGAAAAGTTTAGGACAAGTAAGTGTTCTAATTCTCCAATCCCCCCACTTAAGTTAAACAACGTCCTCGTTGTTTGTATCAAAGGTTAAAAACTGGAAAATAAAAGAATTAGAACAGAAAAAACTCCCCTGAGATTTGCTCGGTATGATCCTCCATTAGTATAAGAGCAAAAATCATCTTCTTGTGGATTAGAACGTTTAAGCTTCATAATTGATGTATCCACAGGAAATGCAGGAATCTATAATACCACCAAGACTTTAAACACACCTAAGTTAAGAAGGTTCAAACTTGCATAATACATTAGTAGTTAGTAAAAATAAAATGTAAAAATTAAAACTGAAAATCATCAGGTCAGTCGATGCGCCGTATCTTATGGAAGAAGATACGCCGTATCGAGCCTGGAATAAATACGAATCAGAATAGAAGATGCGTCGCATCCTTAACCAGGGATGCGCCGCATTAAAATAAACTGACAATAAGTTTTAAAGTCAAAAGTAAAAATGCAGAAAAATAAAGTAAGATATGACCAGTGCAAGAGATGCGTCGCATCTAGGAATTGAGATGCGCCGTATCTGCTGCGGGCCTGACTGACTCGACACAGAACAGAATAGTAAAAAAATTTCGGGTTGTCTCCCGGTCAGCACTTGTCTTTATTCCAGAGTCTTCAAGTTAGACTCACGTTCAGCTCTTTATTCCAATACTTCAGGTTCAAACTCCACCACCTCATTCTCAGTATCCTCAATTTTATTATCAAAGTATTTCTTCACTCGTTGCCCGTTTACTTTGAATATATAACCATTTTTATCGCATATTTCAATAGTTCCATATGGATACACTTTCTTGACAACGAACGAACCCATCCATCTTGATTTAAGTTTACCAGGATACATCTTTAATCTGGAATTAAATAGTAGCACTTTCTCTCCAATAGTAAACGTTTTATCCCCATGTAACCTCGAGTCATGCCATCTTTTAGTTCTTTCTTTGTAGATCTTAGTATTTTTGTAGGCCTCATCTCTTAGTTCATAGAGTTCATTAAGTTCCATGAAACGGTTCTTCGTTGCAGCTTCCATATCCATATTACAATTCGTCAAAGCCCAATATGCACTTTGTTCAATTTCGACCAGTAGGTGGCATGCTTTTCCGTATATAAGACGAAATGGAGTGCATCCCGTTGGTGTCTTATAGGCTGTACGGAATGCCCATAAAGCATCATTTAACTTGTCAGACCACCCTTTCGGATTATATCCAGTCGTTTTTTCAAGAATTCGCTTTATAGCCCTATTGGTTACTTCAGTTTGCCCATTGGATTGAGGATGGTATGCGGTGGTAACCCTATGATATACTCCATATTTTTGCAAGGCTCTTCCCAGATGGTGATTACAAAAGTGTGTTCCCCTATCACTAATCAATGCTTTAGGAATTCCAAACCTAGAGAACAAACTTTGCAAAAATTTAAGTACTACATTGCTGTCGTTTGTTGGTAATGCTTGCGCTTCGACCCATTTTGATACGTAATCAACAGCAACCAAAATATATTTATTACCTTTAGATTCAAGAAACGGTCCCATGAAGTCCAATCCCCATATGTCGAAAACTTCACATACATGGATATAGTTTTGCGGCATTTCATTTCTTGATGTTATATTCCCGGATCATTGACACGCATCACATCCTTTTATATAATCTTTTGCATCATCCAACATAGTGGGCCAATAAAATCCCGCATCAAGGATTTTTCTTCTTGTGATAACTGCACCGTGATGTCCCCCCGTCGGCCCTGAATGGCAATGTGCCAATATTGCTGGGATGTCATCACCATCTACGCATCTTCATATAATATTGTCAGGACATAATTTAAAGGCATAAGGTTCATCCCAAATATACTCGCTAGCGCGAGTTAGAAACCATCTTTTCTCGTCGGATGTTAGCCCTTTTGGAATTTCATTTGCAACAATAAAGTTTATATAGTCGGCATACCATAGTTCATTATTATTGCTCTTAATTCTTACCATCATAAGGTGTTCATCAGGAAAGTCATCAGCGATTTCCCTTTCATCAAGTACCTCCATATCAGGGTTTTCAAGTCTAGATAAGTGGTCAGCAGCTAGATTCTCGGCACCCTTTTTATCTTTAATTTCAATATCGAATCCTTGGAGCAATAAAACCCACCTAATAAGTCTTGGCTTGGCATCCTGTTTATTGAACAAATACTTCAAAGCAGAATGGTCAGTGTAAACCATGGTTTTTGACAATATAAGATATGATCTAAATTTATCGAATGCAAAAACTACTGCTAAAAGTTCTTTTTCCGTGGTGGTGTAATGTTCTTGGGCATTATTCAATGTTTTGCTAGCATAATAAATTGGCTTAAATTTCTTATCTATCTTTTGGCTAAGTACAGCTCCAACAGCATAATCACTAGCATCACACATTAGTTCAAAAGGCAGATTCCAATCCGGTGAAATTATAATAGGTGCAGAAGTTAGTTTTTCTTTAAGTATGTTAAATGCCTTTTTGCAATCTTCAGAAAAATCAAACTTCGCATCTTTTAGCAATAATTGGGTCATAGGCCTAGATATCATTGAAAAATCCTTTATGAACCTACGATAGAATCCAGCATGCCCTAAAAAGCTTCTAACACCTTTTACATTTGTGGGGTAAGGTAGTTTGGCAATTACATCAATTTTTGCTTTGTCGACTTCTATACCTTTCCCAGAAATCTTATGTCCTAACACAATTCCCTCTCTAACCATAAAATGACATTTTTCCCAATTAAGAACAAGGTTAGTTTCTTCACACCTAGCAATCATTTTATCAAGTTTAAAGAGACAATCACTAAATGAGTTACCGAACACCGAGAAGTCGTCCATGAAGACTTCCATAAAGTCTTCTACCATATCATGGAAGATAGCCGTCATACAACGTTGGAAAGTAGCAGGGGCGTTGCATAGTCCGAACAGCATTCTCCTATAGGCGAAGGTTCCATAAGGGCAGGTGAAAGTCGTCTTCTCTTGATCCTCGGGGGCAATGGGTATTTGGAAGAAACCTGAAAAACCATCTAAAAAACAATAATAAGCATGTCCTGATAGTCTTTCTAACATTTGATCAATAAATGGAAAAGGGAAGTGATCTTTTCGCGTAGCATCATTGAGTTTGCGGTAGTCGATGAAAACACTCCATCCGGTAACAGTTCTTGAAGGGATTAGCTCATTGTCGTCATTGAATACTACCGTCATTCCTCCCTTTTTTGGTACAACGTGGATAGGACTGACCCACGAGCTGTCGGAAATTGGGTAGATAAGTCCGGAGTCAAGTAATTTTACGATTTCATTTTTCACCACGTCTTGGACTTTTGGATTCAAACGCCTTTGGGGTTGAATGGTTGGTTTGAATTCATCTTCCATGAGTATTTTATGTGTACAGAATGACGGGCTAATTCCCTTAATATCAGACATACTCCACGCTAATGCTCCTCTTCGTTTATATAGTACCTGCAAAAGGGATTCTTTTTCTTTTGGCGTTAAATCAGATGCAATAATAACGGGCGAATTAGTGTTCCCATTTAAATAGGCATATTCTAAAGTAGAAGGGAGATCCTTAAGCACAGGTTTAACATTATCAATTTCAGTAGCACTAGCGGAATAAACTTGTTCTTTAATTATATTGCTGCTGTCATCAGATAGATGCGCCGCATCGATATTTTCGATGCGCCGTATGGCGTTACATACAGCAGAGTCAGCAGCCAAATAATTATCAATAGTATTCTCATCAGCTTGATCTTCTATAGCAATTGTGTTTTCTAAATTTTTAAGCAGAAAATAATCAAGCAAATTACTTTTTAACAATTTCTGAGTAAATTGATTATTCGTGTCATCAGAAACATCGATATTATAGCATTCATCGTCATCGGAATTATCTTTACTCATAGATTGTTCCATGTTAAATTCAACCTCATCTTTTCCTATGGTAAGAGTTATCTTTTTATTAAAAACATCAATTATGGCCCTAGCAGTGGCTAAAAATGGTCGTCCTAATATTATAGGAGTTCTAGAATTTTCAGGCATATCGAGGATAACAAAGTCGATAGGTAATTCAAATTTATCAACTTTTATTAATATATTTTCGGCTATTCCTAATGGGTATTCTATGGATCTATCAGCTAGTTCTAAGCACATCCTAGTAGGTTTTGGTTCACCAAGACCTAATTTTTCATACATAGAAGAGGGCATAAGGCTGATACTAGCTCCTAGGTCGGCTAAAGCATTTTCAATATGCAAATTTTTAATTTGACAAGGAATAGTGAAACTCCCTGGATTTTTTTCTTTAGACGGAAGTTTGTTGAGCAATGCCGCTGAGCTTCTTTCCCCCATTGTTACTGTGCAGGCTTCTTCAAGTTTAGACTTGTTTGTAAGCAAGCTCTTCAGATATTTAGCATATTTTGGCATTTGCACTAGGGCTTCCATAAATGGTATGCTTAGCTGCAGCTGCTTGAGATTCTCCAGGAATTTCTTTTGATAGGCATCTTCTTTCTCTTTCCTTACCCTATGTGGAAAAGGTAGTGTTTGATCGTTTGAGTTTATCAGAAGGTTCTTCTCGGATTATAGGTTCTGGACTAATCTCTTTTGGTTGCTCTTGTTCAGATGATACAGATTCAGGGGAAATCTTGTTTGTGTTGTCATCCTCGGGTGTCTCTCCGGTTTGCAAGGTTGACTTTCCGCCTCTAGTTGTAATCCCTTTCAAATCTTACTTTACCCAAAGAATCTTGTTAAGCACCGTTGACAATTGGTGCACTTCAATTGCCAATCCATTAATCATGTTGTTTTGTTCCTTTAGTAACAGCTCATGACTGCCTTTGAATTCATTAATAAAGTTTCTTGCTTCATGATGTTCTTTTTCATTTGCTTGAGCGATTTGTAGTGCAAACTCTTCCAAGGTAAGGTTTCTTAGGGGTCTTCCGAACCAGTTGGGGAAAATATCGAACATTGTTCCTGAAAATTAAAGATAGGTAGATTTCAAAGTAAAAATTTCCTAGTATAAGGGTCAGAGTATTTTCCGTTCGGAGATAAGAAAAATAAAAGTTGCTGATATCTGCAGACGATGCGCCGTATCCAAAAAGATGGATACGCCGTATCTTATAATCGTTAAAATTTAATCAGACTTTATTTAGAAAATAGATACGCCGCTTATAAAGTAGAATGCGCCGTATCAGTTTTAATTATCAAAAATCGATATTTATTTAAAATTAAATGCGTCGTATTAACAAAAGTTAATGCGTCGTATTTTCGTTACGTTTCAAAATACAAGATTTTTGATTCAGAAGATACGCCGTATCGATAAAAATTGATGCGTCGTATCTGTTTAATAATTCGAAAACTGTTTTTAATTAAAATAATAGATGCGCCGTATCTGCTAAAGCAGATGCGTCGTATCGCGTTATCGCTTTGAAAAAATTTCTTATTAAAAACAGATACGCCGTATCTTGGGGAAAGATGCGTCGTATCGAATTAATTAAACGCGTTGTATTTTATCAAAATTAAACGCAATACGCCGTATCTGAGAAATCAGATGCGCCGTATCGTTTATATTAGCTCAGTACAACGATAGCAGAACACAGAAAATACGAAAAATAAAAACAAATAAAAACAAACGAAAATAAACAAAAATAAAAACACACAAAAACAGAAAATATGCAAAATAATACAATGAATGCAAATTAACTAATACACAACACGGTTAGCAGTTAGATTAAAAATTAAAAAGAAAAACCTAATTAAAATACTAATCAAATTAACAGATAATAACAATTCACTCCCCGGCAGCGGCGCCAAAAACTTGGTGCGCGTGTGCGTAGTGCTCTAATTTATACCCACGGTATGTCGTTGTGGTTTTAGCAGTATTCATGTTTTAAATTTATATTTAGCCAACTTATCAATAACACACACACTTTAACGAGCAGTGTACCCGGTCAGTATGAATATAATGGTAAGTAGAGTGTCGATCACTAAGAGTGGAACGTATTATCTGGTTATTCTAATCAGTATTTTAATATCTTAAGTTAGCTATACAACCTAATCTAACGCAAGGGGGTTTCAGCCTGAGAGACTGGCACAGTTTAGTTATGATTAAAGGTAAATTAAACTAATAGGCACGAATCAGCGAATAGCACACACGTACACAGATAAATACTCGAGACAATAAGAAGACCTGTCCTGATAGTTAAGTAGCTTGTCACTTGTTTTATTGCTAGTTTTATATGAAGTGTATAGTTCGATGCAACGCACCGAGATTAAGTCCTTTCTCGTTGGTTCTAATCTTATCGGCGAGTAAACCCTTAATGATTACTTATGACTATCCTATTTATCTTTCTTCCTACTTTTCTACAGACGATAGAATGCATAGGCGACCTAATAAATAGGCGAGGGCAGAGGCATGGCGACCCGATCAACGCTCAGCTAGACACAGAGGTTATCAATGCACTAATAAAAGTCACCAAAGACATCAACATATAAACTTTAATTAATGGGAAAGCAGTTTTAAGGGAGTGCAACCTTTCCGTTGTCACATTACACAAGCCACCAATCCTGATGAATTAAAGTTTACTAATACAATAAAACAAAACTACTTAATGAATTGAATACATGCAGGACCTTCTTACAGCTCTTGTATCTTCGTTCAAGGTGTGTCTTGTGCTGCTACTTCGACTGAATTCGTCCTAGGGTTTCTGTCTTCTCGTACTTAGCTAAATGTCGAACTCTCCAACCTTCTCGAATACGTCTGGTCTTGGGGTATTTATAGTTTCTGTCCGAGGGTAAGATGCGGCGCATCTAATAAGTAGATGCGGCGCATTGACTTAACTTCGCGTGGGGTCCAAGATTAATATATTCAGGAATATTCGTACACCGCCAGAAGATGCGGCGTAACTCCATCCTTAGATGCGGCGCATGTCCTTGCTGTCTTGGATAATATCTTGTGAAATCTTGTTAGTGATACGCCGTATGTAATAAGCAAGATGTGGCGTATCTGGAGCAGAATGTCTTGATCTTGTACATTTCAGTAGACTCTTATCTTCATGCTTGTTTTGCTCCATAATTAGTCCAAAATCGCCAAGTTTCACATAATACTTGTTTTTACCTGAGAATTACAAAAGTAAACATTAACGTATCAATTCTCACAGATAATATAATAAAACAAGTCAAATAAATAGGATAAATGATGGTGATAAAATGTACTTATTTGAGTTCATCAATGAACAAGAAGTCAAATCATCTCTCAGTAAGCCATGCAAGTGATGAACAAACGTAGTGAACTGAAATTGAAACTGAAAGAACTTTCTTCATTTGAACATTCTCCATTTGTATTGCTTCATCCTTTCTGAATATATATAATACTCCATAATCTTTGTCCTAGCATCCATCAACTGAAACTTGAGTTTGTTCTTATTATTGGCTGAATAATAAGACATGTTGGCAATGATGATGCTTTTACTAGACTCATGCACTTCTTGATCAATTTAAACTTCCTCCCCTGATTCTGAGCATACACATCCACAATCTTTCTCCTTTGAGAATCTTCCTCCCCTTAATCCATGTACCACAATATCTCCTCCCCTCTTTGGAAGATCTCTCTGTAAAACCCTGATCAAGCCCACCTAGGATCAGTAATATTGATATGCACAACGGAATAAGAACACAATCAACATTACTAATAAGGTTTTCTTTATTAAACATAAATTAACTACTACTACTAGTACACTAAATGCTCTATGCATTTCTAGACTCTCATTAGAGAGACTATCTATAAATTGAATCCCTGTAACCTAGAAGCCTACCCTTTTTATATAATAGAGGGAGGTTACAAGAAACCCTAGCTTACTAATAAAGCTAACTATTACATGTTAGGTCCTCATTGTTTCTTCTTTCTTCATTCTTGCTTGTGGGTTTTGTAATCTTCAAATCTGTAATTCCCAACAATCTTCCCCTATTTGATATTACAAAACAATCTTCATGAAGAAACAATGCTAAAATATGTCATCACAAAATAATAAGCTGCACATCATAAATCTTCTTCCCGTTTTTGTAATCATCCAATAGGGGTCTTGTGCATCTCGTAAACGCTTCCCCTCAAGTGATGCATGTAGATGGTTAAGTATTTTTGAACAATAAGCTTCCCCTTAAAAATATACTAACCATCTGCTTGAATCATGAACTCAGTAGCATAGATCATTTCTTCCTTCAGTGCGAAAAAGACATAATGTAATAAAATGTCTTTGGATAATTCTTGTAGTCAATATATGCATGGCGATCACATGCAATGGCCGATAGTCTCAGTGAGCTCAGACAGATCAACCAGAAACCACTTAATGCTTATGATTATTCTTTTTCCTCAATAATCATATCATGAACTGTATGGTATCATATGCCCCCCAAAATATTTTAAAGAGCGTGTAACTTTGCCAATCAAGAATTATATCATGAACTGAATCTCCAAAACGAACCATACACATCATCATTGATCAAGATCCAAGGGCGTCTGTGGACCTAGAATACTATATCAGATATATCGGTCAAGCACAAGCAGCACAAACCGAATCAACCAGCAGGAACCGATCAGCAGAAACAAAATAATAACCAGTAGGAACCAACCAGCAGGAACCGAGAACATAAACAGTTTTTTTTTTTTTAATATGCTCAGCAGTAGTATTAAAGTGCAGCAGCAGAATCAAAATAGCGTAGCAACAGTATCTTTAGGCGAGCAGTAGAAACTTATTAGGCATAGCAATACAATGTCGTCACACAAGCAGTACAAAAAATAATGCATAACCAAAACTGCTCGTAACACACATTCATTTAATCTGCTATAATCACACCAGCACCAATATTAATCACAAGCGACCAGAATTAACGAATTGACTAATCCCATGTGAAGAATACAACACGAAAGTGATCAGCATTAACTGACCCATGTGCAATTTCAGCCCCACAAAATAGTAACCATTATTAATCAATTAATCCCCATCACAAGCGACAGACATATTCAGCCCCACAAATACTTTATATCCGATCATAAACGACAAATCAAATTAATATGTCCACCGATCCATTAATTGACTAACCAAATCTTCGATCAATAAACAATGAATAATTCAGTACGAGGTAAACATTAATCTTTTCCAATCGATAATAACATCAGCCCATTAAATTAACACAGTACGAATAAATTAGTACCCATTCAATTCCTTGACTGATCTTCCGAAAGACGACAAACAATTTTTAATTGGCCAACCACAAGCGACAAACAATCAACCTATGTTCGATCAATCAAAAACAATAAGTAACGATTACCTCATAAGACCATTCAACCATCATCAGATCTGCTCCTTCTGCTTCATCGAATCTGCTCCAAAACTGCTCTTTATTGACAATAAAAACCTTGTAGATCCTAGATATCGAGAGCCACCCGCTCTGATACCAATTGTAAAGCCAAGATCAAGCCCATCTAGGATCCGTAATATTGATATGCACAGCGGAATAAGAACACAATCAACATTACTAACAAGGTTTTCTTTATTAAACATAAATAAACTACTACTACTACTACTACTACTACTACACTACACGCTCTATGCGTTTCTAGACTCTCATTGGAGAGACTATCTATAAATTGAATCCCTGTAACCTAGACGCCTACCCTCTTTATATAATAGAGGGAGGTTACAAGAAACCCTAGCTTACTAATAAAGCTAACTATTACATATTAGGTCCTCATTGTTTCTTCTTTCTTCATTCTTGCTTGTGGGTTTTGTTATCTTCAAATCTGTAATTCCCAACGCTCTCACCATCATCTGAACTTGACGCCATTATCAGACAATATTGTACAGAAAGCCATCAATTCCTTAAATTTTAATCTGCTGCCCTCATCACTTCCAGGCGTGTTAACTCCTGTGAGAGGTGAATCATGGGGCAATAACTCATAATCCATCATTAGATGGGTTTCTGAGCCATTATGAATCCAAAATGTTTTAAGAAACTTTTGACTTAGCAGTATGAACTTGATTTTATTATTGAAAAATCATACTGCTTTCAACATTTTAAAGGGATTAAGTGTAGTAACAGACACTTAATCAAGATTTCGATTTAAAGTAACCTCTGGTTGTGTGAGAACCAATGTTTTCAGTTATAAATAACTGCCTGTGTACAGATAAACCCATTCAAAGGGCTTTCTTGACAGGGTTTCCAGCTCGTGGCAATTGTCGCCTCTAACACAAGTGTTAGATTCACTTTTGCTCATTGTTCTTTCTATCAGATGTCCTTAGACTTGCTCATTATACTAATTAAAGTATAAAATGATAGAAAGTGAGTTGTGTTAGTTACTATCTGACCAACTGAGCTATCAAGTCAATGTGAAACATCATAATCAGGTTTCAAGAAAGAAGTTTTAAAGAATCAATTAACTTAGGTGTAAACCTTTGTTAACGAATTCCCAAACTCTATCCATCATGAACCTATTATGTCAGCAACTTGTATCATCATTCTGTTGCTCACACATTTCACTTGAAACTTCCTTTGTGCTCAAATGTTCATACCTGAAATTGTTAGTCCAAAACCAAAGAAAACAAGATGCAAAGCATTTGTCTTATAGCAGTAGAATTATATGACTAACAGTATGAACAAAACAAGTTAAAATGTGTACTAGCAGTACAAACTTTTCAATAACAGTACCAATTTATAAACTAGTAGTACAAACTTAATTTATATACAAAATCACGGAGTTTGAAAATTTTAAGAATTTAGCATCTTAATACTTGCTACCAAGTATTGAAACCTTCCAACATCAAAAGCTTTTGTGAGAAGATCTGAAAAGTTGTTATCAGAATCAATTTTAATAACTTGAATCAACTTTTTCTCATTGCAGTCTCTAATAAAATGATTTCTAATTTCAATGTGTTTTGTTTTAGAGTGTTGCACTGGATTTTTAATTATGCAAATTGTACTACTATTATCAATATATATGACAGTGTTCATGAAATTGTACCCATAGTCAAGAAGTTGATTTTGAAGCCAAAACACTTGACCACAGCAACTTGCAGCAGCTACGTATTCAGCTTCAGTTGTTGAAGTAGCCATAATTGTTTGCTTTTTACACAGCCATGAAATGAGTCTACATCCAAGGAATTGACATCCTCCAGTTGTTGACTTTCTGTCCAAGCTTGTACCTGCATAATCACTGTCTGAATATGCTACCAAGTCAAAAGGTGATTCTCTAGAATACCATAGACCCAACCTAGGTTGACCCTTGAGATATCTAAAACTCCTCTTGACTGCTGTTAAGTGAGAAACCTTAGGAGTTACTTGAAATATTGCACAAGCACAAACAGAGAACATGATATCAGGTCTTGATGATGTAAGATACATCAAAGAACCTATCATAGATCTGTATGTGTGTACATCCACATTGTCTCCATCTACATCTTTAAGAAGTGGCTTCTCAGAGTCCATTGGTGTGCTTGTTACTTTTGAATCAGCAAATTGAAATTTTCTTAGAATCTTTGCAACATATTTATCTTGGCTGATAAATATGCCTTCATTTGATTGTTTAACTTGCAGACCCAAAAAGAATGTAAGTTCCCCCATGGAACTCATCTGAAACTTATCATGCATAAGCTTCTCAAACTCTAAACATACCTCCTTCCTTGTAGATCCAAAGATAATATCATCCACATACACATGAACTAGCAAAAGATCCTTCTTGTGCTTCTTAATGAATAATGTCTGATCTATCTTGCCCCTTTGGAATCCATTTTCTGTCAAATAGGAAGCCAGTGTTTCATACCATGCTCTTGGTGCCTGATGAAGGCCATAAAGAGCCTTGACAACCTTGTACACCTTGTCTGGATGTTCTGGATCAATAAAACCTGGAGGTTGTGAGACATAAACCTCCTCTTCAATAGTACCATATAAGAAAGCACTCTTGACATCCATTTGATAAACTGTGAAACCCATAAATGAAGCATAAGCTAAAAATAATCTAATGGCTTCAATTCTTGCTACTAGAGCAAAAACCTCTTTATAGTCTATCCCTTCCTCTTGTGTATACCCTTGGGCTACAAGTCTAGCCTTATTTCTTATCACTATGCCCTTTTTATCCCTTTTATTCCTAAAAACCCATCTAGTACCAATTACCCTTACACCTTTGTGTAAATCAACTAGCACCCAAACCTTCTGAATTTTAAATTGGAGAAGCTCTTCTTGCATAGCTTCTACCCAGCTTGAATCATCTAAGGCTTTAAGAACATTCTTGGGTTCTGCTTGTGAGAGAAAACATACAAATAAGCAAGAGTTGGCATACTCATGCTGCTTTGATGCATAAAGAGTATCAAGAAGCCCTTGTTGGTCTGAAGACATAAGTTGCTTCCTTGTCTTCACACCAGATTGTACATCTCTAATCACATTGTCCAGGGAGTGGACTTTGTGAATCCTTGTGTGTGGTGTAGAAGGAACATGATAGTCAGGTGGGAGATTGTTGAAATCCACCTCATCTTCTGAGAATTCTTCTTCATTTGGTTCTGATGGGCCAGTAGTAGAAACATTTGGCCTAGCAGTAGAAAAATTAAGCGTAGCAGTATCTTGCTCTGTCTCAGCAGTACTATCATCTTTAGAACTGTTAACTAGATTTTCTTGTTCCTTAGTTCCATCTTCCTTGTTTTCATCTTCAATCCCTTCTTTAGCTTCATCAGAAAAAGGTCCATCTTTTATTGAAGTTGAATCCATACTTGTAGTTGTCCATATTGGCATCATCACATAATCTTGATCTGTCTCTTTTCCTAACCTTACCTTATTTGTTGCATCATGAGCTTCTGAACCTGAAAATTCATTAGTTTATGCAACAACAGGCACATAATTCATAGACTGGGTTAGTGTCTTAAGATCAAATAGCCATTTGGGACCTTCACCTGCTACATTGGATTTGTTTTCAAGAAATTCCACATGCAGGTTTTCCTCTACTCTCCTAGTTCTTGAGTTGTATACTCTAAATGCTTTGCTATTGAGAGAATATCCAACTAAGAATCCTTCATCTGCTTTACCATCAAACTTTCCTAGATGGTCTAAGGTATTCAGAATTGTCACATGACATCCAAAAGGTCTAAGAAATCCTCTTGCAGGAGTTCTTCCTCTAAAAAGCTCATAAGATGTCTTATTGTGAGACTTAACTACTAAAACTCTGTTTTGGACATAGCAAGCAGTATTAACTGCTTTAGCCCAAAAAGTGATAGGCAACTTAGAGTCAGCTAACATGGTTCTAGCAGCTTCTATGAGTGTCCTATTTCTCCTCTCAGCAACTCCATTCTGCTGAGGAGTTCTAGCAACACTAAATTCTCTCCTAATACCTTTTTCTTTGTAGAAATCATCCATAACTCTATTCTTGAATTCTGTCTCATTATCACATCTAATGACTTTTACTTTCTTGTCTACTAGGTTTTCTATCTCTGTAATGAATGTCTTAAGAATGCTAGAAGTCTCATCCTTAGAACCTAAAAAGAAAACCCATGTAAATCTACTATAGTCATCAGTAACAACTAGACAAAATCTTTTATGCTTTATACTACTCACATTTGTAGGTCCAAATAAGTCCATATGAAGCATAAACAATGATTGATCAATAGAGTTAAAAATCTTGGGCTTACAAGTGGCTTTATGTTGTTTGCCTTTAAGACAAGCAATGCATGTTTGGTCATTTTCAAATCTTTTCTGAGGTAAACCTCTTACCAAACCATCTTTGACAATCTTATTTATGGTTTTGAAATTAATGTGACCAAGCCTCCTATGCCATTTCATAGATTCATCTAATGTGGCCTTTGCTACAAGACAAGTTAGAGCCTCTTTAGGAACAATCTTCTTCATATCAACACTGTACATGTTGCCCTTTCTTGGAATTTTAAGAAGTACTTGACTTTCATCAGGCATCTTAAAATCAAAAGAAAGCACAAGACATTCAGTGTCAGTAAAAAGAACTTTTTTTCTTTTTGTCACACATTTATGAGACACTAAAAAGATTATACTTAAGCTCTTGCACATAGTACACATCTTCAAAATCTAATTTACCGGTTTGAATAGTACCTTTACCAGTAATTCTTCCTCATATTCCTCCACCAAAGGTAACATATCCTCCATCCAATGATTGAAAGTCTAAAAGATAAGATATGTTGCCTGTCATATGCCTTGAACACCTACTATCTGAATAGCCTTGATCTTCATCATCTGCTTGTGAATGTCCCTGCACACAAATAAGGAAATTAGTTTCCTTGGGGAACCCAAGCCATTATTGACTTGGATTTCCCTCGTGCATCAATGTAATTAAATCTTTTGAGAACAGTTGATGCACCATTGGATTTAAGAGGTCTCCAAATCAAAAATGCTGAGGCCTTAACAGCATTAGCCCTCACTTCCCTAGCAATAGTAT
The DNA here is from genome assembly GCA_021014915.2 of Artemisia tridentata subsp. tridentata. NCBI lineage: Eukaryota > Viridiplantae > Streptophyta > Magnoliopsida > Asterales > Asteraceae > Artemisia > Artemisia tridentata. The sequence goes on from CP139507.1 coordinate 62,038,872, forward strand.
GAACTGCTTGCCTAGCAGTATGAACTGCTGGCTTTGCAGTTTTACCCTTTGGTTTCTAAATTTGTTTTTGGACCACTGCTTTTGATTGAAAAGGCTTTTGAGCAGTTGTTTGTGCATGGTTGTAAGTTGTTTTTGCATTGTTAACAGTTGGTTGTGGGTAAACAGTCTTGAATGGTCTAGCAGTAGGAACTGCTTGTCTAGCAGTTGGAACTGCTTTTGTGCCAGACTTGAATGAAACTGCTCTGGGTTTTGTTCTAGTAAAATTAGAGTGACTTTTAGTTGTAAGCCTTTTTAAATTCACTCTATGATTTGAATACCCAGATACCCATTGGTTACAGATTGCTTCAAGATGATCAAAACTTCCACAAGTGTAACAAGCTTTGTTATAAAAGACAAAGTCATCACCTAGTTGGTGAGACTTGAGGTCATTCCAATTCTTTTGGTTACATCTGGGCTTGTTTGTGGTTCTATATTGCTCACAATATCTTACTGGTTGCCTAACATGTTTAACATTTATTTTAGGCCTATCAGTATCAGTTTTGACCACTTTAGGAACACTTGTTCCTGCTCTCTTAACAACATTAGGTTTAGACATAACCTGTTCTTCTTCATCATCATCAGATTTCCAGTCCTCAATGATTGGACCATCTAATTTCCTATCAGAGGACACCTTGTCCTTAGGAAGTGAAGTATTTCTTACACTTTCACTTCCTTTTATAGGTTCGTCAACAACTATCTTTTCTGTTGGTTTAACACCATATTCTAATGTAGGTTGTTGAAGGTCAGATAAGCCTGTGTGCTCTAGGTCTATCCTTGGGGGAGCAGGGATTCCTCTGTATGGAGGTGGGACATTCTTATATCCTAACCCAGACTTGTCCTTTTTGATTATTTGACATTCAATCATGTTGGTTACACCCTTAGAGGCATATTCTAGTGTTTCTACACTTAATTGAATGTTTTCTTTAGCCTTCTTAATTCTATCTAACTTAGCTTTCAAATTACTAATTTCAACATTTTGAATTAGTATTTCCCTGTTAAGTAGAATTTTGGCATCAGTAAAAGTAGCTTCATTGTTCTTATAGTGGATGATTTGCTCTTCTAGGACAGCTAAACCTCTCTTATGATTTAATAAGTTAAGATGAGTTTTGTTTAGTTCTATCCTTTGTTCATCATAATGTTTTCTTAAAGTTTCTAATTCTTTAAGAGCAATGAAAGTATTTGAAAAAACTTTAGCAGATTGTACCTCAGTGGAGAAAGGCATGAGTGTCATCTGAGAAGAAGCTTCTTCTTCATCAGCCATGAAACTCCAATCAAATCCTAAACCATCAATAGCTACCATAGCTTTTGAGTTTGGCTCAGAAACCTCCCCATTCTTGGTCTTGCTTCCAAAACCTCTGTTCTTGCTATCTTGCTGCCTAGGTCTTCTACATTCTCTTGAGAAGTGCCCCATCATGTGGCAGTTGTAGCATTCTATCTTTGACTTGCCAAAACCAGCAGTATCATTGCTATTGATAGTGATCTTTTTCCCTGTTCTTTGATAGAACTTCTTATCCCTCATTCTAAGAAGAGAAATTTGCCATTTTAGGTCCATCTCCTCCAAATCACCATCATTGATTTCCTGGAGGTCTTCATGAGTAAGCATGGACCCATCATTCTGACTTGTTAGAAAAGCACAACAAGTTTTCTCATCTATTATACCAATAGTACTGCTTGATGAATTAGCAGTACAAACTCCCATATCAATCTTGACATCTTCAACTGGATTTGAGGTACTAGGAGATGACACAAATGCCATGTTCCCAGTGCTTGAAGTAGATGCTCCAGTCTTCTTCACATCTTGTTCCACAATTTTGAAGTTGCTATACAAGTCCATTAGGTTCATGGTGTCAATGTCTGGCTTGTTTTTCCAGACAACAACATGCATAGCCCACTCTTCAGGTAAGCTTCTCAGAAATTTTGAGTTTAGATCTTCTTAAGGTATATCAACCCCAAGAATAGCAAGTTAGCTCACAACCTTCTGAAGCATGTTAAACATGTGGTCTAGTGATTCATTGTTGGTTGAAGAGAAGTTTTCAAAGGTTTGCATGAGAAGAGTCTTCTGGGTCTTCTTGGTGGCTTCATTCCCACCATACCTTGCAACAATGGCCTTAAATAATGACTTGGCATCTTTGAACTTGCTGAAGTTTAAAAATTGATCATTTGGAATGGTCATCATCAGCATACTTCTGGCCTTGAGGTCATTCTTGTTCTTTATCCTCTCTTCTCCATTCATTGGATTGATTAGCACAGTTACCTCATCCTTATCCTCAACTGTTGATGTAGTGGTTGTAGGCTTGTAAGAGTTTCCTTCTTCAATAATTTCCCAAAGTGTATAGTCTTGCACTTGGAAATATTGCTCTATCCTTAGCCTCCACATATCAAACTCATTCTGCTTGAGCTTTGGTAACTTTGCAGCAACATTTGTTTGAATAGACTCCATGTCCATTTCTTCTTCTAAATCAAAAATATCAACCTGACCCCTGATACCAATTGAGAGGATTCGATCAGCCCTTTACCACTTGTGACGATTGATTAATAATACACTTAGGATGTTAGTCCTTTGTTAACGTGTATATATGATACTTTGAGTGAATATGATTAAGTATGCGGAATCTACTTAAGCACACTTAGAAGGTTATTGGTTATGGAAATGGAACAGTGATGCTTGTTATTGGAGAATGAACACAGAAAGTATAACACATAACGATTCAATATTATTGAGAATAAAATGAGTGATCTTCACTATCACTAGGGTTACAAAACCTTGAATCTCTATGTTTTTATGACTTTATTTGTTTGACTAGATTGTTAACTTTAAGCACATAAGCAAGCACAATATTCAGCACACTCTTCTAGTATATCTTATATCTAGTATAAGATCTCCCTTTTATAGTCCAAAGGAGATCTTTACAATATTGATAAGTCTTGTCGAACTTCTTGCATGTTATGTGTGTCAGTCACTAAGATACAACATGTTCTGTGTATTACAACTTGTTGACTGAACACTTATCTAAGATATTATCTACAGTATATACTTGACTTTATACACAAAATATCTTTTTATACTTATCCATCCAGCAGTAGTATACGCGACATTTATCCATTCAGCAGTAGTATGAGTCACTTCAACATCAGTATTCAACCAGCAGTACCTTTGCTTGTAATAGCAGTACTAACTTAACAGTTAGTACTGTTAGTTATAACTTGAGTAGTCTTCAGATATACACTAGCAGTTAGTACTGTTAGTGTATTCTTCTCAGCAGTACAAATCTTGTGAACATATAATTCCAAACACTAATCTTCAGAACATTTAATTCCCAACAAAAACCCCAATTCCTTTTCCCAAAGCTTCTAACGTTTAGGAAAATCTTCTTTCTTGCATTGTTAATACAACTCAAAAACGATATTCTCATGCATGCATTATGAACTCAAAGTCCTTGGTCGGTTCATGTAACCAATATATAATCCAACATGGAAAACGTGCAAGATTGAACTAAGGAGACTTTAGGTTATCTCTTAGATTTTCTTTTCTTTAGAGTTGAGATAATCACATCTCCACATATGTTGCATGTAGACACACACTAGAAATAATTTCTCCCTGGCAAATTCTTGAACCTTCTGGTGGCGGTCCCTTAAGTGAAGGATGGTCCTCCATATATAAAGGACCGTCCAATATTTTATGGGACCATCCAACTATTTTTCTGCAATCTTTTTCACTTCACTGATTTCTTTAATCTGAAACATTGACCAACCTCCTAGGTCATCCTATACTTCCTTACATGCTTAAACATAATTTGAATTAGTAACACTTAGAATGCATGCTTTGCCATAACTAGCTTCCACCTCCCTTATTTAAACCATCATCTTCCTCATTCATCTTCATGACATAACCTCTTCTTCCTCCTCCAAATGTCATCCTCTAGAAAACCTAGGATTTCTGTCAAACCTATTTGGCGGAAGAAACAATCCAACAAAACTTTACTTCACAACCTATTCCCATCAAAGAAACATCATCCCCTTCATTTTCTTTCTTTGCCTCTCAACCTATCAATGAATCTCCATCCATTCACAAAGAGCCTACTTTCACTCCACAAAACCACACTTTACCACCACCACTTCCACCACATCCACCTCAAGTCACAAATCATGCCATTCCACACTCTATCATGGCTCAACAATTCTCTCATCTTGTTGACTTGAATCTCCTAAACATAATCCTTGCTCAAAAACTACATCCTCCAACCAATCTCCATCCCACTCTAGATCAAGTTAACACCCATGGTAGCTATTGTGTGTGTTGCATTCACAATCGTAACCTTTTCCAAAAACTCAAAAATGATCTAGACTTCATCACATCTCTTCTCTTACCTTCCAACTTCCCGTCTCCTTTTAACAACACTCTTGCACCACCCTTTCTTCGTAAGCCTTAGCCATCATGCATGCTCTACAAATAAAACCGGATCTTCTCTTAGCTATCCTAGAGACTAGACTAGGATAAGTGACTTCATTTAGGACCTTGTTGTACTAAGTCATATTCTACATATGACCTTATTCTCTTTTCAATGAATGAATGCATACTTATTAAAATTCTGTATCTTTCCATCTAACTTACTGGTGACGGTCCCCAACATACACTGGCGGTCCCTTAAATATATGGGACCGTCCAGGTGTTTAGAGGACCGTCCATTTACTTTGCTTTTGTCTCATATCTTTTTCTTATCTACTTCTGTATATCTTCTTGCGCCTATTTTCTAACTTGTTTTTTAGCAAAATAACATCGATCGATACCCCGGTGCCCTCATCTAGGGGGAGTACTAAACAAGGGGGAGCCTTAGCACCGTCGATTTCTTTCCTAAACATCGATGAAGCCTTTTTGATTTTACAAAAAGGGGGAGAAGTGAACAAAAACTCATTAAAAACTTATTAACACACAATTTTACCTAAAATGAGTTTATATTTTGTAATCATCAAAAAGAGGGAGATTGTTAATACAAATAATGTCAAAAACGTCATTTGCATTTTTCGATCTCTACATGTTTTGATAATCACAAAATATAAAAACACGTTACGTAAAACTACGTTTAATAAGTTTTTAATCGAGGAAACTCGTTTCGGCTACAACATCACTTAAGGTATGAATAAACAATCTACCAACTTAGTTAAGTGATCAAAGAAAATATTTTCCTTAAAACCTCACATTTTTATGTGACAAAACATTTTTACAAAAGTATTTTTGTAATTATAAAGAAATGTTTTAATAAGAAAATATATTTGAATTCAAAATTCTCTAACAACTAGTTTTCCCGCCTAAAACTAGATAAATTTTCACCAGATAAATTTTCACCACACCAGGACAAAAATGGGAGCATTTGTCGGGACGGTCCCGTAAACATGTGACGGTCCTGTATATATAAGGGACCGTCCCCGCTCCTCCTGGTGCCTATAAATACTGCACTGTTTCATGCAGAAAAATTCACCTCTTGAGCACTAAAATTTTCTGTCTTCCTAAATCATTCTAAATCCTATTCTTTGATCACATTAACTGTTGTAAGTTGTTTACAAGTGATCACGATCATCCTACCTCCAAGTGCAAGAGAAGAACGCTCGTATTCATCAAGAAACGAAGTATTGAAGAAAAGTCTTTCATCTCGTAACCGTTGTTACGTTTCTCTCCTTAACCTCCATTCTTGTATCTCTAATCTTGTGTAAGATCCAACTTGTGTGTAAGATCGGAATCGTGTATTGTCTTGATTCGGACTTGGTGTTGGTTCGAATTGTGTAGTGCCGTGTGTCGGTGTATAGATTAGGTTTTAGCTAGGATTAGAACTCGACATTCCCCTTAGTGTCGTTAATTGGTGTAAGCGTTGGTGTACGGTTTGCTCCGCAATAAGGGATTGTGTTGACATAGTGTTTGTGAAATTCTCGAGTGTGATACTCGAGGAGTGGAGTAGGGCGAAGAGTGAACTTCGTAGCCGAACCACTATAAATCTCCGTGTCCCAGTTTGATCGTTTCTTTCCTTTCTCTTTACTTACTTTTGATTGTTATGTTCATATATAGTTATATTGATATCACATAAACTTCAAATCTAAAAGACTTTCAAAAAAAACTTCAAAAATATTTTTGAAAACGTAATTTAAACGGTGAAACTATTGAACCCCCTTCTAGTTTCTACAAACCCCAATCTTAACCTGCTTATTTTCATATAATAGTGAGAATTGTCACCCCTACGAAAAAGTACTTATTACATTGGCAACACTTCTAATCACTCTGCATGATTCTTTCTTAAATACATAGATTGTCTTAAACTCACCTTGAAAAGTCAACTTTTGTTTACGCATATATGCGAACGATGCGACAATAATATTACAATTGAGCAGCTAATGATAAATTTTTCAACAACCTTACAATGTTACAAAACCAATGAAAACTTTGAAGGTTCCAAGCCTGATTCAATAGAAGTTGTAAGAAATAAATGTGTAAGATTATGTTCTTCCACTTTCCATAATTTACAAAATAGCCAACATATCTTTCGCCACAAAACAATGAATGAAGATGTGACGCTTAGACTCGATGCTAGAAGCACATACCCTACATGAAACTGCGTCCAGTTTAACCCCTGTTTATCCAAATTGACCGCAGTAGGTAATATAAGATTGGTAGCTCAATCTCCGGTGTTTACTTCTTGGGGGCTGATTTGTTCGTTGTGCTAGTCCCCTGAATTAGATGCATGGACTTAACAGTGTCTTGTTTACTTAATTTGAAGCATCATCTAATTGAAGTCGTTTTTAGTCATCAATAACTGAGGGTGTGTTTGTTTGCCATTTAATGATATGACTCAGTAGCTAAACCTGAATCGGTCAAAGGCCATGTTGTTTGATAGACTAAAATGAGATGATGTGTGATCCAAATCAGTTCTGAGTGGGTCATGATCCCTAGACTAGTCCTCCCATTCAGTAGCCTACGCTTTGACTTAAATATCCTTTTTAACTCTTTTGTGTCATAGAAACTCTCTTCAATTATTACTCTCAGTTTTATTATTCACCTTTCGTAACTAAATTTATAGATGAACTATTGCATGAATTTTATATATTAAAATGAAGGGATGGAATCAAGACAACCATCTATACTACATTATAAAGCATTTGAGACTTTCTATATAAGGAAGTTCTAAAAATTTTAAGACAAAAAACATTACTATAAAAAGAAAATTAGAAAATTAATGTAAAATTTAATAATTTAAGTCTTATTTAAACCATATAAAAACCCCCTCCGATAATGATATATTTTAATAGAATTGTTTATAAGAAAAGCTCACTAAACTTATAACCACCAATTAATACTAAAATTTAAAAAATAAAAGTGCTAACTATTTATACTATTAATAATTTAGACGTTCTACTTTTGAAAAATATATATCTATTACGTTATAAAGTATTTGAGACATAATAAATAAGGAAAGTTTAAAATAAAAACATTTGTTCGGCACAAAAATAGTCACCGGGTACCCACCGCTGCATTGCGCGGGTACCCTTCTAGTTAACCTCTATGAGTCCTTGACGTTATTATATACTTGAAACTAAGATTTGTGAAGCTATATCTTTAATGATTTTTTTAATAACACTCTTTACTCTACATTTTTTAATCCAACATTTATTTGTTGCATTTTTTTTACCAACATTTATTTTGCTGTAGTTATAAATTTCTCTCGGTAAATACTTCCTAACATTTATCAAACAAAATATTTCACTTGATGCTAAATCAGACAAAAGGTTAAGTAGGTAATTTCATGATACTCAGATTGTTCATTCAGAACATTAATCAAACAATCATTTTCACTCAGAATCATGTTCACTCAGCAACAACAAATCATTCAGTGGCTTTGATTCATTCAGTGCTAAATCACATTTCTTATCAAACAGCCCCTGAGTCTAAATCAATCAATGATTACATATGTTAGCTTAAACTATATATTAAGTCAAACTTATGCTTTTGCTTAAATGTAAGTACTTATAAGCCGCTTAAAAATAAGCACTTTAAAAAATAGTGTTTAGATTAGCTTAATTAAAAAAAAAATGCAATTATATTCGAAAAAATAATTGTTGTTCAAAAAACTTGAATCAAGTTCATTTATGAAAAGTTGTTGATCATTCAGCAATAAGCAACTTTCAACATGCTTATGAGAAACTATGCACTTAATCTCAAAATAACAACATAAGCTCAATCAGTTTGGACAACACTAAACTGATTCGGGTTAAAAACCGAACAAATAAGCAATTTTAAATACTCTTCAGAGGAATAAAGAAAATCATATATATTTAAAGATTAGGCCCTAAAAATAGTGGGGAGTATTAATGACACCCCAATTAAGAGTGCCATGTATTTTGGGTCCTAAAAATGAGTGTGGAATAGTAATGACACCACCATCTCTAAAAGCTATATGAAATACACGTTCTTGAATTGAATGCTGTCAAAGATGGTGTTACAGTGGGTATTCCAAACGATCAAATAACTATGTAGATGTTACATGGGAGAAGAATATCGATCATCATGTAGTAATTACAATAGTTAATAATCGTCCATCTATAAATTACAGATGCTTTGGTTAATCTTCCACCATTCCTTAACCTTCCATCATAATTATTGCATTCCACTTCAACATGTCGAAGCAGTCTTCACAGAACATGGGCAAAGAAGTTGCAGCACCAAACCGCCTGTTGTTTCTGGATGACCTTGATGTGGGTGTGACTGGGACCATCGTGGTGATGGTTTGCAGGATGTGGGATGTAAATGCAGTCACCGGACGCTATCTCAGCACAGACTTTGTAGTCTCTGATTCCAGAGTAAAACATACTCAAAATTAGCATTTGATAAATAACCTTTTGGTTATAATGTTGTTAAAACATGCTTACGTTTAGAATTTGACAAATAACCTTTTTGATTATAACGTTGTTTGACTGTTTTGCATAACTCAGTATTTGATGAATACCTTCGGTTCTAATGTTGTTTGAATGTTTTGCAGCGTAGTTCAATACATTGTACTGCAAGGAACCACATTGCTCATAATTTTGTCAGATTGAAAGAAGGGTTGGTTTATTCTATTAAAGACTTTGTGGTCAAGCCCAATAAGGATGATTACCGTATTATGCAAAGGGATCCCTTCATGCTCGAATTTGATGGGGCAACAACGGCAAAGAAAGTGACTGTTAAGGATGGAAGTTTTGAGAGGTACCCTTTTGAGCTTCAAGATTTGGCAAACCTGGAAAGTACAAATAACAAGTACTTGGTTGGCAAGTTTTTGTTTTAACAATACTTTCATTTCCTTTTGTTATTATTGTTATGTATCCATTCTGATATGTAGATCATTACCTTACAGATGTAGCCGGTTACGTGACGAATGTGGGTAGGACAACTCATCAAAAGATAGGCTCTCGAACCCTTGATTTTTACCTGGCAAATCAAAGGTTAGTATTTTGCAATAAATCTTCATGCGTACATATTATATATTACGTGTATAGTTTAAACTATATCATGGACTGCAAATCAAATTTTAAGTTTTGGATACAGTGGGCAATCGGTCCGAGTGACGCTGTGGGGAAGCTTGGGAGACGTGTTTATAGAAAAAAAAAAGACGAAGCATGCTGGCCTGTGCCCGGTTGTATTGACATCACTGAATGTCAAAGATTACAACAGTATGTAATCTAACTATTATTGCCAAATGTCACCCATAAAATAAAGTATCGACCTAACACATTACCTTTAATTTTATCCTACCAGACAAGGTTTATTTGTCAAGCAGCTCTTCCACAATAATTTTCGATGATCCTGAAATCCCTGCACTCAAAGCTCTTAAATCTGATATGAGGTAATTAGCTTTTATATGTATTTTATACCTGAGTTGCTCCATACATGCATTGTGCTAACATCATATATTGTTATGTCCCATAGTCATATGGAAATGAATAAGGTTTCTATAACAGTACTAAAATCCAGCTTCAATAACCAAAGAACATGCCATCAGTACTAACGATATATACCAGTTCCAACAAGCAGTACTAACTGCTATAACAAGCAGTACAAACATAAAATCAATGAACTGGCAGTACTAATTTTCATTGGCAGCAGTATTAACTAATATGGCCGGTAGAAACTTGCAATTTGCAACTTCTAAAATTACGATGGCAGTAGAAACATGTAGCAGTATAAGCAAGATACGTTGGCAGTAGTAAAAACTTATCTTAGCAGTACAAAATAATCCACAATAAGCGAGTAGAACAGTACTATAAACATTTGGCTGTATCGAATGAATAAGGTTGCTAACATCATCTATGGTTATTTCCCACAGTCATATGGAAATGAATAAGGTTGCTATGCCCGCTGACATTTCCGTACCAAAGGATGGGACATTAGAGAACCTGCTGCTTTGGGCCCGCAACCGCAAAAACAATGTAAACTACAATTTACACATTTAACGTTGTGTACCGATAACCAGATTCATTAAACTTATAAATAATATGTTTGTGCAGCCTTTGACCTACAACTGTATCGTTAGGATTGATGGTGTTAGGACTAGAAAGGGTTGGAATTACCCGTCGTGCGGTGACAACAAGTGTAGGAAAGGTGCTACCCGTAAACATGGGAAGTTTTGGTGTGATTCATGTGACAATCCCATTTCCTACTCAGTTTTAAGGTAACATTGCTTTGTATAACACCCAATGACAAACAATATTAAATACCAAACGTACCTACCCTGATGTGTGTGGAACTCTCGCAGGTATAGGCTTGAACTTGATGTGTCGGACGGAACAGTGTCTGTCTTTGTTGTTCTGTTTGATGAGAGTTCGACAGAGTTGGTTGGGTGTTCAGCTGAGTCAATCGTAGAGTCTGGTGATGAAGTACATTTATATTGAGTAAATTAAATATGTGCCATGTCATATACTTACTATATGTTGCAGGTTTCTGAGGAGCATCCGAATGTACTTTTACCGATAGCAAACCTCATTGGTACCACACACATGTTTGAGTTGAGGTCCAACAGTTACTATAAACATGGGACATTTGAGAGCTTCACATGTTGAAAGGTCCATCCAACCCAAACAGTGGATGAGGGTGCCGGTTCAAGCACATCTGTTACTGCATCGCCCGAAAAAATCACACCATTGAAAAGATTGGTGAAGGACCCAACTGTGTCTACCTCAGCCAAGTCTGTTGAGGATAAAAATGACAAAAGGTTGGCTAAAAATTATCCGTTTTAAAATCCGAGTAATAAGTGGAATTTGCATTAACGTACCTTTTTTATTTACATCGATTCAGCTTGGTATTTGAAGACTCTGATGCCGAACTAACGACCATTACGGATGATGACCCAGAAAATGTTGAGGATGGCTGTGCACGTGACAAAAAAAGGCAAGAAAGCTTACAATTACCGGGGATGAATCCGTATAGGATATTGGATGTACCATGATGAATGGCATGCTGGAATAATGTTAACCGTTTAGAAAATTAGTTAAATAAACATAGTTGTTATGCCAATTTTTGGCTCTAAGTGTTTGTTTCCAACTATTACAATCATCAAGAATTTGTATTCCCGTTTCAACAAGTAAGAATACAAATGCTATTAGTATTTACTTTCGTTATGGTTTACCAATTATTTAACAATGGCATTACATTCGATATGTAAAATCTTTATATCCCAGTTATGTCATTAAAACAAATAACCTTAACAGACCGCGATAAAACAACCATATGTTGATTCCTCAAACATTAACACTTTGATGTCTGCCCTTATACCCTTATCTATCGTAAAAGGCAGTTATACTACAACCCTATGTAACTGAAAGTGTGATCTTTAACAGCGGTTATAATCATGTAGAAATAAAACATGCAACCACAATTTTTGTCTGGCAAATTTGTTCAAAATAACAAAAAAGAAACGTCTAACATTAAACCATTTATGATACACACCATTGAATCCTCATTCCAAAACTCCTTATAAATAACTAATAAATTGTCCTGATGGTGTGTGAAAAAAAAAAAGAGTTACAACACCTGTTCATAACTACAAACAGTTTATGTTGAATATGAGTTACAAAAACTTCTATTAAGTATGGGCATTGGTAAGACATTTAAAAGCCATGCTATAGACACCACACCCATCATTCCAGTTGTTTGTGCCTGTATTAGCTAACAATTTTCAGGCTGTAAAACAATTTAATATAACCTTATATTGTCAATTTAATATGCCATAACATATCCTATGAGACACGCATTGAGCATCCGATGTCAATATTGACAAATTAATAATGCTGTGAACTTTACCCACCTCATATTTAATTTGTCAATATTGACAAGCGATGCTCAATGTAGTTGCGTTCCTTGATTATGCGTCAGACATGGAACATCGGATGTCAATATAGACAAACAAAAAATCCAATCCACCACATCTTTCGTTTGTTTATATTGACGTACGATGCTCAACGTAGATGCGTATTCGGATCTTCTCATTGAATCCCTTTTGTTATCTCAACATTCTAGCAAAATGTATTACGTAGCCATTTGCACAAAGCCTGTACAAATAGCAGAAGGGATTTTAAAGAGAGGTCAGAGGTCCCATCTATGTTCATATATGTTTTTTACGCGTGACTAAGTAACTAAGCTATGAATGTTTAAGCTTACTGTTTGAATGCAACTTATTCTTAACGATATGTAAATATTTGGTATGCAGGGTTCTTGAATTTCACAACAAGCATATAAAAATGGATCCATTCGCAACAAGCATATATTGTCAATAGGCAAAATGTAAATTATCATATACCTATTTTTATTTGGGCATAACCAAGTATGTGAGCACCCTTCCATTTATTACAATGATAAATATATCATTTAAGGTAGGACAATCCAAAAGCCTGATTTCCAAATCTCTTTAATATACATCTTCTCACATCCTCACCTATATGTGGAACATGTTGTGCAGAAATAATAGTTAGCGTTTTATAAGCAACTATGAATGACGGTGAGCGTGAATTATATTACTTTATCTACAATTACAGCATTATATAATTACAATAACATATGTGTTTATATTATATGTTCAGCTAATGATCATACCAATAATCCATCCCTGTCCAACATACTCCACAATGTTGTACACATACAGTCACGTACAATTATTGGTAGGGGTGGGAGAGTACAGAGTTACTGTGGTCTTAAGATCTCAGATATACCTGCACAAGAAACAGGTAACCATAAACCCCTATACTTTTTGATTTGTTTATAATTAATTAACCAATGTGTTAGTGATCTTAACTAACCACATACTCTAATTGGAACTTAAATGATTTATAAAATAACCAACTTATATAAAAATTTACCATTACTGACAATTCTTTAACTAGGTGTTCCTGTGTCCTACAATCACGTTGGATCTCCGTCTTATCAGTGCCGTAATTGTTCTGCAACTATGTGGTATGCAGAGAGATCAAACAAGGACAAAACAGCCGTGAATCCTACCTTCTCAATCTGTTGTCAAGATGGGAAAGTGTTGCTTCCCAGATTCAACCAAACACCTCCACCGTTAGACAAATTGCTCGATTATGAAGATTCTACGACATCAAAGTTTAGAGACCAAATTAGAATATACAACGGCATGTTTTGCTTTACATCTTTTGGTGCAAGAATAGACCATTCAGTAAATACAGGGAGGGGATTATATACATTTAGGATTAACGGGCAAAACTATCATCGAATCGGGTCCCTTTTGCCAGCGCCAGGTGTACAACCCAGGTATGCCCAGTTGTACTTCTTTGACACACAAAATGAAGCTCGAAATAGAATGGCTGCATTTGTTGATGGGGATGCAGGTGATCAGCTGGACGAAACGATAGTTACAAATTTGATGTCCATGTTGGACCACTATAGCGCAATCGCAAAGGCATTTCGAATGGCAAGAGATTGGTGTCATTCACATGCTTCCGTAAACTTTGAACTGCGATTACTAAGCGAAAGGAGAGCACCAAGAGAATATAACGCGCCAACTGTAGCCGAGGTAGCTGCTCTAATTACGAATGATTTTGGTGATGGTATTTCTTCAAGAGATATTGTTGTAAACAATAAAAATAGTGGTCCACAACGAATTTCAGAATTGCATCCGTCATACATGGCATTGCAATATCCATTATTGTTCCCCTTTAAAGAGGATGGATTCCATGAAAAGATACCTTATCATAACAATAAAGGTTCAAGAAAAACTAAGCGGCCATTTGTAACAATAAAGAGTACTACAGTTACATAATTCAACAGTGAAATAACCAAGGTAACCCTTTGCTGAAAGGGGGACGACTGTATCAGCAGTATTTGGTCGATGCATACACGGCAGTTGAAGAACAAAGGCTTAAATGGATGCAAAGCAACCAAGATACACTACGAGTAGACCTCTATCACAACCTTCAGGATGCTGTTATATGAGGCGACACAAATGCAATGGGACTTGGCAAAAGAATAGTTTTGCCCTCAAGTTTTACCGGTGGGCCAAGGTATATGATGCAAAACTACCAAGATGCGATGGCTTTGTGTCAGGCATATGGAAATCCAGACCTATTTATCATTTTCACATCTAACCCAAAATGGCCTGAGATTGCCGAAATGCTTGCTACTTTCCCTGGCCAAAAACCACATGATAGGCCGGAGATAGGATCAAGAGTGTTCAAAATGAAACTTACTGAATTACTATATGATCTTACCAAAAAACATGTATTTGGCATTAGCCGTGCAAGTAACCAATCCCATGTCGTATAATCGTTATTCTCAATTTTATTAATCATTAATAGTAAAAAATTATTACCTAATAACTATTATAATGCAGTCATTTATGTAATTGAATTCCAAAAACGTGGTCTCCCGCCACGCACATATTCTACTGTGGCTCGAGGAAGACCAAAAATGCAAGACACCAACAAAGATAGATGATATAATATCTGCAGAACTGCCATGTTCGGTGCGCGATCCAGAAGGGTACAAAGTTGTTACCGAATTCATGTTGCACGGACCCTGTGGTAAAGATGGGAAGAATGAACCAAGCAACACAGACGGAAATGCTCTAAAATGTTTCCTAAAGCATTTTACGTAGAGACAATGATAGATGAAGATGGATACCCTGTGTACCGCCGAAGGGACAATAGAGTGTATGCTGTGAAAGGTAAATTCACCTTTGACAATAGATATGTGGTACCTCACAATCGCTATCTGCTACTGAAGTACCAGACACAAATTAACATTGAATGGTGCAATAGATCAAAGGCGATATAGTATTTATTTAAGTATTTAAATAAAGGTCCGGATAGGGAAACGATTGTCATACAAGAAAATGTTGCAACCGGACAGCATGTAATGTCTGAGAAAATAAGCGAAGTCGATGAAATCAAGGTTTTTTTAAATTGTCGCTATTTAGCACCGTGTGAAGCAGTATGGTGATTATTTCCTTTCGACATTTACTATTCCTACCAATCCGTCATGAAACTCCAATACCATCTACCAAACCATAATTCAATAACATTACATGACTCGCAAAATTTACCAGCTTTGCTTCAAAGGGAGGACATCAAAATCACAATGTTTACTGAATGGTTTGAGTTGAACAAGCGAGATCCCGATGCCAGAAAGCTCACTTATTCTGAAATAACAAAACACTATGTCTGGCATGAACAAAATAGACTTTGGAAAAAACGAAAACAACAAAAAAGAATTGGCAGGATTTACTACTCAAACCCGGCATCGGGTGAGCGCTACTACCTCAGAATGGTTTTGAATGTTGTAAGAGGGCCTCAATCTTTTAAAGAACTTATGACGGTTAACAATAAACAATATGGGAGTTTTAAAGAGGTATGCTTTGCCTATGGTCTCCTAAATGATGACAAAGAATGGACAAACGCTATATCAGAAGCAAGATTTTGGGCGTTAGGACCGCAGCTACGTGACCTGTTTGTTACAATTTTGTTGTTCTGTGATGTAAGTAAGCCACTACAATTATGGGAGGAAAACTGGGAAGCTCTTTCCGAGGACATATTACACAGAAAGCGTAAACTTTTCAAGTATCCTGAGCTGGAACTAACGGAAGAACAAATTAAAAACTATTGCTTTGTAGAAATCTAGGAAACATGGATAACCGCTTGATCAAAGAAGCCCTAGATTTTGATATGAAAAAAGCAAGGTTGAACATGATCATCTTAATTCGTTGTTAAACCCCGAACAACGTCTGATATATGAAGAGGTTATTGAATCGGTTCATAACAAAAAAGGAAAATTTTACTTTGTTTATGGGCCTGGGGGAACCGGGAAGACGTTCTTATATAAGACCATCATTTCGAGGTTAAGATCTGAACGAAAAATCGTGCTGGCGGTCGCATCTTCAGGTATGCTGTTTTATTAATAATTTTTTATTTCTACATCATCTAATGTTTAAATTTTATCAGTTACTCCAATTTATGCTTACCAATCTCCTAACTTGAACCCTTTCATTGGATTAGGGATAGCTTCGTTACTACTTCCAAGAGGAAGGACCGCCCATAGCAGATTCGTCATACCATTAGAATTAATGGAAAATAGCACATGTGGCATAAAACAAAACACGCACTTGCCTGAGCTTATACAACAAGTCCAGCTGATTATTTGGGATGAGGCACCAATGACTCAAAAGTATGCATTTGAGGCGTTGGACAAAACTCTAAGAGATATATTGGGGTACCAGGATTCAGAAAACCGAAATCAGATATTTGGGGGTCTTATAGTATTGCTTGGCGGTGACTTTAGACAAGTTCTACCGGTTATCCCCAAAGGTAAAAGGCAAGAGGTGGTCAACGTGTGTATAAACCAATCTGATTTGTGGAAATCTTGCAAGGTTTTCACGCTTACACGGAGCATGAGAGTAAACGAGTATTCTACGATTGGTGCAGTCGATACCCGAAAATAGGAATTCAATAAATGGGTTTTGGATTTGGGTGACGAAAATTTACCATCTAAAAGCAAAGAAGGGGAAGGTGAGCCAAAATGGATTGAGATTCCCGAGGATTTCATTATAAAATCAGGCAGTTGCCCTATTGAGCAGATTGTAGATGAAACCTTTCCTGATTTTACTACACAGCAAAGTGAGGATGCATATCTAAAAGAAAGGGCAATACTCACTCCAAGAAATGAGGATGCTGATGCAATAAATGCCTATATGTTTAAGAAGTTAGGAGGTGCAATTAAGACATACGATAGTGCAGACGAAGGATGTAAAGCATCGACCGATATGCTAGACCAACAACACCTATATCTAGTCGAGTTCCTAAATTCCTTAAATTTCCCAAGAATCCCACCTCATGAGCTGTCCTTAAAAAAAGAATTACCCGTCATGCTCTTAAGGAATGTTAACTCAGCCCAGGGGCTATGTAATGGAACTCGGCTTATTATCACCGATCTTGGTGAATTTTTTATTCGAGCAAAAATCCTAACTGGGTCAAAAATAGGGGAGACTGTCCTGATTCCCAGGATCACACTGACGTCCACGCAAACACAATGGCCATTCATAATGAAACGAAGACAATTCCCTATAAAACCATGCTACGCAATGCCCATTAACAAAAGTCAAGGACAGTCACTTTCTTATGTAGGTGTCTATTTGCCAGAACCTGTTTTCAGTCACGGCCAACTTTACGTGGCAGCTTCTAGAGTGACAAGCCCCAATGGCCTGAAGATCCTAATGAAGGAGGATGAAGACATAGAATTTAAGAACCGAACCTGGAATATTGTTTTCAAAGAGACATTTACAAACTTATCTTAATATGTCAATCTCTATTTCAAATAGTTAATATAAATCAACTATTTATGCATAAGAAATTATGAATAACATATCTTTATTAATTGCCATAAATATTTATCCATTTGCCAACCATCGTGCAATACAACATACAGAACTGGATGATTCTGAAATCACTACACTCAAAGCTCTTAAATCTTATATGAGGTAATCAACTTTTATATGTATTTTATACCCGAGTTACTCCATACATGCATTTTACTAAGATCGTCTATGGTTATGTCCCACAGTCATATGGAAATGAATAAGGTTCCTATAACAGTATTAAAATCCATCTTCAATAACCAAATAACATGCCAGCAGTACTAACGATATATACCAGTTCTAGCAAACAGTACCAACTTCTATAACAAGCAGTACAAACATGAAATCCATGAACTGGCAGTACTAATTTCCATTGGCAGCAGTATTAACTAATATGGATAGTAGAAACTTACTGATGAAGCGAAAAGTGTACCGCTTTTAAGGGGTCATTTAAGCCCTAAATCGTATTTATTTGATCAAATATTGCCCTAAATCGTTCCTTTTGTCATTTTAGGTACTTTTGAGGAGAAATCTGGAAAAGGAGGCATTTTGGACGTTTTTGGAGCATTAAAGTGAAGAAAACGGCAAAGTCTCAAAAATCGGCTAAAAGTTACTCTTGACGGCGTCAAGATTTACTCTGGACGGCGTCATGCCTTGGCAAGAAAAGTTGGACGTGAAATTTACTCATGACGGGCCAGTGAAAATAGCATGTGAATTCTGACGGCGTCACGCTTTAACTTGATCGAGGGCGTCACGGCTTAAATCATAAGGGGACGGCGTCACGTTCATGTTTCGACGGCGTCAAGCCTTGATAAGCCAGAATGGATTTTTGAAGAGCTAAAGAGGGACGGCGTCAAGATGGTCATCCGGGAACCCTAAAAGCGGCGAGGTGACGGCGTCACACTCCATAAGGTGACGCCGTCAGATCCAAAAATCTATATATAGTTTTCTAATTTTTTGTCATAAAAGGAGAGCTTAGTGTGTGGAATTTTGGGAGAAAACCCTAAGACGATTTTAGCATCTTTTTCAGGGCTTTTTGCCTTGAGATCTTCCATGTTTCATTGAAAGATAAGTTATCAATTAATCATTCAATATGTCTATGTGTTGTTTGATTCTATCTTATTCTTGTCTTTTGTTTAACATGTTAGGCTAAATTTATCTTGTGTTTGCTTAGATCTAATGAAACCTAGCTATTGATTATTGGTTGTTAGTGTGTTATTAGTTGTATTGGATGATTGTTTATCTATGTTAGGCTTAAGAAAACTGGCTAACTTCCTATTCGGTAACTTGCTTGAACGTCTTAAGAAACATGAACCAAACGCGTACTAAAGGTTTTTATGGTTGTATTTAATGCACAAGCGAATTCTAGTGATCCCATGTTAGGAGCTTCCTAGCCGGCTCGACATAGGAGTGAAGTAGGAGCTTGTAGAGTTTGGGGAAGTAAGTACGCCACCCCACGAATGGTATTAAGGAATACACCCGTCATCCACGCAACTAATACACACTAATTAACCGGTAAAAGATAGTTAGGGAGTAAGGAAATCTAAGTAAACACATTTCTCTACACATAAGTTTCTCACCACATTTTATTTTCAGTTATTTTATTTTATTTGCATTCGTAGTAATTTGGGTTAGTTGACTAGAAACTAATTCCGCCCACTCCTTCAAAACCGAGATTTTACTTGCTTTCATAAAAACTATAAAAACATAAAAAGAATCTTCCTCGACCTTTAGACCTAATTAGAGTAGCCTTTCATACCTAACGAACACTATTCCCTGTGGAGAACGATCAATCCCCCGTACTTACCACTACACTATACTACATCGGTCAGGTACACTGCCTGGTGGGGTTGTAAGCCTCTTGAGATCCCTCGAGAGGTAAAACCTGTTGTAAGGTTACAAAACCACGCAATCAAGTTTTTGGCGCCGCTGCCGGGGAATAGTTATTGTTTAGGTTGAATTTTTATTTCTATTAGGTCTACTCACTAGATTCCTTTCTAGTGAGATTTTTATTTTATTTTTCTAGGTTTTCTTTAGTCTATCTATTTTCTTCGTGTCTTTGTTCGTAACCATTACCGTCCGACATCATGGAAGATGGTAATATCCTTAACCCACACAACCCACCACCACAACAAC
Organism: Artemisia tridentata subsp. tridentata; assembly: GCA_021014915.2. Lineage (NCBI taxonomy): Eukaryota > Viridiplantae > Streptophyta > Magnoliopsida > Asterales > Asteraceae > Artemisia > Artemisia tridentata. The sequence continues at coordinate 62,058,920 of CP139507.1, forward strand.
CACCACCACCTCCTAGAGCCCGTACTTTAGGAGAGTATTCCCGTCCTAGCCACCATGGCTATCGAAACACCATTGAGCTCACTCAAGGAGCCAATATCACACCCTTGCGATCCGACACCATCCGGTTGGTGCAAAGCGGATGCGCATTCCATGGACTTCGTTCTGAAGATCCTAATCAACATCTCAAGGACTTTCTTAAAATTGTTGATTCTATAAACCTTGATGTTGCCACTCGAGAGACGACCCGATTGCGTCTCTTCCAATTCTCTTTGCGGGACCAAGCTAGTCAGTGGCTAGAACGTCAACCCGCAGGATCCATCACCTCTTGGGATGATCTCACCACTCGTTTCCTTGCTCAGTTTTTCCCACCGGGAAGAACTACCAAGCTAAGGAATGATATCTTGATGTTCCAACAACGTCAAGGCGAAACTCTCTACGAGGCATGGACTCGATTCAAGGACTTACTCCAAAAAGTCCCTCATCATGGCATAGAACTTTGGCTCCAAGTCCAAATCTTCTATGACCATATCAATCTCTCCACGAGGCAAACCATTGACCAATCGGCCGGTGGCAAGCTACGTGATCTAAGTGCGGAACAATCATGGGCTCTCCTAGAGGATCTTGCTCTTTATGACAACGAAAGTTGGAGTGATCCCCGTGATTTGAATAAAACGGTCAATGCAATATATTTGCCTTCGAACAATTCAAGCACTTCTGACCGTAGGATCATAGAACTTGAAGACCAAGTCAAGTTTCTCATGAAATCCTACGAGGCTCCTAAACCTTCAAGCCAAGTGAACAAAATCACTTCTTCATGTGAATTATGTAGTGGTCCCCACGACACTCGTGATTGCATGGAACTCCCCGAACAAGCTTTTGTGGACTACGCATCCTCGCGTACCGATGGAGCGGGAGACAAGTGGTACACTTTCAAACCCAAGCCAAACCATTACAGTGATTCATACAACCCCTCATGGAAAAATCACCCGAACCTTAGGTGGAAACAAAACCAAAACTCACAACAAACCAATTCTTCCAACCCACCTAATCGTTTCCAATCAAGCGGTTCCTACTCGAACCGTACTTTCAACAACAATCCTTCCGGCAATGGTAGTACCAATAACTTTGAAGGATTGATGTCTCAATTTATGGCATCTCAAGAAGCTCGTTTAGCCAAGTTTGAAGCCGATTTCAAACAAAAACAAAGCGAGATGACCGATAAGATTGACACCTTGTTGAAAGCCCTCAATGACCGAGAAATGGGAGCACTCCCTAGCAACACGGTCAAGAACCCGAAACTAAACGTCAACGCTATTTCATCGGTTTCGTCCCCTAGTTCTTGTCCACAATATTATTCGGTCAATTCCATGAGCACGTGTTTCAAACAAACCCAAGTCGTTCCAAATGACCAAGAAGTTATGACATCCAAATTGGTCAACAACATAGTTGAAACACCTCCCACTCAAAACCTTGACGAAGAATTCAAGGAGCTCCACCTTGAAAGTCCGGTTGTTGATGTGTTGGATGAGAAGAAGCTCAAATTAGGCGAAAAAGGGACCGCCTTCGTTCAAAACAAACTACCTAAGAAGTTAGATGATCCGGGCTTATTTGTTCTACCTTGCAAGGTCGGTAATTCGGAGGCTTATGACACATTAGCCGATCTTGGTTCAAGCCTTAACCTACTTCCGTTACCTCTCTACACCTCTCTAAAACTAGGAAAACTTGAAGAAACCGAGGTGATAATAGGCTTAGCGGATGGAAGTGTTGCTTACCCGGTTGGAGTAGTTAAGGACGTGTTAGTGCACATTGGAAAACTAACCATTTTAGCCGATTTCCACGTCCTTGATATGGTTAGCGACCCTACATGCCCCTTGTTGATAGGTAGAGGATTTTTGGCGACCGCTAGTGCTATGATTGATTGTAAGGAATCCAAGATAGCGGTAGGAGAAGGAGATACTTGGTCAGTCTATGATGTTAAGAAACATGCCTATGATACTAGTGAGGAACCAACACCACATTGGCTAGAATCAAATAGGAGACCATCTAGATATGGACCTTGGATTGATAGAGACTTCATAGGACCCCAACGCCCATTTTACCTAGAAGAGGACTTTGTTAACCGAACGCATTCGGTGGAACAACTCTTGGCTAGGGACACCGAATTGGATCCATTTGAAGACCCTCTAGTTTTTAGAAGGATGATTGATTTCCTAGGAGTTTTGCCAATTAACCTAGGAATGAATAAGTGGATTTGTGAGGAAGATGATCATAAGTGGAATTGGGATAAACCACCCAAAGATGGAGATGGGTCATGGCATATTAAGATGACGTTGTATGACCCGGATGGAGAGAAGTTTGAAAAGATATATCGTACTAAGCGAACCAATAGGAAACTTCAATCCAAGCTTAACCCTAAAGACGTCCTTGATGACGAGCTCACTTACATAGGGTAGCGTGACTTTGAGTCTAGCTACAAGACTCGTTAATAAAGAAAAGCGCTTCTTGGGAGGCAACCCAAGCTTTATTTGTTTTATTTGCTTTGTGTGTTTATTTATTTGTTTGTTTGTTTTTATTTGTTTCCTTATGTGTGTTTAATTTTTATTAGTATTGATTCATGTTCAAAACTAATTTGTGAAAATGCTTTATTTTGTTTTTAACTTCGTCTTAACTACATATAAAGGTATTTTGCAAAAGATAAGTGTAAGGGAAATCTAAATCGGTTTGTTAGAACACAAATTAACATGAATCGTAATAATAATAAATTAGCATACATATTAGTAGTTGTTTGAGTCAAATGCTTGTATCGAGTCATAATGATGTTTTGCAGGATTTCCAGGAAGTAAGGTAAAGGTTTTTCCAGAAATTTTCCGGGAACTTAAAACGAAAATTTTTGTCAGGTCATTTCTGACGGCGTCAGGGGTTATAACCTGACGGCGTCAGATTTAATTTCCAGAAATTTTTGAAAGTTTTGTTTTCATAAAAAGTTTTTATTAAAATCTCCAACTTATAATCTCCAGGAATCTGCAAAATTATCATTCCACAAGCATTATATCCTTATATATAGATTTTTCCCGCCGATGTTATGCAGGTTTTCGTGTTTGTTTTCTCAGGTTTAACAGGTTATTTTGGACAAGGAGATGTTTATGGAATCAAGCTTGTGGCGATGCATTAGTCATGGAGTTTCAACACTCTCTTTGGAGGAAGATTTAACCGTGTAATTTCATTATCCACCGAGCGAATCAGGGGAGTATTTGATTTCATTCTTTTACTTTTATGCTTTTACATCTTGTTATTTGAACATTGGGGACAATGTTCATCTTAAGTGTAAGGGGGGGTAAAAATACGATTTTAGAGAATACAATTGCGCTTGATTTTTGTTTGTTTAATAGTAGATGTGTAATAAAACTGAGAGAAATACTTGATTAAGGTAATTTTAGTGCCAAATTTAAAATTTTTTACAACATATAGGAGTGAAACTTTGATCTTAATGAGCGTCTCACGGATAGGAGTTATATGACTAGCACAAAAACCGTACCACTAAAAAATTTTCCACCCCCAAATATGTGAGGTTCGCCCCTAGAATTGGTAGGAAAAGCATTTATGCTATGATGTGTGTACCGGTAGCACTTAGATTCTAGAACTTGCGTTAGGACCATTCCGAGGCCACAAGTGAGACTACATTCGTGTAGTTAGATTTACTACATGATAAGAGGCATTAGGATTAACCCATTGTTTTACACCTGTGTTTTTGTTATAATTACATTGGCTACATTAGTCAAGTAATTCTCCCACACCCTTTGCGTTGTACTCATTTTTAGTACACGATACCCTAGTACACCCCTCAGAGCCTATCTTTTCGTTTCGACCTTTAAGCATTTTACTTAAAGGAAGAATTTGTTACACCCCACTAAAATGTACACCCAAATCGCCTTAGCCTACCTTGTATGCACTCATCTTTAGTGCATTATTGTTACAACATTTGTTTAAACCCAAGTTAATTATCTAATTGATTACATGGTTGCTAAGTCGAGTCATATCCTTGTACATATTGTTTTGGGACGATTGGGACTCATGGGTAAAGTACTAGTATAATGGAGTAATGGGGATGAACATCATTTATTACCCCCATATGTGCTAAATGTTTTAAAAGTACTCCAAGTTTTTCAATTATCTTAATTCGAGTCATTAGATTAGTATTTGTAAAGTTATGTAAAAGTTCAAGTGTAAGGGGAATGCAACGCCCCTATGATGTATTATTTTGGATGGTAGGGCAAAAGTGTATGCAAAAAAAAAAAAAAAAAAAAAAAAAAAAAAAAAAAAAAAAAAAATCGAAAAATTAAGAAAAATACAAAAAAAAAATGAGAGAAAATGAAAAATAGAAAAAACATACGGACTACCATCCCGTTTCATTTTATGTTTGTTTTATATTTTTGTTATTTTGTTATTTTGTTTCTAGCTTAAGATCGAGTCTAGTCTTGGCTTAGCAACATTGTATAATACATGTAATTGATCAAGATTTTTAACTCGCCACCAGTAAAATATCCCGTATCCAACAAATCCGTGTTTATCATATCCCTACACCTAACGTTATAACCCATGTAAAAGCCCTCTTTGATAGTTTATCTTAGGTGCTTACGCCTAGTGGAGGAGGTTTTTGATCCTTTCCCAAGCCTATGGTAATCTATTTGCTATGACAGGTAGTGAGAGATATTTTCCGTTTTCATTTATGAGATTTATTTTGATGACACTTGAGAGATGTGAGTATCTAAACACTACTTGTGAGGTGCTAGTTTATAATCTCCGTGCTTATTATGATTGAAGTGGAACGAATATTTGTTGTAATTACTTTTATGTTAGCATTAAATGACCCCTAACTTGTATTTTGATTAGAATAAAAGCGCATTTGCTTAAGGACAAGCAAATCTCAAGTGTAAGGGTATTTGATGAAGCGAAAAGTGTACCGCTTTTAAGGGGTCATTTAAGCCCTAAATCGTATTTATTTGATCAAATATTGCCCTAAATCGTTCCTTTTGTCATTTTAGGTACTTTTGAGGAGAAATCTGGAAAAGGAGGCATTTTGGACGTTTTTGGAGCATTAAAGTGAAGAAAACGGCAAAGTCTCAAAAATCGGCTAAAAGTTACTCTTGACGGCGTCAAGATTTACTCTGGACGGCGTCATGCCTTGGCAAGAAAAGTTGGACGTGAAATTTACTCATGACGGGCCAGTGAAAATAGCATGTGAATTCTGACGGCGTCACGCTTTAACTTGATCGAGGGCGTCACGGCTTAAATCATAAGGGGACGGCGTCACGTTCATGTTTCGACGGCGTCAAGCCTTGATAAGCCAGAATGGATTTTTGAAGAGCTAAAGAGGGACGGCGTCAAGATGGTCATCCGGGAACCCTAAAAGCGGCGAGGTGACGGCGTCACACTCCATAAGGTGACGCCGTCAGATCCAAAAATCTATATATAGTTTTCTAATTTTTTGTCATAAAAGGAGAGCTTAGTGTGTGGAATTTTGGGAGAAAACCCTAAGACGATTTTAGCATCTTTTTCAGGGCTTTTTGCCTTGAGATCTTCCATGTTTCATTGAAAGATAAGTTATCAATTAATCATTCAATATGTCTATGTGTTGTTTGATTCTATCTTATTCTTGTCTTTTGTTTAACATGTTAGGCTAAATTTATCTTGTGTTTGCTTAGATCTAATGAAACCTAGCTATTGATTATTGGTTGTTAGTGTGTTATTAGTTGTATTGGATGATTGTTTATCTATGTTAGGCTTAAGAAAACTGGCTAACTTCCTATTCGGTAACTTGCTTGAACGTCTTAAGAAACATGAACCAAACGCGTACTAAAGGTTTTTATGGTTGTATTTAATGCACAAGCGAATTCTAGTGATCCCATGTTAGGAGCTTCCTAGCCGGCTCGACATAGGAGTGAAGTAGGAGCTTGTAGAGTTTGGGGAAGTAAGTACGCCACCCCACGAATGGTATTAAGGAATACACCCGTCATCCACGCAACTAATACACACTAATTAACCGGTAAAAGATAGTTAGGGAGTAAGGAAATCTAAGTAAACACATTTCTCTACACATAAGTTTCTCACCACATTTTATTTTCAGTTATTTTATTTTATTTGCATTCGTAGTAATTTGGGTTAGTTGACTAGCAACTAATTCCGCCCACTCCTTCAAAACCGAGATTTTACTTGCTTTCATAAAAACTATAAAAACATAAAAAGAATCTTCCTCGACCTTTAGACCTAATTAGAGTAGCCTTTCATACCTAACGAACACTATTCCCTGTGGAGAACGATCAATCCCCCGTACTTACCACTACACTATACTACATCGGTCAGGTACACTGCCTGGTGGGGTTGTAAGCCTCTTGAGATCCCTCAAGAGGTAAAACCTGTTGTAAGGTTACAAAACCACGCAATCACTTACAACTTGCATCTTTTAAAATTTCGATGGCAGTAGAAACATGTAGCAGCATAAGCAAGATACATTGGCAGTAGTAAAGACTTATCTTAGCAGTACAAAATAATCTACAGCAGTACTAAGTAAGCGAGTAGAACAGTACTATAAACATTTGGCAGTATCCAATGAATAAGGTTGCTAACATCATCTATGGTTATGTCCCACAGTCATATGGAATAATATAACTTCAATTCAATATACACGTACTGTTAGACTCACTTTTTTATAAAGATATCGTCACTCAAGTGAATTGGACTAGATTTATAGTAAGTAGTACACGCAGGGACTACTTATGTTTAAATGGCAAACTAGTAATGTAATAAGGCTATAAATACCCCTCATGACTCTCCATGAGGGGTGTGGGAATTCTTTGTATCATTCATTATCTCTTAAGCTAATATATACTAAGTGTTTTCTCCACCCTCTCTCTACTTTCTCTCACTAGAAAAGATGAAGATATTCATCTTCTTCCACCAACCAAGACCTCCCGAATAACATAAATCATACATAGGTTTCGATCCTACAATTGGTATAAGGAGCCAGGTTGTTATTGTTCCATTGATTTTTGTGGTTCGTACACTGTTTTTAGGCTGTTTTTATCATTTTTTGTCATCGGAAATTTTTTTTCGGGTCATCAGAAATTTTTTTTCCTTATCATTCGGATAAACAGATCTATTACATACATTTATGTATCCACATGGTCAAAAGTCATACTCTTATTCAATGTTTCAAAGTCTGCTAAAGTTATATCCATATACACGTTATCAGTTCTTTGTCATCTCATCAGTTGTACGACTTTGTTTGTCCTACCGTGAAAAGTGGTCGATTATAGAGGTCAAATATGGGTCGGAAAGGTGAACGGAAAAGATGGTCGGAACTTTTGGTCGGAAAAATCGTCGGATTTATTGGTCAAAAAGTCAAAACCTCTTTTTTATCGAAATTGCTTGTAAAGCAATTCCGATAAACCCTTTTCTATCGGAATTCGATTTCTTGTAAAGAAATTCGATAACCTATCGAAATTGGATTTTTATCGCAATTCAACAGGTCAAACGGTCAAACCTATCGAAATTGGAGTTTATCGCAATTCAACAGGTCAAACGGCTAAACCTATCGAAATTGGATTTTTTATCGCAATTCGGCATAAGGTCAAGGCTATCGGAATTAGGTCAAAGGGTCAAACCTTATCGGTATTGAAAAAAAAGAAAAAGAATGAGGATGAAGCAGAACATTATCGACCACAAATCAAATACCAACTCAGTTATATTCATCATTAGTCCAACATATCGACAAAAGAAGAACATCATAATCCCAATACAAATTCAATCTATCCTAGACCATCTCTTTCAATCCCATCTCAAAACCACTCTCAAGACTCGAATCACAACATGACCGAAAAAATTACATGATCTCAGAAAAGTTCAACGTTGTTTGCAATCTCATTAAGATTTTTTTTCGTTGAATTTATATCATCACAGACCACTTTCGAAGACTAGGCTTCACTTAATATCCGAAAAAAACAGAAAAGAAAGATATCAACAATGATATTTCCTTTTCTCGGTTCGTTCAACATCAAAAATGAAAGACAAAACATATGCCGAACCTACCTGAGACCCTTCGAAGGATCTTCAAACCTTTAACTTCATTTCTTAATTGATTCCAAATGAGCAACATAAGAAGACATAGGTTATAGTATGGTACTGGTTGTGTTTGTGTTCGGTTTTATGTAGATGAATCGATTTGGATGATAATTTTTTTTTCGAAAACGATTTGGATGATAATTAACTGGTCATGATTGATGGGATGTGATGAGTTATCTAGATCTGTGATTAATGCAGGTTTGGTGAGAGAATTGGTGATGGGGGCGGATGGATAATATGTGTGAGTGTTTAGGGTTAGGTTAAGTGAAGTATACCGAATATATGTTTGTTTATAACTAGATCGGGTATATTTTACTTGGGCCTATGACACACATGGTGGACTGGATTGAATGTTGGGCTAGACTGATGATTGGGTTGACAAATTATCCAATGTATTTTTAATACATTGTGGTATATAGAGTGGTATTTTGGATAACAAATTTCATGGGGATACATAGTTCACAGCTAAAATTATTATGGTTAAGAAAAATGACTACGGGGTTTTTGTACGGTATTATTGATTTGATTTTGAAGTGACATTTCATGGGTACTTATTTATCTTTGAGATATGGAATTACTCTCAAGATAACTTGTCTGGGCAATTTTATTCATTCTGACTAAGAATGGACAATCTAGTTATAACTGATGTAAGGAGTTACGTTGTAGTGCTCACAGTATAGCTATCACTTTAAGGAGTTACGTTGTAGTACTCAGTGTCACACAAAGATGTGGATTGTTCACAAGACGCGTTAGTACAAGCATTAAGTCAAAACAGTTGGGGTGTTTACTTCTTTTTCAAGTTGGTCATATCGGGTTTGTCTCCACAAGTGGTCATTTACAAGTAGCCGGTGAATTTAAAGGAGGTTCGTTTAAAGGTTGGTTTGAGAGAAGTATTGAGAGTATTTTTTTCGACATATTCTCACGAAACTATGCTTCGACGGGCTGTTATGGCTTTAATATTGCATCAAGTAAAAGGTAATCTACAGCATGTACATTAAAGTATGATGATTCCGATGACTCGCAACCATCAGGAGGGAGAAGTACACGAAGAAAGAAGTAATGTCTCATCTTCAGTAATTTGGTTTGTGGGTACATCGAGGCTTATTACCTACTTGGATGCAAATACGTTGTGAGGTATGTTGTTATAATGCTCCCGAACGACAACCATTGTGCATCACTATAGTATCTACAGTCTCCGCTGCGTATTTGAAGACTAAAGAGAGTTGTCGATTCAGGAGAGAGCAAAGAAAAGACAAAAGGCTCACTAGTTAGGAGGGAGTAATAACCAAAATAGATCATTACAGTTGAAGTTCAGAGCTACAAGTATTAGTGCCGTCAGTGCCTAAGCCCTAAGATCGTACGCCGAGATCGTCGGAAGAGAGAACTTCAAGTCTACCTCAGGATCTAGACTACAGAGACTCTGCGCTTCAACAACGTCAACAAAAGTTTATTATTATTGTAATTTACTTTGTTTATAGGTCTCATTGTAACCATTCACTTGTGACGACATCTTGGAGGGAGATTGTTAGACTCGCTTTTTAATAAAGATATCGTCACTCAAGTGAATTGGACTAGATTTATAGTAAGTAGTACACGCAGGGACTACTTATGTTTAAATGGCAAACTAGTAATGTAATAGGGCTATAAATACCCCTCATGACTTTCCATGAGGGGTGTGGGAATTCTTTGTATCATTCATTATCTCTTAAGCTAATATATACCAAGTGTTTTCTCCACCCTCTCTCTACTTTCTCTTACTAGAAAAGATGAAGATATTCATCTTCTTCCACCAACCAAGACCTCCCGAATCACATAAATCATACACAGGTTTCGATCCTATACGTACAACTCTAAATCAAATAAAGTTACGGCTATTCCTAAAAAGTTCACGTACAACTCATAAACATTTTTATTGATGTTGACTGTTAAATATCGACAAAGATAGCATATTTTATAATTGTTTTTCAAATTAAAGATCAAAAAACTTTTAAATTGGTTTACTTGAGAATATGTACTAAAAATTATATGGAAGTAAATATCAATAACAATAATAACACACTGTTGGGAATTAAACCAACAGTTAGTACTGCCAGGTCAAAGTTACAACTGCTGAAGGATTGCTGAAGATTAATACTAACAGTACCAATTCAGTTAGTACTACTAGTACAGATGGTTAGTACTGATTATGAGATGAAGACAGAGTTGAAGACGCGTAAAGATATATATATAATAGATATTGTGTATATCTTATAATTATAGAATGATATGAATGTTAGTTTACTTGTAAAGGACTCCTTGTTCTATAAAAGGAGATTCTAGGTTAGGTTTGTAATATCAGAAAATAAGTCATATGTAAAAGCTTCAAGGTTGTTAAACCCTAGTGATATTTTAGATCACTCGTATTGTTAATATTGAAGTTATTTGGTTGATTAAAACACTTGTGTTCATACATTGTTCATTCACTGTTACATTCATTCATTACACAAACAATATCTTCTAAGTATTAGCTAGTAAATTCCGCATGCTAGTTAATATTAACTCAAAGTATCTTCAACACAAGGAGTGTGTTTCGATCCTCTCAAGTTGTATCAGAGACAGGTTCTGATACTTTGAATTAGAAGATCCAGAAGAACTCTTTTTCTCTCTCAACAAGGAAGATGGACATGGAAACTCCTCAAACCTCAATCCTTGCCAAACTCCCAATGCTCAAACAAAACGAATATGATCTCTAGAGGCTCAGAATTGAGCAGTACTTCATGGTGCAAATACTTCATGGTGCAAGATTATGCATTATGGGATATCATTCTACATGGTGATTCCTTTAAACCAACAACTTTTGAAGAAACACTTGCTGATGGTACCAAAACCACTAAACTCAACACTGAACCAGTTACCAATGATGAAAGGATCAAGAAGAAGAATGATATCAAAGCCAAGAGTTTGTTGCTCATGGCACTTCCCAATGATTAGGTGTTGAACTTCAGTTATTATGAGACTGCAAAGACACTTTTTGCAGCAATTGTAGAGAGATTTAGTGGTAATGAAGCTACTAAGAAGGCACAAAGAACACTACTGAAGCAAAGCTATGAGAATTTTAGTGCCACAAACAATGAAACTCTTGATCATATCTTTAACAGGTTACAGAGAATTGTAAGTCAACTTGCTGGGTTGAAGATAGTGATTCCACAAGAAGATCTGAACATGAAGTTTCTCAATAGCTTGCCTGCTGAATGGAACACTCATGTTGTTGTTTGGAGCAACAAGCCTGAACTTGAGAAGATGACACTTAATGAGTTGTACAACAATCTTAAGATTGTTGAACAGAAGGTAAAAAAAGGTAGAAAGCACCAGTTCTAAGTCTGGAAACATGGCATTTTTGTCATCCCCCAGCAATAGCAGTTTTAAGGATGATCAAGATGTTGGTACTACTAGCCCTAAAGTTAGTACTGCTAGTGTAAAAACTAGTACTGCTAGCGATAAAACTATCTATGCTTTTGTGTCAGAGTAATCCAATGGGTCTCAAATCTACAATGAAGACCTTCTTCAAATTCATGAAGATGACTTGGAAGCAATGGACTTGAAGTGGCAAATGGCTTTGATAAGCATTAGGGCAAAGAAGTACTTTCAAAGGACTGGAAAGAAGCTTACTTTCAATGGAGGAGATGTTGTTGGCTATGACAAATCCAAGGTGGAATGTTATAATTGTCACAAGATGGGACACTTTGCCAGAGAATGCAGAAGCCCTAGACAACAGGACAACAAGGGTAAAGGGTACAAAAGTCAGCAGGGAAATCATAAAAGAGGGATAGCTGTTTTAGAAGAACAACTTACTTTTTATAGAAAGAATGAAGCAAACTTTACTGATGATATAGCTGTCTTAAAAAGAGATTTGCAACTTAGAGATGATAAGATGAGTGGGCTTAAGTATGAACTAGAAAAGCTTAAGAAAGAAAAGGAAAACATCCAGTTAAGTGTTGACACTCTTGAATATACATCAAAAGGAGTTCAGAAATTAATAGAGAGTCAAGTGGTTCATAAAGCAAAATCTGGTCTAGGATATAAGTCAGTTGCACCCCCCAATAGAGGAATGTTTGTACCTCCTGGAATTGACTTAGCTCATACTGGCTTAGAAGAGTTTAATGATGTTGAATTTTCTGGATATGGTCCTAAAACCAATAAGAGTCCTACTAAATTTGTTAAGGCTGAGGATTCTTTTGTGAGTGCAAGTGATACATCACTTTCTGAGGATAAGGTGTCCTCTGGTAGGAACTCAGATGCTCCAACCATAGAGGATTGGACATCTGAAGATGAGGATGATCAGGTTAAGGTTAAACCTGATGTGGTTAAGTTAGAAGTAAAACATGTTCCTAAAGTGGTCAAAAATAAAAATATAAAACCAGTTAGGAATACTGTTAGATATGCTGAGATGTATAGGTCTACAAATAGATCTTCAGTTCCTAGGGGCAATCAGAGGAACTGGAATAATTTAAAATCTCAACAACTTGGTGATGAGTTTGTTATACAGAATAAAGTTTGTTTTGTGCGTGGTAATTTTGATCATTTGGCTGCATATTGTGACTTAAACCCATGGAAAAAGAAGGTTTTTGGGAATTCAAGGGTGTATTGGAATACCAATGCTAGGGTAAATCAAAACAGTCCTACTAGATTAACTCACCCTAATGTAAACCATAAGATGACACCCAGAGCAGTCATGTTAAAGTCTGGTAACAAATCAGTTTCAACTGCTAGACCAAACAAAGATTTTAATTACAAACAAACTGTTTCAAGAGAAAAACAATTTTCAAATCATTACAATCATGCACAAACAGTTAACAGGCCCTTTTACAAGAAAACTGATTTGTATAATTAAAAATGGATGCCAAAAGTCAAATCTGATAAGCCAGCAGTTTCTACTGCTAGGCCAGCACTTTCTACTGCTAGGCATATGAATGTTATTAAGGGTCAATGGGGCAATGCTGTGAAGGCCTCAGCACGTTGGGTTTGGAAACCTACCAAATCCAATGGTGCATCAATGACTTTCAATAAATATTCTTATATTGATGCACGAGGCAGATCCAAGTCAGTGATGGCTTGGGTCCCCAAAAGGAACTAATTCCTTTATTTTGTGTGCAGGAACATCCTACAAATGATGGAGAAGATAGAGGATACTCAGATAGTGGATGTTCAAGGCACATGACTGGTAACATGTCATACCTTTCAGATTTCATACCTCTGGATGGTGGACTTATTATCTTTGGAGGTGATATTTGTGGTAGGATTACTGGTAAAGGTGTTATTAAAACTATGAAAATGTGTATTTTGTACCAGAGCTTAAGTACAACCTTTTTAGTGTGTCACAAATTTGTGACAAACAGAACAAGGTTCTTTTTACTGATACTGACTGTCTTATTCTTTCTCCTGATTTCAAGCTACCTGATGAAAGTCAAGTATTGCTTAAAATCCCCAGAAAGGGTAATACATACAGTGTTGAGATGAATAAGCTTGTTCCTAAAGAAGGTCTTACTTGCCTTGTTGCAAAAGCCACATTGGATGAGTCAATGTTGTGGCATAGAAGGATTGGTCATGTTAATTTCAAAACCATTAATAAGATTGCTAAATATGGTTTGGTAAGAAGTTTACCTAAAAAAAATTCAAAATGACCAAACTTGTGTTTCTTGCCTTAAGGGTAAGCAACACAGAGCTTCTTATAAGCCCAAGGTTCGTAACTCTAATTCTCAATCTTTATACATTCTTCATATGGACTTGTTTGGTCCCAATTCTGTTAGTAGCTTGAATCATAAAAGATACTGTCTTGTAATTACTGATGATTATAGTAGATTTACTTGGGTTTTCTTTTTGAGAACTAAGGATGAAACTAGTGAAATCCTTAAGTCCTTTATTATTGAGGTAGAAAACCTAGCTAATAAGAAGGTAAAAATAATCAGATGTGATAATGGGACAGAGTTTAAAAACAGGGTTATGGATGAGTTTTGCAAAGAAAAAAGGTATTAAAAGAGAATTTAGTGTAGCTAGAACCCCACAGCAAAATGGAGTAACTAAAAGAAAGAATAGGACTCTAATAGAGGCTGCTAGGACTATGCTAGGTAACTCTAAGTTACCTATTTCATTTTGGGCTGAAGCAGTTAGTACTGCTTGTTATGTTCAGAACAGGGTTTTAGTGGTACAACTTCATAATAAGACTGCTTATGAACTTTTCAGAGGTAGAACACCTGCCTTAAGTTTTATGAGACCTTTTGGTTGTCATATCACTATTCTTAATACCAAAGACCAATTAGAAAAGTTTGATGGGAAATCTGATGAGGGTTTCTTTGTTGGTTATTCTTTACATAGTAAAGCTTTTAGGGTGTAAAATAAGAGAACTAGACATGTAGAAGAAAATCTGCACATTGAGTTTCAAGAAAATATACCAAATGTTGCAGCTAGTGGTCCAGATTGGATTTTTGATATTGATAAGCTTTCAGAATCTATGAATTATGTGCCTGTTACAGGTACAAATACTAACCATGATGCAGGTTCAGAAGATTCTGATGAAGATTATATATTGATGCCAATTTTGGAGGATATTCCATTGTATGATTCTTCTTCAAAGGATGATGATTGAGAGAAGAATGCTAATGTGGACATTGGACAAGATGGAAAAGAAACAGAAGTTCCCAAAAGCAGTACAAATGAAGTTAGTACTGCTGAGCCAATAGAAGGTACTGATGGTTCAAATCTCCATACTGTTGAACCAACAGTTCCTACTGATGATGTTTCTGATGAAGAAGTGGAGCTGCACAATATGCCTAATTCTTATGAAGTTCCTTCTACTCCCCATACTACAGTTCATAAGAATCATCCACTTGCTAATGTGATTGGAGATGTTCAGTCTGGAGTGAAGACTAGAAGACAGATACAAGATCCAGATCATCATGGTTTCCTCAGTGAAGTATATGAAGAAAAAGACCATGAAGATAAGAATGAATGTCTGTTTGTGTGTTTCCTGTCACAGATAGAACCAAAGAATGTGCTCAAGGCATTGGAGGACTCAAGTTGGGTTGAAGCAATGCAAGAAGAACTGCTTTAATTCAAGATTCAGAAAGTATGGGTTCTGGTTGATTTGCCAAAGGGCATGAAGGTTATTGGTACCAAGTGGGTGTTCAAAAACAAGAAGGATGAAAGAGGTATAGTGATAAAGAACAAAGCAAGCCTTGTAGCTCAAGGATATACTCAGGAAGAGGGAATTGATTATGAGGAAGTTTTTGCTCCTGTTGCAAGAATTGAGGCAATAAGGCTTTTTCTAGCTTATGCTTCATTTATGGGTTTCATGGTCTACTAGATGGATGTGAAGAGTGCTTTCCTATATGGCACTATTAATGAGGAGGTTTATGTTTCTCAACCTCCAGGTTTCATTGATCCTGATCATCCTGACAAAGTATATAAGGTGGTGAAAGCTCTTTATGGCTTGCATCAAGCTCCAAGAGCTTGGTATGGAACTCTGGCTAATTATCTATTGAAGAATGGGTTCTATAGGGGCAAGATTGATCAGACTCTTTTTATCAAGAAGAACAAGGGTGATATCTTATTAGTTCAAGTATATGTGGATGATATCATCTTTGGTTCTACCAAGAAGGAAATGTGCAAAGAGTTTGAAAAGTTGATGAAGGATCAGTTCCAGATGAGCTCTATGGGTGAGCTTACTTTCTTCTTGGGATTACAAGTAAAGCAAAAACCAGATGGAATATTTATCTCTCAAGACAAATATGTAGCTGAAATATTGAGGAAGTTTCAGTTTACAGATGCTAAAGTTGTTAGTACACCTGCTGATAAGGAGACACATTTGCTTTTGAAATATCAAAGTGGTGAAGCTGTAGATGTGCACACATGTAGATCTATGATTGGGTCTTTGATGTATCTCACATCATCCAGACCTGATATTATGTTTGCAGTATGTGCTTGTGCAAGATTTCAATTAAATCACAAGGTGTCTCATTTGACTGCAGTGAAAAGGATATTTAGGTATCTTAAAGGTCAACCAAACTTAGGTCTGTGGTATCCCAAAGACTCTCCATTTGATTTGGTGGAATATTCAAACAGTGATTATGCTGGGGCTAGTATGGATAGGAAGTCTACAACTGGTGGTTGTCAGTTTCTGGGATGCAGACTTATCTCATGGCAGTGCAAAAAGAAAACTATGGTGGCCACTTCTACAACAGAAGCTGAATATGTGGTTGCTGCTAGTTGTTGTGCTCAAGTTGTTTGGCTTCAGAATCAGTTACTTGATTATGGGTATAATTTCTTGAACACAATAATTTTCATAGACAATAGCAGTACAATGTGTATAATTAAAAATCCAGTTCAACATTTAAAAACTAAACACATTGAAATTAGATATCACTTTATAAGAGATTGTCATGAAAAGAGTTTAGTTCAAGTTGTCAAAATTCATACTGATGACAACTTTGCTGACTTATTAACTAAATGTTTTGATGTGGGGAGGTTTCAGTACTTGGTTACGGGTATTGGAATGCTTAACCCTTAAAAGTTCAATGTCTAAGTGTTTTTGTTATAAACGGGATTTTGTACTGCTAGTTGTGTCTGATCAAACTGCTATTTATAGTTTGTACTGATTGTACAATTTTGGTACTGCTTATATAATCTTGTTAGTCATTTTTGATAACTGTCAAATAGAAAATACTTTGTCTTGTGTTTTCTTTGGTTTTGGACTACCATTTACAGGTTAAGAAAGCATTCTGAGATGGATTATGTTTTGACTATGTTTTGGACTATATGGTGATTTTGGTACTTGAAGTGTGTGATCTTAGCACACAACAAATGGTAATTGGTTCACCATGTCTAACCCACATCAAGAACCAACTAGTCCAGAACAAACGGTTTTTGGTAAAGACTTCTCAAATCCGTTTATGGTTGATAGTTTACCGAAAACTATATGGTTATCAACTCACCATATCTTATAGTGAAGAATTGGCTAGTCCAAAGCAAACGGCTCTTGGTAAAGATACATCAAATCCGTTGATAGCTGATAGTTTGCTAAAAACTATAAGTGGGCATAAATGTTTTCAAGTCCACATTGAGTTTATACTACTCTTGAAAAGTTTTGCTAAACAGTTTGTACTGCAAGTTCAAACTAGCTTTGAAACTGTGTTTATGCTCTATGATTCATCTCTCTCAGAAGGTAACACATCTGGAAGTGATGAGAGCAGCCTGAAATTAAAAAGAATTGACGGAAACTTGTACCAATTGTCTGATCACATTGGAGGTCGTGTTCTAGTTATTTCACCAATTCAAGTTCAAGTGATGGTGAAGATTCTTCCAAACAGGGGAGGTAGCTAATCATTCATTTAAGCTTCCCCTGAAACCCATAGATTGGTTTCTTCAAGATTTTGATGTTCAGATAGTTCAAGAAAGATAAGTGACTCAGGGGAGGAAAGCATAAGCATGTTCATTCAAAGAAGATTTAAAGAATAATGAAGCTAACTGCTGGAGTGTTTGCTGTTATGGTTTCTTCAAAGCTTAGATGTGAAGAAAATACTGAAGTGATTCAAAATTGAAGATAAGTGTTTGAAAGAATCCCCCCCCCCCCCCCCCCGTCATCAATATTGGAGTTAATTCAAGAAACTTAATGATTTGCACAGAAATCATAAGTTTAGGGGAGGATTGTTGGGAATTAAACCAACAGTTAGTACTGCCAAGTCAAAGTTACAACTGCTGAAGGATTGCTGAAGATTAATACTAACAGTACTAAGTCAGTTAGTACTGCTAGTATAGATGGTTAGTACTGATTATGAGATGAAGACAGAGTTGAAGACACGTAAAGATATATATAGAATAGATATTGTGTATATCTTATAATTATAGAATGATACGAATGTTAGTTTACTTGTAAAGGACTCCTTGTTCTATAAAAGAAGATTCTAGGTTAGGTTTGTGATATCAGAAAATAAGTCATACGTAAAAGCTTCAAGGTTGTTAAACCCTAGTGATATTGTAGATCACTCGTATTGTTAATATTGAAGCTATTTGGTTGATTAAAACACTTGTGTTCATACATTGTTCATTCACTGTTACATTCATTCATCACACAAATAATATCTTCTAAGTATTAGCTAGTAAATTCCGCGTGCTAGTTAATATTAACTCAAAGTATCTTCAACACAAGTAGTGTGTTTCGATCCTCTCACACACCTTATTAATATATAATCAATTAAATTTATGATTAATCAGAAGTTACAAACCTTTTTGTAACTGCTGGGAATCTACAAGGCTTTGTAAGGCTTTTAAAAGCCACAATCTAACCTCCACCTCCACTGCTCCAGTTGTTTGTTCACCCTCACATATCTACTATCCATATCATAAGCTCATGGCATACAGCAAAGAAACAATCAGCCAGTACTTTCACATGACGATAAGGCAAGCTACAAAAAAGATTAATGTTGGTTTAACTACTTTGAAATATAACTGCAGATACGTGGGTATTCAACGTTGGCCTTATCTTAAGATTAAGAGTCTAAAAACATTAATCAACGATTTTCAGGTTATAAATGAATTGAGACTAACCTTTTATTTTGAACTTTAAATAACATATGTTTGTTACAACTGTATTGACTGCAATGTTCTTTGCATTATAGGCTGAGAATGGAGGTGCACAACTTGAAAACGACAAGCGAGAAATAATAAAAATGCTGAAGGAAGAAAAAAGGCAGCTGGAAGATAACCCGGATTTACAACTTGCCAGAACCACCAAAATGTTGAGAGCATGTAATTTCAAAGCTAAGTACCAAAAAAGGAAAAACATGAGTTTGGTATTGTCGTTATCAAACCAAACAGCAACAAATGCTATACCGTTGCAGTCTTTATTTCCTACCAATAACTCAGCACATGAAGAAATGGATGATGCTTATGGAAGTGATAATGATAAGCATGATTAGATCTTACATCTTTAAGGAAAATGTTTAATACTAAATATTGAATGTTTCCTATTTATAAGCAGATAAGCAGTTTTGTTTGTTTCAATAAATGTGTGTAAGCTTATTTCAGTATAAATACAAGTTTAAAATATGCCATCTAATCACTATTCAATCTCAAATACCTCTAAAATGCTTATTCGTAATCACTTATTGACATCCCAAATAAAAATATAAAAAGTTACGATTCTAGCACTATAAGCAGATAAAGCCGGAAAGCTGCTAATGAACTCAGATAAACAACCAAATCCACTTACTCTATTAATGTTAATCAAAACACCAATCCAATCCATTTGGAACTTGAATCACGGGTAAGTTCCTTTAAACAGCTTATATACTAAACAGGTGTTTCGCAAATATTACTTTATAAGTTTTTAACCTTATCAAGATATGCAAAGGCCGATAAACTTAACTTTTTCCAAACGTGCTTCTGTAAATATGAGATGCTTTGGTTAATCTTAAGTTGAGATGCCCTATTCATGATCGAGAATGACCCAAAGCTTATTATGTTGAAGATCTTATTCACAACTTGCTAAATTCAATTTCAAACAAATTTTATAAGCACAGTGGACTATAGTCCAAAACACTCTCAGATTTGCTTATTTCGTATATTAAAACATAATCCCAAACTCTCGTTAAACATCCGTAAGCAGAGAATAAGAATCAAACAACCCCCAATAATCCATCCGAAACACAAACACATCATCAAGTAATCAACTTAAAACAAATCCACATATTTTTAAACACACACATTAAACTAATAACGCTTAAATCCAAATCCCAGGTATAAAATCCAATGAGCATACAAAAAAAAAAACAATACCTAAACAACTTAATCAACGCCCAAATCAATGTTCGTAGTGATGATAAAACAATCAAGCCCTAAAAGATAGCGTTTAATTTGATTGTTTATTGTTTGATTGCATTTATGTTAATTCAATCTGAAAACCCTTAAATCGCTATACACACTTATTTCACCAATATGCGTTTTTATGTGTGTTTTATTCCTCTGTGTGAAAGATAAAATAAATCAACTGAGTATAAATGAATTATATTAAAATAATAATAATAATAATAATAATAATAATAATAATAATAATAATAATAATAATAATAATAATAATAATAATAATAATAATAATAATAATAATAATAATAATAATTGTCCACCTCACATTCAACATCCATAGTTGAATCCGGTTCATTCTCTTCTTGTTTATATTTTTCTATATTTTTTCTTCTCCGTGTATATATATAGTTCGATTAGGTTCTGTTTGATAGTCGCTGTATATATATTTTTCTTTTTCTCTTCCGGTTGTTATATCCTTGTTCGATTGGGTTAGGGTTTCGTCCTTGAAACCCTTCTCTTTAATTTGATTGTCGCTGTTTATTCAGTTGTGGTCCTGCTTGGGTTGGGTTGTGGTTCTGTAGGGGTTCTATATAGCAGTCTTCGAACAGTTTTAGGATCTTGCTGGGTTTATCTTGCGGGGTTTTTTAGGCTGTTTGGGTGCTGTTTTTGGTTCCTTGATACAAGTTGCGGGCTGCTGCTTGGGTTGCTGTTTGGGTTCTTTCTCGCTATATCGAGTTTGGCTGTTTGGGTTATTTGGATATTTGTGATCTTTCTGAGTTTGCTGGGTTTATCAGGCCGTCTAGGTTTATCAGGCTGTTTGGGTTGCTCGCATTTGTCTCGTCTGTAGGGGACTGTTTTGAACGTACAGGCTGTTTGAACGTGGCTAGCTGGTATTTGGATATAGAAGTGGCTAGCTGGCATGTCTGTTTGAACATGCAGGCTTTGTGGTTTTGATACCTGGTTCTGCTGCTTTGGTACATTGTGCATATCAGGCTCTATTCTCTTTGTGGTATCGTCTTCGGCTCCACGTGTGGTTATTGGTTGTAATTGAATTGTTGCATGGCGATTGTTCGGTTTCATTGCCCATTCGTGGGTCTTAGTGGTTGTCATGATGGTAGTGGAAATGGGCTTACCAAAACCTCATTGCTCACTCATCTTCGGGATCGTCACTTTAATGAGGATGCGCTAGCTGTTACTAAACAGTCCCTTGCTACTAGTCGTGTTGTTTTCGAGGCCGCTGAAGTTACGCTTACACGTATGGGTCATTGGCTATGTGGGGCTTGTTTTAAGACGCATACCTTTCGTTCTAAGTGTCGACATGGCAATGGTTCTAATTTTGTGCCTCCTCCTGATTCTGGTGATGGTGTGGTTAGGTTCGTGTTATATGATCTCACCAAACCACAAGTTCCTTCTTCTGTTCAACTTGCCCATGTTGAGGATTTGGTTCTGGACGAGCATGTTGGTTTCGATTTGTCTCTTCTTGACACTTTGTTGTCTAAGGGGTTGCGCACCGTTAAATCCATCCCTCCCAAGTGTCTCTTAGGGTTTTCACGGGTATTGAAAGGAGCTCTTGATAAGGTGATTTGCACGCCTGATGACATTTCTTGTTGGGTTAGTTTATTGGTCTTGCCTACGTGTATCCTTAAAACCTTCTGCCCGAGGAGTAATCAAGAGTGTAGGTCTGCCATTAAACGTCAACGCCAGGAAGAGTATATTGTTAATGCCATTCGATCTTGGGACATGTCGGGTGGTAGTTTGCAGCTCGTGAGGGAGGCTTTAGCCGAACCTCCCCATCATGGTCTAATATTGATGAGGATAACTTGGAATTGGGTGAGCGTAATGTCAAGCAGTGTAAGAGGAAGATTTGTGATGGCCATTATACTGCGGCTGTCAGGGTTCTTTCTTCTTCTGGTGTTGCACCTTATAATGATGCAACTCTTGAGGACTTAAAGGTTAAGCACCCTTTCAAAGCTGCTCCTTCTTTGCCTCTTTCACCTATTGATCATCATCCCCTCATTGCATCTTCTACTGTGGTTCTGGATATGATTAAGAGTTTTCCTCGTGGTACTTCTTGTGGTCGGGATGGTTTGCGTGCCCAACACCTTTTGGATTGTGTTAGTGGCGCTGCTGTGGCTATTTCTGATGAGTTGTTCGCTTCTATCACCCAAGTGGTGAACCTTTTTCTTGATGGTAAATGCCCCAGGGCGTTGGGTGAGTATATTGCTAGTGCTCCTCTCACGCCGCTGGTCAAGCCGGGTGGTGGTATTCGCCCTATTGCTGTGGGGACCATTTGGAGGCGCTTAGTTTCCAAAGTTAGTGCTGCTATGATTGGCCATTCTTTGGACGGTTATCTAAATGATCTACAGTTTGGTGTTGGGGTATCTGGAGGAGGTGAGGCTATTCTTCATGCCGTGAATAGGGTGATTAAAGAGCGTGGAGATGATGTGGGTCTTTCGATGTTGTTGGTAGATTTCAAAAACGCCTTCAACTTGGTGGATCGTAAGGTTATGCTTCATGAGGTTCGTCTTCGTTGTCCTGCTATTTCACGTTGGGTGGAATTTTGTTACTCAAGCCCAGCTAGATTATATTATGGGGAACACACGTTATGGTCACATCAAGGCGTACAACAAGGTGATCCACTTGGGCCTTTGCTTTTTTCTTTAGTGTTACATCCTTTGGTATGTAAGATTAGAGACTCTTTTAGCCTTTCCCTTCATGCTTGGTATCTGGATGATGGCACTATTATTGGAGATACTTTGGTTGTGGGGGAGGTTTTAGAGCTTATCATGGTGGATGGACCTCGTTGTGGTTTACACCTCAATGTTGATAAAACTGAGGTTTTTTGGCCTAAGGAAGATCCCAGAAGCAGGCTTGTGGGTGTTTTCCCACCTAATATTGCCCGACCTTTGCATGGTGTTAAATTACTGGGTGGGCCCGCTAGTGTGGACTCTGATTTTAGTAGTGAGCTTATTATGAAAAGAGTTGCAAAAACCATTGAGCTTATGGATGCTACTGCTAAGATTAATGATCCCTAGTGTGAGTTATTACTCCTTCGTGCTTGTGCTGGTATTTCCAAATTATATTTTGCTATGCGCACTTGCTCTCCCCGAGTCTTTGAACGTGCTCAGATTTCTTTTGATGAGGCTCTTCGCTCTACTCTAGAGCGTATTGTTACTGCTTCTGGGCCTGGTTTTGGTGATTGGCAATGGAGACTTGCTACATTACCCTTTGCGTTCGGGGGGCTTGGTGTATATTCTGCAGGTGATGTCTTGAACTATGCATTTCTTGCATCTAGACTTCAATCGGCTAGCCTGCAGACTATGTTGCTTCGACATTCTGGTATCGTAACCCCTGGGCCTTCCTTTGATGATGCCTTGTGTGCTTTTAATGTGAAAATGGAGATTGACCTTTTGAGTAATCCGTGTGAGATCGCTGCCCCCAAACTCATGAAGAAACTGGCAGATATATATTTCACACGTGTTACCCGAACTGCCGAATCTACATTTTCTTTATCTACTCGACAGATGGCGTTGTGGAAATCGCAAATGGAGGACTACACTTCGGACTGGCTCAGGGTAGTTCCGATATCTGGGTTGGGACAGACTATGAACGCCAGGACCTATCGTTGCGTGTTATGTTATCGGCTTGGTGTCCCCCTATTTTCTGTTCAGATGCCTTGCTCAGCCTGTTCCAGGGTCTTTGCTGGTGATATTTATGGGGACCATGCTGTATCTTGTGCTGGTATTATTGGTATTAAACATCGGCATAACATGGTACGTGATGTGCTTGTTGACATATGTTCTCGATCTGGGGTTTCGGTTCGTAAAGAGGTTGACATTGGACTTAGTGGTGAAAGGGACCAATCTTTACGTCCTGCTGATGTGTTGCTCTACTCGTGGGATGGAGGACTTGATGTATGTGTTGACTTGACTGGATCATCGCCCTTGACGCAAACTGGTATGGTTGATTTCATACCGGGTCGTGTGGTGATTGAAGCTGCACAATGTAAACGCACCAAGTATGGGGCTAAGTGCGCAGGTATGGGATATGGGTTCCTCCCCTTCTCTTTCTCTTCTTTTGGGGAACTTAAAAAAGACGCCGTGACTTTGTTGAAGCGTATTCGAAAGTTTTCGATGACTCAAGACATTGGAGCACGTGCTGCTGCTCATATTTTTAGTAGGATTAGCTTTTCTATAGCTAGAGGAGTGGGAGCCCAATTAGTATCTCGGCTCCCTACTAACTTCTTGTAAATCCTATATGATTCTAATAAAAGTGATGTTTATAATTAAAAATAAAAAAATAAAAAAATAATAAAAAATAATAATAATAATAATAATAATAATAATAATAATAATAATAATAATAATAATAATAATAATAATCAACAACAACAACAAGATTGTCACCTTAAACCATAAATCTTATTCATTAGATAGGTAGATAAGTACATCTTACATGTCCATAATAACATCAAACATCAACCAAGCAAAACACATCCAAACCCAACCAAACTACCTACACGATTGACCAATCAAAAAAACCCTAAACAAACAGTCGACTGTACCCCTAATCGTGCTTCTACATGATGGCAATATCCTTCAGCTTCTTGGTTACAACAGCACGCACTTCAACCAAAACAGCCGTAAGCGACTCTAGCAAACGGCGCTCCATCACTTGAACCTCATGAAGGCACTCATAAGTATCATCAGCAGATTCTTCTTCATCAAAATTAAGAGTAAAAACCTCACTCATTCTCTCGGTGCGCTTATCAATCTTTCGACGCACCTCATTGCATCGATCCCCCAGCCACATGAGCATCCCTTCATCTTCAGTAACTTCTTGACTAAACAGGAACTTGAAACAGTTGTGTAGCTTATCAGATCCACACATATCTTGCAGTTCATTGATTAAAGGAGTTTGAGACATTTTTTTGTTGATCAGTTGATAGTGGTTAGGTAAGAAATGGTGGTTTGTTGATGAAACTTAAATGGGAATAATGAAACTAAACGAATCACTAACTCAATATATTGTAACTGAATAGACTTACTCATTCCAAACATTAAATCGAGTATTAATTCATACTGTTCGTTCGTCTTCCCATGCAGAAACATCAAATCTGTAATTACCATAAATTTACCAATACCACATAGAACCCTCCAACTTTAAAATGCCTCAAAATTACAAGTAAAGTTTGCAATATAACAAAAATAACCCTCAAAGTTTGCCTATTATGATAAAACATACTATTCCCTTAAATCTTCTTCATTAACAAATGTATTTTTAAATTATCGGCTCTATCATCAAACCGTCGTTCTTACATGACATGTTTTTTAACCATCTAATACCACAAATTAACCGAGATCATCAACAATCTTCATCCCGCGATCACAAATACAAATTACAATCTTATTAAACACAATAAAAAAAATGAAATATATAACTTAATACATTACATATATCTGATTATATAAAATTTATATTACAAACATTGCCGCAGCATTGATAAAAAGTATATAAACATCTACACAAATAATACATACCTAACAGGTAGATATTCAACTAAAAACACAGTCGGTGCATCGCACGGGTTCGACAGGCCTCGTAAAGTAAAAGATTACATTTCCCATCAATTAATGTAATTAAAGGTTTTCATTAAAAAGAATCACCTTCCATCGGCTTGTATGGCAAAGGGGCGGGAATGGGACTTACCTGTGAAAAGAGTAAATAGTTACACGTTAATTTTTTATTTACACACATCAATATATAAATAGATAAATAGCATGAAAATACGATACAACTATCCGGTGCATAGAAAGATGTGTATCAATAAAAAATATGAGTGAGTTTAATATATGGAGTAACTTAAATTGTTTAAGTAAAATATTTAATTTTACTTTCCATCTTTTTTAATCAAAATTAAAAATGTCACTTTCCATCTTTTTTTGAAAGTAAAATATTTTACAAGCGGTAAATTGTTAAAAGTTATAAAAAATACACCATCACGACGATAATTTTTTTATTTTTCAATAGACTGTCACTTCAATATACTTTCGACGATTTTTTTTTTCGAGTTTTATTTTAGTATTAAAATTTACATCCGGAAAAATCACATTTGATTTGTTATTTTATAAATCGCGTGTGATTTCACAAATCACATATGATTTCATAAATCACATGTGATATTAAAACAACAAATCACATGTGATTTTTTCCAGACATAAATTTCAACACTCAGAAAAAAAAAAGTTCGTAGAAAGTGTATAAAAGTGTCACTCTATAGAAAGATGATTTAATTCTCGTCGCGATGATATGATTCTTTTCATGTAACGATTACTGGTTTGTGAAATATTTAATTTTTCTAAAAAAGAATGAAAGTGGGCCTTTTAAAAAAAAAAAAAAAAAAAAAAAAAAAAAAAAAAAAAAAAAAAAAAAAAACCGTTAATGAAAAAATGAGTAACCATTATTTATTCATTGAGTATTTAAAGAATTTGAAATTTATATTAAACTTTTCTCTAAAAAATAAATGCCTGCAAATCAACTTTCATACATATAATTCTGTCCTTATAATACAACATCAACATTAAAGTAAATCAAACCCCAGGTCAAAATTTAATCATACTAGCAATCTTCAAATCGATCGAATCTGGATAATAAATTCATCCATGTTATTATTATCTTGAGTTCATCAATAGTTTTACATCAAGTTGGATGAAAAGAATGTTAAACGTAGAGGTATAAGCTAGTGATTATTATTCAAGATACTACTTATATTTATGCATAAAAAGATTTTATTGACAGCCCTAAATTTTTTATTTTCGATACCTTAAAACACAACATACTGTTAGTGGAAGTTTTGGTCCACAAAAATAAGATAAGTTGTTTTTTTTTTTTTTTTTTTTGATTGACAATAATTAACAAATGTAAAAGAAGACGAACTTAAAATGCACAGTATATGTTAGATATAGTTGATCTTGCCTCCATTATACCATGCCGATATTCTTGAGCACGACTACTCATATCTTCAATAATCATGGAAAACTTGTTGATCTTCCGCTCAAGATTAGCAACAATAGATAATGGCGTCTCGTTCTTTAATTCTTCTACAAGAATATTGCCATAGAAATCCCTGATCCGTAACTCCCTATCAATACTTCTCTTCATCATGGCATCACGTTCTCGGGGTAAACCATATGTGGGAGATAAGGATAACCCTTGGTTCAATTGAAACCACATAGACTTCGAGGTTAAATCATTCATCTCTTGCCTAAATTTGGAATTGCCCATATATGCAGCCATAGCACTCAAAACCTTTACAACTGTTGTGTTTATTACCTCTTTAAATTGTGACAGTCCTTTGTGTTGTTTCAGTTTCGAGTTTCTCTTGTTTCGAGTTCTTGTTTCGAGTTCTTGATTAAAGTGTTTCAAAAAAGCAACTATTTGCTTACACATAGAGGCAAACGATGCGGCAAAACAATAGGTAGATCGAAGACTTTCAGTGGCATCAGGATCATTGAGGCGCTGTAGTGTATTTTCTTTAAAAGTGTATTTGTCTGCTCCAGCTTCTACAATAACTTGCTGCAATG
Source organism: Artemisia tridentata subsp. tridentata (assembly GCA_021014915.2). Taxonomy (NCBI): domain Eukaryota; kingdom Viridiplantae; phylum Streptophyta; class Magnoliopsida; order Asterales; family Asteraceae; genus Artemisia; species Artemisia tridentata. Next base: position 62,086,456 of record CP139507.1, read on the forward strand.
CCAACTTTACACTCAACCAGCTACCACATATGTTTTTCAGCAACTTTACAAAATCATCGTAAAGTTTGGAGGTTCCAAGGCAGATTTCGTAGAAGTCATCGACCAAAGAAAATAACCATCTTTTTCCCGCACACCTAAACAACTTGGAAAAGTCAAGGTTTTTTTCATGTATATATATAAAGATATCACGGATCTGAGATAAGACTTCTACTGCTCCTCCGCCAAAGAGAAAGGGTTCTTTAATAAAGATCAGCGCTTCATGAAGTAGAAGCCATTGGAGATCAATGGGAAGAAATAGAGTAGCTCGAAAGCGATTGCTCACTACCTCATTCATTGGATCTTCGTATAGTTTTAGCTGCAGTATGTGTTGATCCGATTCAAAACAAACTCCAAATCTAGGCACCGGTAAATTACCATATCCAGAAAAATGACCCAATGTTGTTCCCACCTTCCCTATAAAATGACTATATGTCTGAGCGTGTCTACTCATACTATCAATAGCCCTTGAGAAGTAATTCATATTTTTCTCCAGATTATCTATTGTAGTCATCATCTCCTCTTTCCATGTAGCAGAAGTAAGCCCCACAAACTTTTTCTTCAGTTCTTGTAGAAGAATTGCATTGACATTAATCTCCCGGATCTTTAACTCCCTTTTGTAGCTTGCCTTCATATGTTGTCCTCCCTTTTTCAACCATTTATTACTATCTGTTGAAATTTTTTGAATCAGTTGTAACAGCTTCGAATATGAAGTTATATCTTTCATTTCCTTCAATAGTTCCAAATCACCTGTGAATACAGCCACCATACTGAAAATGCCTGCAATCGTCACACCTGACACTCTTGCCAATACTTGCCTCAACTTGACCATTTCATTTATTTCGTTCTCTTTGTTTATGTTTCTTAAAAAAGCTACTGTTTGCTTACAAATATATGCGAAGGATGTGACAAACTTATCAGAAAATCTAACACTTTCAGCGGCTTCAAGATCAACGAGCTGCTGTTGCATTTCTTCATAAGTGTAATCTTCTTCTCTACTTTTGATCACAATTTGCTCCATTGCGAACTTTACACTTAGCCAACTACCAGATACATCTGTCAGCAACATTATGAAATCGTTGTAAAGTTTGGAGGTTACATGGCTTATCTGATAGAAGTCATAAGCTAAAGGAAGTAACTGTCCATGTTCCCATGCTTCCTTATATTCATTTAAAACTTTTTGGTTCATTTCAAGTAGACATTGAATCATGTTCCCAAAACATCTGGTCTGAATGCCACCCAAGGAACCGCATGTATCATAGTAATGAAAAAACTCTATTGTACTGCTGGTGAGAAAGCCCATATCATCTACTCCAACAAAAGTATCTTGAAACAGAAAGTCCACTGCCTCACTTGTGGATTCTTCATAGACCTTCAGCTGCAGTAAATCTTTATCACGTATTATACGAACTCCAAATTTCGTCACCTGTAAATTACCATCTGCAAAACATATATCCTTAAAGATTATTTAAAACTATGTGTACATCCTAAATTCCGATATCATCTCCTTAATCGGTAGCCCTACTTTTTTACATGAAAAGTGAACTATTATACAACAGTCAATCATTAATGAGGGACCAAAAGGAGGCAGCTGTTCGTATTTCGCACAAAAACGTGCATGGTCGTTCATGAATAAAATATTTTCGACTCCATTTTTTTTAAGTTTCACAACACCAATATATATTATAATAAACTAAAACTTATAATAAATAGTGACGTCCGTATGATATGAATAATATTATTATATATCCAATTTCCATTACTACCGAATATTTTATTGTTAAAAAACATACTTATTACTCGTATTATGTGTATATATACTCACTAAAGACAGTATTTGTTGTTTCCCTGGACGTCTCTTGAACAAATTTAATTAGGCAAATATTGAACGTAAAAAGGATTATAGAATAATAATACAGTTAGGCTTTTTTATCTTTTTGTCGTCTTCATACCGGTTTGAAATTTGAAGGAAAATTTACAAATACACTGGCTGATATTTAACACTTCACCCACAATTAAGTTTTGAATTTTCGGCTTATAAAACAAGTTTATTTGTGTAGGTAATGACTCGTTTGGAATAAGGTGGTAGTGATATCCTAACTGCTTTGGATTAATGATCCTATAATTGTTTGTATAGACTTAGTTAAGATCCTTGTATCTAGCTTCTTGCTATTATCTTCTTTCTTTATTTAATAAAATTCGCTGTTAAAAAAAAGGTGGTACTGACCTCCTGGCTCCACACTAAATGAAATACGAAAGTTGAACTGACGCCTTGAGTCTAAGATTCTATCAAGATCATCAGCTACCGTCCAATAGATAACTAATTTGCTCTCCAACCCTGCCACAAAGAAATTGATGGGAACCAAAATCCTCCAATGTTTTTCCCCAACATGGATATGAGCTGTTATCACGTATTTATCTTCCATAAAAGCATCAATATTGTCAACAGCAATAACAGCGCATATAGCCACCCCGATCCATGGGCTTTTAAGGATCAGATCGTCAGTTCCTGGCAGCACAAATCCTGATGGAAGTTCACTTCCAGCTCCAACTATTTCGAATACAGCTACTGGTGTCATCCAACATTTTGTTCGTAACTGCTTGATAAAATATCAACATAAATGTTAGATAGAAATGACATTTTGATCATGAGGGGGAAAGAGGGAGGGAGAGATGGAGAGACCTGAAGGTAGCTATGTAATATGTTTTCTGCCAGACAACAGCCACTTCCACTATCGGCGAGATTAGGGCAGTTCAAACATGATATTGTTGGATTAGTGTTGTTGCTTGCAGCATGAAATTTTGACACATCAACCTCTTCTCCTGACATAATGTAATTGAATCTAATCGGAAGTCCAGAAAGCGTGTCCTCATTTACTATTGAAAGTTTTGGTACTGACTGAAGCCTCTTGCAATTATTTAAATAAAGAATTTTAAGATTTGAAAGTAGACTGATGCTTGCATGCAGATGAACAAAATTATTTCCAGATAGATCCAAAGATATCAATCGATGCAGTAAACAATCAATACCACAGGAACTACTGATAGATTGCAATAACTTAGATCAAGCTCCCTTATATTTGATAAGATATCCACATTTCTAAAAAGAAAACCTTTATTTTGGGATGAAAGTAGACATCTTCGAGCACGTAGGAGTCTTAATCTTTTCAGGTAATGAATGGACAAAGGAATCTCTTCTATAGAGGTTTCACTTGCATCAAGCTTCCTCAAGTTATGCAATTCACCCAAGCTTTCTGGTAACTTCTTGATGTGAGTTCCATCCAAATAGAGGTTCTCTAAGCACTTCATGTTCTGTCCAAACTCAGGAAGATCTTCAAGATTAGAGCAGCCAGAAAGATAAAGTGTCACAAGAGCTTCCATTTCAAATTTGCTTCTGCCAAGGCATTGAAGATGCGTACACCCCATAAGATTCATGTATTGTAGACTTTTATGCAGAAGAACTGATTCATGCAACTCTTTCAATTTCGTGCAGCCTTCAAGAATCAGTTTCACTAGTTTTGGAGTTGATGTCAAGTCTGGGATTTTGATCAACTCCTTTGAGAAACTAAGGTCAATAGATCTCAAATTCGGAAAAACCTGTAAAATGATTAGAAAATTCTAAGGTTTCTAGCTTGCAATTACTGCAGGTTTTTGAGTAACACATGATTAACGGGATTTAAAGACAATACTTACCAGAGTATCCTCCCACAGTGTTTTAAGCTGGCTATAACACATTTCAAGTTCATACATATGCGCCGGCTTAAAGTTCGAAGGCAAAGACTTCAAAGAACATTCAAACCATTCCAAAATTCGAAGATCATTCGAAAGATAACTAAGACCTTGAGGAAAGTGTACATTACTTATTCTGAGAAATTTCAATCTCCTCATTATTGAGAAACAGCAAGGATCATCAATGGAATCATCCATTTGAACCTTCTCCTGGTTAATGATACGAATCGTACTCGATTCCTGGCAATAAGAAACACCAAAACAGAATAAGTGATATAATTCTTTCATCATCTGTCATTCACAAAAAGGTTGGTTTAACGGGCCACCTTAACCCGGGATCCTTTCTGGACCCATGAAACTCTTCCCAAAGGTCCGCACATCATACAATGTATAGTTGTTTGCAAGCAGGAAAGTTAGGATCGAACCAAGAACCTTTTTCAAGTTTTTAAAAATTTATATATATATATATTTTTTTTTTTTTTTTGGTAATTTTTAAAAATTATTTGAGCTTTTTAGTGAAATGTTTTTAACTTTTATTGACACTCTCTTTTATTTATATTAAGAGACGCATTATAACATTAATAGTTTGGAGCTAAATATGAAAACAGGTCCTTGTACAAACCTTCGGTTTCGATAAGAGGACTTCTATAGTATCATGGAAACTTTTTATTGCAAAGTGAACTCCTCCGTAAATATGTGATTTCTTACGAAGAATTTCCCAGCACATTTGTTGGAGCAGATCATGCATCCACACACTATCATCATGATTAATAGTTATGAGAAACTTGTTCATAAGATCAGTGATTCCACACTCAGCGTACAAACCAATATTCGTTAGTATATCTTTAACCAAATCCATGTCTCTCCCTTTCAAGAAACATGCAATATACATGAAGGTCTCCTGCTGATTACTATCAAGTCTAGCAAAAACTACTTCAAGTCTTCCAAGAACATCTTTAGGCGGATATTCTTGAAGTTTCTTCAACATCTCTTTCCAATAGCTCTCCTCCTTCCCGTATAACAGAGAACCATAAACATTAAGGGCTAACGGGAGACCGCCAGCAAGCTTCACAATATCATCCGACCACTTTTCATACACATGTGTAGGAGGGCCATGCTTAAACGCTGACTGACAAAAGAGTCTATGAGCTTCATAATTTTTCATTTCTTCACATCTGTAGATTTCAATTATTTTGTGAACATTCAGCAAGTCTATGTTTGTTGTGGTTACTATGATTCTGGTGCCAGGTCCAAACCATTCTCGCCCCCCAGCTAAATATGTTAACTGGTCAACATGATTCACATCATCCAAAACAATTATAACCTTCAAACCATGTAGCTTTGTCCCCAACAAAGTTTGTCCGTGTTTAACACTTTGTACACGAACACTTTTCTCCTTCAAAATGTCATCAAGGAGTTTCTGTTGTAACTTGCATAGATCAGTACTATCATCTTGCTTGGAAATGTCTTTGATATTCTCAATGAAGCTACTCTTTTCAAACTGCCTTTGAATGTGGTAAAAGACAGATTCAGCTAATGTAGTCTTACCGATTCCACTCATCCCACATATCCCTACGAAAAGAACTTCACTAGACTCCATTCTCAAAATTCTTTTTATTTCATCCACTCGTGACTCCATTCCCACTAGGCCATGGAATAAATCTTTCGGTAATGCATCTGGCATGTCCTTTAAGATTTTTGCTACAATTTCACTTATGACTTCTGTTTCATTCCTGCAGATAGTCAGAATTGAGAGTAGTGGCCAGAAAGGCAGAAATATTATTATAGTCGCATTAGGATTCATAAGTTCTATACTTCTATCTACTTCTAGAAATGGCGAAGTTATATATGTTGCATATAAAACTACATAAGAAATTATTACCTCCAATATACATATAGAAAAAGAACCTTACAATGATAGTATCAAAAAAATAAAAAGGTTAATAAGACCGCTACCTGTGTTGTGTCACGTGCATTCCTGAGAGAGCCCCCACCGTTTTAAACGCACTTCTCCAGGTTTTCACCCTCTGTGGTGAAATTTCATGATTTGCTTCATGATCAGAAAAGCCCTTTTGGAAACAGTTTCCTTGACTGCGTACATCGGAGGGATCCACGTGGTAAAAAACAGGAATAACAATCAGCTTGCCATGTTCCATGCAATCAACAATTTTTGCAATTTCCTCCAAACACCATTTTGATGTTGCAAAATTGCTTGATAAAACCACTATGGCAATTCTTGACGCTTCTATGGCCTCTAGGAGCTCGGAAGCGATGGGATTCCCAATCTCAAGTGTCTTATCATCTTTGTAAGTTGTAATATCATTTCTAATTAAAGCATCGTATAAATGGCTGGTGAAACCCGTGCGAGTGTCTTCGCCTCGGAAGCTCATGAACACATCATAACCTTGTGATAGTCTTGACGAAGATGATGACGATACATATGGCATCATCTATAGAGCTTAACAGGATTATTTATCGAGAAAGTAGTAATGATTATGTTTGTTTTTTGTATGGGAATATTTTTTCAGATACTCACATGATGCAACTAATTGAATACTGCTTATCTGATTAATGTGGTTTCAAAATGCAAATAATCGGTTCTAAGTTTTTGGTTTCAAAGCCAATTTCAATTTTTAAATGTCTCAAAATAGTTGTTCACTTTTTATTCCAAGCAATAATTAGTTATAAGTGTTTTGGCAACCAAAATCTAAAAGTCAATTTTTTGCGTTTTGACGCGTTTTGGATACACCTGCTTTTTGAAAACGTTGTTCTCAACAGCTGAAGGGATTATCAAATTACCCTTCAGGTCACTCGTTCCTCTTCTACAACCGCTGCTCATACAGCAAAAAGTAACTCATTGTTATCAAAATTTAATACATAAATTTGTAGTTTTTAACTTGTGATTCGAGAAAAGTAAGATCGGATCAAACGAGATCTTAAGATCTATAGTCAAGATCGGGATCTTATTAAAATTCTATCTCGCAAAATCGTAAGATCATGGGATCATGACCGAGATCTTAATAACCATGCAAAATATGTCCATAGCACGTGCTAGTTTGAGTAAGTATAATAAAAAAATTGAGATTCGATAGCACTAAATAATTGATTGATTAGATATTATTATTCCAAGGTAAAGCCCTATAATAAACCACCAAACGATGGATCTAACAGCATGTTTGTCTTTTTCTGATAGCTGAAAATGTGTTACAAGTGGCAGAATGTTTAATTTACGCATGCAGATTGATAAATAAATAGTATACAAAAGTTGTTGCGAAAGAGTAATATGTGTATGAGGGTGAAAAAGGTGCTGAAAACTTACCATGATATGCTGATGAAAACGATGGTGTGGCTGTTGAATTCAGTTGCTGTGTATGATCCGAAAATGAATCGTGCAAAACAATATTTCATTGTCATGATGTGGGTGGAGTTGACTTCATAGTCAATTTGGAAAGACATGGGGAAAATGAGATTAAAAATCTCAATCAATAACAAATGGGCTTATGTTAAAAATAAAAATAAAAACAAATGGGCTCTATTTGGTCTTTCATGGACCAAGATATCAACCAAACTAACTATGATTCAAAATCACTTAGGGTGCGTTTATTTCATTTTGTTTGGTTCAAGTTTTGGATCGAAAAGTGAAAATGATTCCAATAAATAGCCACTGTTCTAAATACACTTAGGAGGGGTGGGATTTGAATGATTCTAGTGGGCCCAAACTATAATGTGTCTACATCTCTCCTGTATTTTTATACTTTTTTTTTTTAATTTAAAACTAATTTTGATATTTTAAAATATTTATATTAACTTATAAAATAATACATATACATATAATAATATATTTTCTCACTCCTCATTTTATATCACACCTTTCTCAAATTCAAATCCGATACAATCCCGTTTACGAACCAAACGGGCCCTTAATGTTTCACAGTCAATTTGAAAAGACGTGGGAAATTGAGATTCAAAATTTAATTGATTCACTCAATGTTTCATTGCAAATCACTTAGGTGCGTTTAGTTGAGGGAAAACACCCTTGTTTTTCAGAAAATGTTTTGTAGCAAGAAGAAAAACAGATATCGCGTTCAAATCATCGTTTCCAACAAAATGTTTTGTAAAATAATAAGGGTGGAGGCAGTGGGCTGCGGGCTTGGGCAGCGGGCTGAGCGGGTTTGCGGGAACACCGCCGCCGATGCAGCGGGTAGGCCGAGCGGGCTTGGTTTGCGAGCTATGAACTCGCAGCGGGGAAGGAAGAAGTTGTGCTCCATTTGACCGTTACAGAACGAATTGCGGACTCGCCCTTAGAAGAGGGGGAGGGGTCCGGGGAGGGGGAGATAAAATCTCGCCACTCCTACCGAAAGCTGCCTCCCCAAAAAACAAAAAAATCCAATAAAAAACCAGAGCTTGCTCCATACCTAACCTAAGGGTATGGAGCCGCGTCGTTCGATATGGCGAGCTTCACCGGGGTCACTACTCCCGGTGAAGCGAACAATGCAACAGGAAGCTGCCAGCTTCCCCGCCCCATTAGGACTCACGATGCATGTGCTCAATAAATGCCGTCTTGTCTATCTTGACTTGCAGCTCTTAAGACGCCAAATGGCATTTTATGGGAGCTACCTAGTAGATAGGTTCATTTATCACATACGAGATTCTGAAAGTTGTTTATTATGAGATGTTAATGTGTCACTTCTAAAAGCAAGGGGAATAATAATAGGAAGCAGATAGAAGCTAGTTCCCCTACGGTTTCTTGCTTTGATGTAGCTTGATTTCTTGTTGTTGATCCTCCCCGCTAAACAATTATCGAGCAAAAAAGTGGCTTTTTAACGACCCGATATTTTTTTATTCAAATCAAAAAAATGAGATCAGGGTCGACCTGTTTCACGAAAGCAAAAGCATGAACAAAGCAAGTTGTCCTCAGACTTTCTGTCTTTTTTCAACCTCTGAAGGGTACCCCACATGGCACCTCTTTAAAACAAGTTTTAAAGCTCTTATTTAGCCAATACACACGCTCCACTTAATACACATTTACACCATAAAAAAGTTTTAAAAAGTAACAAAATATAACCTTTTTGCTTCATCATTTAGATTCAAAAAATTGGTTAAAGATTCATAAGTAAAGAGACTCACCTTTTTGTGGGTAATGAATGGATGAATGATTGGAGCAAAAAAATAAAAAAGTAAAGAAAAAAACAGACGTCCCATTAGTTGCAGAGTGATGGATCTTGAAGTTGAAGATGAAGTGTTTTTGGTTTGCAAAGGTGAGTGAGGAGAGGACAGATGGATGAGTGTACAAGTGAAGAAACAAACAATATTTATATATATATATATATATATATATATATATATATATATATATATATATATATATATATATATATATATATATATATATATATATATATATATATATATATATATATATTTATGCACAAAATATATTTTATATATATTTTTTTATATAATTGTTTAGTATTGAAAGGGTTAATGTTGCAAATTTATAATTTTGGAGGACAAATTATGAATATTTAAAAAAAGATTTGGGAGGGTTGAGAGTGATGGGCGCCAGTAAAAAAGGTTGGATTGAGGGTTGGAGGGTTGAAATGAGGTGGAGGGATTTGATTGGTTAAAGTTTGGGAGGGTTGGAGGGTTTGAAGCATGACTCCTTCCACCCTAAATCCCCTATTTCCTAACTTAATAATGAAAATTACAAAACAAATTTTAGTTGTTTTTCTTGTTTTCCCTTGTAACCCACAACCCTCCTTCCCCTTCTTCAAAAAATACAAACATCAACTAAACGCATTTTCCATATTTCAAGTGTTTTGTGGAGATAAATTTCCTTTCCAAATTTTTACAAAACTAGAGATAGAAAACAAGAGAATTTTTTCTCCAACTAAACGCTTATAACGGAAATTATGATTGATTTTATAAAGTTAATATCTTGTTGCAAATTCCGTTACTAATGTTGTAAATTATCAACAAAATTATAATGAAATACTTAATAATAAATTTTAAGAAAACTAGTTCATTTTGCAATATATTTCTAACCATTTTCTACATCATTGCTAATAGTTTCTATTACATTGCAATAGAAATTGCGAATATGCAACGAAGTCTTCAACTGCAAAGTTTTGTTGCATTAACCTGCTTTTGTAATAGTTCACTCATTTTGATTTCAAAACTTGCATAAAACTAGTTTAATCTATATTTTTAATAGACTTACACTTTACTTATTCCGTTGCTTAAAAATAAACTTTATGTTTTGTCATCAACAAAAATGGGGGGGGGGGGGGATTGTTAATACAAATATCGTCCTAAAAACGTTATTTATATTTTACGATCTTTGCTATATTTTGTTAATGACAATTATAAACTTTATCTTTAGCAAAGCATAAATATAAGATTAAATCTTTTACATTTATAGTAATAAGCTTTTTAAAACTCATATACATGCTACATGATCACTAGATTATACACATTATATACATATATACATTTACATTATTTACATTTTAATACTTAAAATGGAAATATGTTCATGACATCATTGCATACATCATATTGAGATCTTTGGATATCTTGGAATATTTGAAGTATATCATGGAAAGATCTTCAAGCAAAGAATTGGATTTTGAAATCTCTTGGCAAGATTTGGAAAGATTTTGGAGAGATTTGCTGTCAGGACTGGCGGAACCAAATTGCATAAGGGACGGACCCCAGAATTTGGGTCCGCCAAATCCGTGACATGTTTGATCAGTTTGCCTATAAATAGCAAGCTGATCATTCATGCTCACTTATCACTCATATAGCATAAACTACATTATACATTCTTTCATTCATTACTAACTCATTCATTCATTTATTTCATTTGTAGTGATCTTTCTTTTGTAGCAAAGAGATCAAGCATCATCAAGTTTCAACATATTGTTGCAAACTTATTAGTTTAGATACTGTGTGATTTTGTAGTTTATCATACATCATTGTTGTACCAAACATTCAGTAGTGATCGGTTAGTATTTTAGTCCTCAAAACACATAGAGTGCCGGGAGTGGTTATACCCTTGTAAAAGAACTCGGTATCTAGCTTTGTAAAAGTGTAAGCGACATGTGTAAAGGTTTTCTCCGCTGAGAAGGGAGCTTGTTTCTTAGTGAAGAAAAACTCTCGAGTTAGAGGCTCGAGGAGTGGAGTAGGGCAAGGAAGAGAGTCCTTGTAGCCGAACCACTATAAACATCCATGTTGTGGTTTGATCGTTTCTTTCCTTACTCGCTTTAGTTATATTGTTTGATTGTTTGCATTACCTTGAAATCACGTTAAGTATTCAAAGCAAATAAATTTTAAAACGGTAAAAACTATTCAACCCCCCCTCCCCTTCTAGTTTTCCATAATTGGTATCAGAGCTACGTTACTCAAGATCTTTAAATATATTGTATTTTAAAACTTGAAACGATCCATGGATTTTGAAATTTTGGAAAAACCGCTTTGAAACTTATGTGAAGTCAAAGGACATAGATCTATGGTATATTATTATAGAGGGTGATCATAAACCCATAATTAAAGATATATCAAGTGGTCGGGATGAAGGTACTTCTCTTACTCGTCATAGTGATGAGCAAAAGAAGTTGATTGCCAAAAATAATGAAGCTAAAATTATGCTTTACAACGCTTTACCTAAGAAAGAATATGAAAGAGTCTTTATGTGTACAACTGCTAAGAGATATTTGGCAATCTTTAATTATCACTCATCAAGGGAACTCACAAGTCAAGGATAACAAAATTGATATTCTTGTTCAACAATATGAACAATTTGTTATCCCTGAAGATGAGACCATTGATAGTGCATTTGCTAGGTTTAATACTATCATTACTTCTCTTAAAGCACCTGACGAATCTTTTTGTAGTAAGAACTTTGTCAGGAAATTCCTTAGGGCACTCCATCAGAAGTGGAGAGCAAAGGTGACGGCTATTGAAGAATCCAAGGATCTTTCCAGCATGACACTTGACGAGCTCATCGGTAATCTCAAAGTTCATGAGATGGTGATGGAAAAAGATTCAGAAATAGTTAGAGGCAAAAAGGAAAAGATGAAGTCCATTGCCTTAAAAGCTAGGGTAGAGTCAAGTGATGATGAAGAGTCTAGTTCAGATAGCGAAGACGAAGAATATGTCATGGCCGTAAGAGATTTCAAGAAGTTCTTTAGGAGACGAGGAAAGTTCGTAAGATAACCTCGAGAAGAAAAGAAATCCTTCCGGAAAGACCGTGATGATAAGAAAGGAAAAGGAGATAGGAAGTGTTTTAGGTGCGGGGATACTAGTCATCTAATAGGAGAGTGTCCGAAGCCACCCAATAACAAGACTCAAAGAGCCTTTGTCAGTGGTGCTTGGAGCGATAGTGAAGATGATGACGAAGAGCCTAAGAACGACGAAGTTGCTCTCATGGCTCATGACTCAGAAGAGGTACACTCTGACTTGTCATATTCTTCTATTGATGATGACACCTTAGAAGTAGAATATAACAAACTGTGTGAAGTAACCCTAAAAATCATAAACAAAAATAAGTTTTTGAAAACCAAAAAGGAATTTCTAGAAAACGAAGTTTATGAATTAAATGAAAAAGTTAAAAGACTAGATAAAGGTAAAGCTGTTAATGAAATATATGTTTCATGTGAAGAGCTTAAACTAGAAGTAGAAAAGCTTAACACAAGATAAACTTATCAAACAAAACTCTAAGTTTAAAAGGTTTGATAAAAATATTAGCTTAGCAGATGAGATAATGCAAATTCAAAAACTACCTCATGATAAAAGTGGATTAGGTTTTATGAAATCAGGAAACTTGAGTAGTTTTAAGAAACTAGCCGTTAAAGTACAAGAAACTGTTCCAACAAGTTCAGAACCCCACGGATCTGACGGAACCAAAAATTTGGTTCCGCCAGTAGTGGAAAAAGGTTCCGCAGGAACTGTTGCAGAATAGAAGGTTTTTACTTCGGATCGTACTAAGTTCGTTAAAGTCACAAGAAAACCTAGCACTAGTACAACTGTTAATAAACAAAAACCAGCTGTTACTATAGGAGTAGGACAAGCTAAAAATGAATTTAGAGCTAAATCTACTCAACCAAGACTTAAAACGTCTATTCCCAAACGCCCCTTTCCAAAGAGTAACTACAACATACAACATCATTATAAAGATAATGGAATGCTTAACCCAAATGGACCTTAGGGACCAAATGCTTGAGTTTTTCTTTAACTTAGGTATGCTTGAAAGTCGGGCTAGAACCGGACGAGTGGATAAAAGATAGCGGGTGTTCAAGGCACATGACGGGAAACAAAAGCCTTTTCTCAACCTACCAACCATACGACGGAGGTAATGTTACGTTTGGTAGCAAGCTTAAAAGTAAAATCATCGGAAAAGGTACAATCTCTCATGACTCTCTTTCTATTGATGATGTTTCGCATGTAGATAATGTAGGTTTTAACTTGCTTAGTATTAGTCAATTATGCCGTAAAAAGTATGACGTCCTTTTCAGTGAAAATGGAAGTAAGATACTTAAAAATGGTATAACCGTAGGAAAAGGTGTTTTGATGAATAACGTATACGTTATGAAATTATACAAAACACCTAAAGACAAACTTTGTCTCACCTCCTTAGACGACAACTCAACTCTTTGGCATAGACGCTTAAGTAACACCAATATGAGACTCATCCAATCTCTATCATCTAAGGAACTCGTTAGGAATCTACCCAAGTTGAAATCTGACCAACACTTTTGTGATGCTTGCAAAATTGGGAAACAAGTTCATAATAGCGATAAGGCTAAAAACATGATGTCTACATCTAGGTGTCTAGAACTATTGCATATGGATTTGTTTGGTCCATCCGCTATACAAAGTTATGGAGGAAACTTCTACACTTTGGTAATAGTAGATGATTATTCTAGGTACTTAGACTAAGTTTTTGAAAACTAAAAATGAAGCATTTGATAAATTTGAAATTCTAATTAAGAAAATTCAAAATCAAATAGGAAATAGCATTGTGTTAGTTAGAACCGACCATGGTTGTGAATTTGATAACGAAACTCAATTTGGAGCTTTTTGTGATGCTAATGGCATAACACATAATTTCTCGACTCCTCGAACTCCTCAATCAAACGGTGTAGTAGAACGTAAAAATAGATTACTTCAAGAAATGAGTCGAACAATGCTAAATGAACAATACATACCACAAAAGTTTTGGTGTAATGCCGTTGACACATCCACATACATCTTAAATAGAGTCTTATTTAGACAATTTTTGAAAAAGACTCCATATGAGCTATATAGAGGCAAAAATTTTACATTAGGATATTTTAGAGTTTTTGGAAGCAAGTGCTTCATCTTAAACACTAAGGATTATCTCACCAAGTTTGACCCAAAGTCTTATGAAGGTGTGTTCCTTGGATACTCACAAAATAGTAAAGCCTATGTAGTTTTAAACAAAGAAACCTCAAGAGTCAAGGAATCGTTGAAAGTAACATTCGACGAAAGTCCACCTCCCTCTAAGACATCACCTTTGGTAGATGATGACTTAGTTGAAAGTCAGATGGTTGAAAACCAAGAAAATTCAGATAATGACAAAGAAGATGAACCTTTAAGTAAGGAAATAGTCAATGTCAAAGAATCTAAAAGTCATGCATTAGATAATGTCATAGGACAAATCAATGAAAGAACCTTAAGATCATAAGTCCAAAACCAAAGTAATTTCTTTTATTTTGTTTCAACTATTGAGCCTAAAAATATATATGAGGCTATACAAGATGAATCTTGGGTCATAGCAATGCAAGAAGAATTAAACCAGTTTGTTAGAAATGACGTTTGGACATTAGTTCCACAACCTAAGTGTCAAACCATAATCAGAAGGTATTTAAAAATAAAATGGATGAAAATGGTGTAGTGTCTAGAAACAAAGCTAGGCTAGTAGCTCAAGGCTACAATCAACAAGAAGGTATAGACTACGACGAAAGCATTATACGGACTTAAGCAAGCACCAAAAGCATGGTATGATCGACTTAAGACTTTCCTAGTTGAACATAAGTACACCATGGGACTAGTAGATAACACTCTTTTCACTAAGAAAAAGGGATCACATATAATCATAGTTCAAATATATGTGGATGACATCATATTCGGATCAACTTGTCAAGAGTTATGCGACGATTTTCTCAAAAATCATGCATGACGAGTTTGAAATGAGTATGATGGGGGAACTAAACTTTTTCTTAGGTCTCCAAATAAAACAATTAGAAGATGGGATATTCTTCAACCAATCTAAGTATATCAAGGATATGCTTAAGAAATTTGGTCTTAAAGACTCTAAACCGATGAAAACACCAATGTCTTCGGAAACTAAACTCACCAAGGATGAAGAAGGTGAATCCGTAGATAGCACTAAATATAGGGGAATGATTGGTAGTCTACTCTATCTCACAGCTAATAGACCCGACATTATGTTTAGTGTTTGTCTATGTGCACACTTTCAAAAAGATCATAAAACATCCCATCTTGAATCCGTCAAACGAATATTTAAATATATTAAAGGTACTACACACTTAGGATTATTGTATCCCAAAGGAACGGGTGTTGAAACCATAGTGTATGCCGACTCAGACCATGCCGGTGATTATGTCGATAGAAAAAGTACAAGTGGTATTTGTACATTTGTTGGACATTGCCTCACCTCATGGTTTGCAAAGAAACAAACGGCCCTAGCAATATCAACAACCGAAGCCGGGTACGTGTCAGCAGGAAAAGCTTGCCAACAAGCTCTTTGGATGAAACAAGCTCTCGTCGACTATGGAATTCAACTCAACGACATTCTCATTCTTTGTGACAACAAAGGAGCTATCGACCTTAGCAGTAATCCAGTTCAACACGCTAGAACCAAACACATAGAGATCCGTCACCACTTTCTACGCAACAATGTTCAAAAAGGAAATATCTAAATCGAGAAAGTATCCTCAGAAGACAATGATGCGTGGGTTTTGCAACCTTACAACAGGTTTTACCTCTCGAGGGATCTCAAGAGGCTTACAACCCCACCAGGCAGTGTACCTGACCGATGTAGTATAGTGTAGTGGTAAGTACGGGGGATTGATCGTTCTCCACAGGGAATAGTGTTCGTTACGTATGAAAAACTACTCTAATAGGTCTAAGGGTTGAGGAAGATTCTTTTTTATGTTTTTATATTTTTATGAAAGCAAGTAAAATCTCGGGTTTGAAAGAGTGGGCGGAATTAGTTGCTAATCAACTAACCCAAATAACTACAAATGCAAATAAAATAAATAACTGAAAATAAAATGTGGTGAGAAACTTATGTGTAGAGAAATGTGTTTACTTAGATTTCCTTACTCCCTAACTATCTTTTACCGGTTAATTAGTGTGTATTAGTCGCGTGGATGACGGGTGTATTCCTTAATACCATTCGTGGGGTGGCGTACTTACTTCCCCAACTCTACAAGCTCCTACTTCACTCCTATGTCGAGCCGGCTAGGAAGCTCCTAACATGGGATCACTAGAATTCGCTTGTGCATTAAATACAACCATAAAAACCTTTAGTACGCATTTGGTTCATGTTTCTTAAGACGTTCAAGCAAGTTACCGAATAGGAAGTTAGCCAGTTTTCTTAAGCCTAACATAGATAAACAATCATCCAATACAACTAATAACACACTAATAACCAATAATAAATAGCTAGGTTTCATTAGATCTAAGCAAACACAAGATAAATTTAGCCTAACATGTTAATCAAAAGACAAGAATAAGATAAAATCAAACAACACATAGACATATTGAATGATTAATTGATAACTTATCTTCAATGTAACATGGAAGATCTCAAGGCAAAAAGCCTTGAAAAAGGAGCTAAATTCGTCTTAGGGTTTTCTCCCAAAATTCCACACACTAAGCTCTCTCTTTATGACAAAAAATTAGAAAACTATATATAGATTTTTGGATCTGACGGCGTCACCTTATGGAGTGTGACGCCGTCACCTCGCCGCTTCTAGGGTTCCCGGATGACCTTCTTGACGCCGTCCCTCTTTAGCTCTTCAAAATCCATTCTGGCTTATCAAGGCTTGACGCCGTCGAACCTTAAACGTGACGCCGTCCCCTTTTGATTTAAGCCGTGACGCCCTTGATCAAGTTAAAGCGTGACGCAGTCAGAATTCACATGCTATTTTCACTGGCTTATCATGAGTAAATTTCACGTCCACTTTTTCTTGCCAAGGCATGACGCCGTCTGGGGTTAAATGTGACGCCGTCAAAGGTAACTTTCAGCCGATTTTTGAGACTTTGCCGTTTTTTTCACTTTTATGCTCCAAAAACGTCCAAAATGCCTCCTTTTCCAGATTTCTCCTCAAAAGTACCTAAAATGACAAAAGGAACGATTTAGGGCGATATTTGATCAAATAAATACGATTTAGGGCTTAAATGACCCCTTAAAAGCGGTACACTTTTCGCTTCATCAAATACCCTTACACTTGAGATTTGCTTGTCCTCAAGCAAATGCGCTTTTATTCTAATTAAAATACAAGTTAGGGGTCATTTAATGCAAACATAAAAGTAATTACAACAAATATTCGTTCCACTTCAATCATAATAAGCACGGAGATTACATACTAGCACCTCACAAGTAGTGTTTAGATACTCACATCTCTCAAGTGTCATCAAAATAAATCTCATAAATGAAAACGGATAATATCTCTCACTACCTGTCATAGGAAATAGATTACCATAGGCTTGGGAAAGGATCGAAAACCTCCTCCACTAGGCGTAAGCACCAAAGATAAACTATCAAAGAGGGCTTTTAAATGGGTTATAACGTTAGGTGTAGGGAAAAGGAAAACACGGTTTGGTTGGATAAAGGATATTTTACTGGTGGCGAGTTAAAGATCTTGATCAATTACATGTACTATACAATGTTGCTAAGCCAAGACTCGACTCAATCTTAAGCTAATGAAAGAAAATAACAAAAACATAAAATAAACATAAAATAAAACGGGATGGTAGTCCGTATGTTTTTTTCTACTTTTCTTTTTCTCATTTTTTTTGTATTTTTCTTGATTTTTTTTTTTTTTTTTTTTTTTTTTTTTTTTTTTTTTGCATACACTTTTGCCCTACCATCCAAAATAATACATCACAGGGGCGTTGCATTCCCCTTACACTTGAACTTTTACATAACTTTACAATTAACTATTCTAATGACTCGAATTAAGATAATTGAAAAACTTGGAGTACTTTTAAAATATTTAGCACATATGGGGGTAATAAATGATGTTCTTCCCCATTACTCCATTACACTAGTACTTTACCCATGAGTCCCAATCGTCCCAAAACAATATGTACAAGGATATGACTCGACTTAGCAACCATGTAATCAACTAGATAATTAACTTGGGTTTAAACAAATGTTGTAACAATAGTGCACAAAAAATGAGTGCATACAAGGTAGGCTAAGGCGATTTGGGTGTACATTTAAGTGGGGTGTAACAAATTCTTCCTTTAAGTAAAATGCTTAAAGGTTGAAACGAAAAGATAGGCTCTGAGGGGTGTACTAGGGGTATCGTGTACTAAAAATGAGTACAACGCAAAGGGTGTGGGAGAATTACTTGACCAATGTAGCCAACGTAATTATAACAAAAACGCAGGTGTAAAACAATGGGTTAATCCTAATGCCTCTTATCATGTAGTAAATCTAACTACACGAATGTATTCTCACTTGTGGCCTTGGAATGGTCCTAACGCAAGTTCTAGAATCTAAGTGCTACCGGTACACACATCATAGCATAAATGCTTTTCCTACCAATTCTAGGGGCGAACCTCACATATTTGGGGTGGAAAATTTTTTAGTGGTACGGTTTTTGTGCTAGTCATATAACTCCTATCCATGAGACGCTCATTAAGATCAAAGTTTCACTCCTATATGTTGTAAAAAATTTTAAATTTGGCACTAAAATTGCCCTAAAAAGTATTTCTCTCAGTTTTATTACACATCTACCATTAAACAAACAAAAATCAAGCGCAATGGCCTTCTCTAAAATCGTACTTTTACCCCCCTTACACTTAAGATGAACATTGTCCCCAATGTTCAAATAACAAGATGTAAAAGCAAAAAGTAAAAAAAATGAAATCAAATACTCCCCTGATTCGCTCGGTGGATAATGAAATTACACGGTTAGATCTTCCTCCAAAGAGAATGTAAAAGCTTCATGACTAGTGCATCGCCAAAAGCTTGATTCCATAAACATCTCATTGTCCAAAATAACCTGTTAAACCTGAGAAAACAAACACGAAAACCTGCATAACATCGGCGGGATAAATCTATATATAAGGATATAATGCTTGTGGAATGATAATTTTGCAGATTCCTGGAGATTATAAGTTGGAGATTTTAATAAAAACTTTTTAAAAACAAAACTTTCAAAAATTTCTGAAAATTAAATTTGACGCCGTCAGGTTATAACCCCTGACGCCGTCAGAAATGACCTGACAAAAATTTTCATTTTAAGTTTCCGGAAAATTTCTGGAAAAACCTTTACCTTACTTCCTGAAAATCCTGCAAAACATCATTATGACTCGATACAAGCATTTGACTCAAACAAATACTAATATGTATGTTAATTTAGTATTATTATGATTCATGTTAATTTGTGTTCTACTAAACCGATTTAGATTTCCCTTACACTTAACTTTTGCAAAATACCTTTATATGTAGTTAAGACGAAGTTAAAAACAAAATAAAGCATTTTCACAAATTAGTTTTGAACATGAATCAATACTAATAAAAATTAAACACACATACGGAAACAAATAAAATCAAACAAACAAATAAATAAGCACACAAAGCAAATAAAACAAATAAAGCTTGGGTTGCCTCCCAAGAAGCGCTTTTCTTTATTAACGAGTCTTGTAGCTAGACTCAAAGTCACGTACATTACGTGACTCCATCATCGGTCACGGTTCCTAGGCCATTCTCCTTCCCGGTTTTATATTCCGGTCCTAATTTCAAACAATCCTTGTAGAAACCGAATATCCTTTCCATAACATAGTCTACTCCTTTACTTCTATCCTCATCATTCCTATAGTAGACCGCTTGCTTGACCTCCTTCTCAACATTTGACAAGTGTTGGAATTGTTCTATCTTATATGGCATTTGGTAGCTTACTTCATCGGTCTCATCCTTAAATCTAACTATCCCTAAGGAAGGTTCATAAGTCATTCTAGAGACCTCAACAAATGGTTTTCCAAAAACCACTTGAGTCAAGGATGCATCGACTATTGGGCGGATATCTTCTACAATTACAAATTCGGTGACATAGGTGAAGTTTCCTACATAAACCGGTAATCCCTTAACTCTTCCCGTGAAGTTACTCATCCAACCCTTGTCAGGGAACATCCTATACCCAAGTTGATTCTTCATTATCAAGTTGTAGTGGGCTCTAGTCATGATGTTTATGGGTGATCTAAGGTCGATGTAGGCTTTCCACACATGCAAATGTCCGATGTTGCATGGTATGTTGAGATTAGAAGGGTCGCCTATTTCTATGATTGGTCTACCTAGGAAGTATGGTGCCTCGGGGTCATCGAATAAGTTTGTATGATATGCGCGCTCTTCCTTAGTGGGTAGCCTATTGAAGTAGTCCTCATCATCATCTACTTCTTTAATCTCACTTGTCCTAACTTCCTTATCAACCTCGACTTTCTTATCCTCATCCTTAGGTTCACTATTATCCTCATTCCTATCAATTGGTTTAATAGTGACAATGTTGACAAAGTGGACGTGTTTGGATGAAGAGGGGTCTTTTACTTGGGGTCCGCTATTTGTGTTCCTAGCGTCCTTATGTGGAGGTGATAACACTTGGTTATGGAGAGCTTTCAACAAGTTGTCAATTTTATTGGTCATCTCCGTTTGTTGTTGATTGAATTCGGTCTCGAATCTAGCTATCCGAGCTTCTTGAGATGCCATAAATTGGGAAATCAATCCTTCAAAGTTATTGGTACTACCATTGCCGGAAGGATTGTTGTTGAAAGTACGGTTCGAGTTGGAACCGCTTGATTGGAAACGATTAGGTGGGTTGGAAGAATTGGTTTGTTGTGTGTTTTGGTTTTGTTTCCACCTAAGGTTCGGGTGATTTTTCCATGAGGGGTTGTATGTATCACCGTAATGGTTTGGCTCGGGTTTGAAAGTGTACCACTTGTCTCCCGCTCCGTCAGTACGCGAGGATGCGTAGTCAACAAAAGCTTGTTCGGGGAGTTCCATGCAATCACGAGTGTCGTGGGGACCACTACATAATTCACATGAAGAAGTGATTTTGTTCACTTGGCTTGAAGGTTTAGGAGCCTCGTAAGATTTCATGAGAAACTTGACTTGGTCTTCAAGTTCTATGATCCTACGGTCGGAAGTGCTTGAATTGTTCGAAGGCAAAGATATTGCCTTGACCGTTTTATTCAAATCACGGGGATCACTCCAACTTTCGTTGTCATAAAGAGCAAGATCCTCTAGGAGAGCCCATGATTGTTCCGCACTTAGATCACGTAGCTTGCCACCGGCCGATTGGTCAATGGTTTGCCTCGTGGAGAGATTGATATGGTCATAGAAGATTTGGACTTGGAGCCAAAGTTCTATGCCATGGTGGGGGACTTTTTGGAGTAAGTCCTTGAATCGAGTCTATGCCTCGTAGAGAGTTTCGCCTTGACGTTGTTGGAACATCAAGATATCATTCCTTAGCTTGGTAGTTCTTCCCGGTGGGAAAAACTGAGCAAGGAAACGAGTAGTGAGATCATCCCAAGAGGTGATGGATCCTGCGGGTTGACGTTCTAGCCACTGACTAGCTTGATCCCGCAGAGAGAATTGGAAGAGACGCAATCGGGTCGTCTCTCGAGTGGCAACATCAAGGTCTATAGAATCAACGATTTTAAGAAAGTCCTTGAGATGTTGATTAGGATCTTCAGAACGAAGTCTATGGAATGCGCATCCGCTTTGCACCAACCGGATGGTGTCGGATCGCAAGGGTGTGATATTGGCTCCTTGAGTGAGCTCAATGGTGTTTCGATAGCCGTGGTGGCTAGGACGGGAATACTCTCCTAAAGTACGGGCTCTAGGAGGTGGTGGTGGTTGTTGTGGTGGTGGGTTGTGTGGGTTAAGGATATTACCATCTTCCATGATGTCGAATGGTAATGGTTACGAACAAAGACACGAAGAAAATAGATAGACTAAAGAAAATCTAGAAAAAGAAAATAAAAATCTCACTAGAAAGGAATCTAGTGAGTAGACCTATAAAGTAAAAAATTCAACCTAAACAATAACTATTCCCCGGCAGCGGCGCCAAAAACTTGATGCGTGGGTTTTGCAACCTTACAACAGGTTTTACCTCCCGAGGGATCTCAAGAGGCTTACAACCCCACCAGGCAGTGTACCTGACCGATGTAGTATAGTGTAGTGGTAAGTACGGGGGATTGATCGTTCTCCACAGGGAATAGTGTTCGTTAGGTATGAAAAACTACTCTAATAGGTCTAAGGGTTGAGGAAGATTCTTTTTTATGTTTTTATATTTTTATGAAAGCAAGTAAAATCTCGGGTTTGAAAGAGTGGGCGGAATTAGTTGCTAATCAACTAACCCAAATAACTACAAATGCAAATAAAATAAATAACTGAAAATAAAATGTGGTGAGAAACTTATGTGTAGAGAAATGTGTTTACTTAGATTTCCTTACTCCCTAACTATCTTTTACCGGTTAATTAGTGTGTATTAGTCGCGTGGATGACGGGTGTATTCCTTAATACCATTCGTGGGGTGGCGTACTTACTTCCCCAACTCTACAAGCTCCTACTTCACTCCTATGTCGAGCCGGCTAGGAAGCTCCTAACATGGGATCACTAGAATTCGCTTGTGCATTAAATACAACCATAAAAACCTTTAGTACGCATTTGGTTCATGTTTCTTAAGACGTTCAAGCAAGTTACCGAATAGGAAGTTAGCCAGTTTTCTTAAGCCTAACATAGATAAACAATCATCCAATACAACTAATAACACACTAATAACCAATAATCAATAGCTAGGTTTCATTAGATCTAAGCAAACACAAGATAAATTTAGCCTAACATGTTAATCAAAAGACAAGAATAAGATAAAATCAAACAACACATAGACATATTGAATGATTAATTGATAACTTATCTTCAATGTAACATGGAAGATCTCAAGGCAAAAAGCCTTGAAAAAGGAGCTAAATTCGTCTTAGGGTTTTCTCCCAAAATTCCACACACTAAGATCTCTCTTTATGACAAAAAATTAGAAAACTATATATAGATTTTTGGATCTGACGGCGTCACCTTATGGAGTGTGACGCCGTCACCTCGCCGCTTCTAGGGTTCCCGGATGACCTTCTTGACGCCGTCCCTCTTTAGCTCTTCAAAATCCATTCTGGCTTATCAAGGCTTGACGCCGTCGAACCTTAAACGTGACGCCGTCCCCTTTTGATTTAAGCCGTGACGCCCTTGATCAAGTTAAAGCGTGACGCCGTCAGAATTCACATGCTATTTTCACTGGCTTATCATGAGTAAATTTCACGTCCACTTTTTCTTGCCAAGGCATGACGCCGTCTGGGGTTAAATGTGACGCCGTCAAAGGTAACTTTCAGCCGATTTTTGAGACTTTGCCGTTTTCTTCACTTTTATGCTCCAAAAACGTCCAAAATGCCTCCTTTTCCAGATTTCTCCTCAAAAGTACCTAAAATGACAAAAGGAACAATTTAGGGCGATATTTGATCAAATAAATACGATTTAGGGCTTAAATGACCCCTTAAAAGCGGTACACTTTTCGCTTCATCAGACAACATTGCTGATATCCTTAAAAACCTCTTAAGAGAGAACCCTTTAAGCTTCTTAGACTTGGTTTAGGATTAATGGAACCTAAATGTAGTTAAAACCTTAGCTTGAACCTTAGATTAACCAAACAACAATAACCAAAAATTAAAACAGATCTCGTGGAACCAACCGACAACAAGGACGGAACCTTGATTTTGGTTCCGCCATATCCGTGGGTCCCTGAGTCAGTTTTTAAGTATATTAAACAAACACTCCTGTACTGTTTATCACATTCCCCAAAAACATACAAGCAACTATGTGGAAAACTAGAAGGGGTTGAATAGTTTTACCAGTTTTTAGGTTCTTTTTTAAAAACTTTTCTAAAAACTTTACTATTGGAAACCCTTGATTCGATTCTTATGTGTAATCAATCAACACCAATATGAACTACACACTAGACTAACTAATTATAAGTAAAGTAAGTAAAGAGAAAAGTTGGAAAGATCAAACCGGGACAAAAGGATTTATAGTGGTCCGGCTACGAAGCTCTTCTTCGCCCTACTCCACTCCCCGAGTACCACACTCGAGAGTTTCAAGCACTATGTCAACAACCTCCCTTAAGGCGGAGAAAACTGTACACGTCGCTTATCCTATTTCCGACACTAAGCTAGATGTCGAGTGCTAATCTTAGCTAGCACCAATCTACCACGATCCACTCGATCAATCACTCAAGCCCAATGGCTTCAAGAGATCTCCAAGATCTCGACACGATCACAATGATCAACACTCACTTGACTCACTCTATCCTATTGACCCTTGATTTTCTTGATCAATCACACAAGCCTAATGGCTTCAAGAGATATTCACTATCTCTATAAGATCTTAATGATCTTCACTCACACTCTCACAAAAGAAAATTGATCTTGATGTATGCTATGATACAACAAGGATGTAACAAATGTTACAAGTAACCTAACAATTACTACAACTCTTGTATCTTCTTGGATACCTTGAGTTCTTCTCTTGCACTTGAAGAGGAATGACAACACCTTGTATCAACTTGGATACTTTGTGTTCTTCTCTTGATATTGAAGAGGAATGAAGAGGATCTCTAAGTTGGATGATTGGATCACTCTTGAAAAAAAGAAAAACTAAACTAAATGATCAAGAAGAAAGAAAGGTGTGGGAGTATTAAACTCAGTAGTTTCTGTGTGTGAAAGGGTACCTAAAATCTGTGAAGTGGGCTGGTATTTATAGGCAGAGAAAATCTGGCCGTTACAGAGGGACGACTCCACTAAATCACCCACGGCTCCACTAAATTTAGTGGATCCGTGCCAGACAAAGACGCTCCAAATTTTGTCTTTTCTGGTGAAAATTTATTTGGGGAAGTTTGGAGCTGATTTTGGGGGAGAAAATAGCTGTTATGTATTTTAAACTTATTTTTCCATTAAAACATTTCTTAATTATTCAAAAATAATTTGTAAGGTACTCCCTCCGTCCCATATTAAGTGTCAACAATGGAATCTTGGGATGTCCCAAATTAAGTGTCTACATTGTATTCCAACCAATGAGATGAGACTTTAGTAGGTAAAAATGATATTTGATTGGTGGAGAGTGTAGTTGGTGGAACTTCCTAAAACTTTGTGCATTTTTGAAAGTGGACACTTAATATGGGACGGAGGGAGTATATTTTTGATAAAAATGTTTTGTCACATTAAAATGTGAAGTCTTAAAACACAAATTCACTTCTTTGATCATTAGTCAAGTTGTAAATTTGTTCTAGAGTGATTTGCGTAGAAACGGGATCTTCTGATTAAAAACATGTTTACGTTAATTTTAACGTAACGTGATTTCACATTTTTTCATCCTCAAAACATGAAATAATCGAAAGATAGAAATAACGTTTTTAGAACATTATTTGCATCAACAAACTAGAACTCGACCCATAGCAAACCAAACTCAGAGTTTAGGCATCCTACTACAACCAATTTGAGCTTTAATCCTCTCTATAAGTATCCTAACTATATCTACATTCCTGATCTGAGTCTAGGATTTCTATTTCATGCACAAAACCAAAACATGGGGTTTATGCATAATTTTTGATTAAGCATGAAGCATATTCAACAAATTACATAACAAATCATGTTTTCCATAGTTAGGAATTGCATCTTATAGGACATTATCATAATTCTCTTAAAACCCCATGAGAAATTTTTTATAAAAATCTTCTCACGACTAGGAAAACCGGTTTTTGCACATTATTCATACAAATAAAAAACGTTATGTTTCAAACATCATTAGCATAATGTCTCTTGAATGCTAAAGGGAATACATAACTAATATGTATTTTCGGGTACATTCAATCGAAGCTACATTGAATTAGGAGCGTTTGGGTTATCTCTCATTTTCGCTATAAAATTTGCATAAACAAAATTTTCATGCATTAAAAGGAGTCGAGATAACCGCACCTCCACATTGTCCCCATATAGGCACACACTAGAAATTTATATACGTATTTTCGATAGTTTTAACTAAACTATGTAATTTTCATGTCTAGGATAACATCATGCCTCCCGCGACAAACTATGACCACAAAGACACCCTCAATTACCTACACAAACACCATAAGAAAAAAGGACTCACAAATGACCAAGTTAAGATTTTTAAGGCCCTAGAGAAAAGATACGCACATGAGGGTAGAACCGTATACCCCTCATTCTTAGAAGGAACCAACATCCGAGAACAACTAGCCGCCATCAACTTTGATTGTCTTTTAGTCATAGATGAGCCTATAGTTCCTAGATTTGTGCTAGAATTCTATGCTAGCGTCGGCCTTAGCACCAATGACTATGGTTACATAAGCGTCCATTTCAAAGTCAACCAACACCAATTCAACATCCCTTTGAACCAATTCGCGAAAGTCTTAGGAATTCCGGGTGTAGGAACTTGTCTTTACACCAACAAGTGGTCATTGTCAATCCTAGATTCCCTTGGTGATCGTATGCATCCATACGACACACCCTTGACTCCAAAAGAGACAATCCGTGAGCATCTCTTCATACCTAGGACCACCCATACTAGGATAAGTCGAGGTCGAGAGGTTGATAAAGACCCATTTGGCATGGAGTTAAATGAGCTTAGGCCCCAATTCAAGAAATTGGAAGAAGTTCTTAGGGCTAACATTATAAGCACCATAGGGAATAGGGATCATCTCAACGCAAGCCTTTGCTACATGCTCTATTGTGTGTCTACCCACCTACCGTTCAACCTAGCCTATTATGTCGCCAAGAGAATGGCCGACATTCCGGTTTTGGGAGCAACCGCCATGCCTTACGGGATGCTTGTCACCCGTCTCTATAGAGCATTTGCACCCATTCCTCCAAACAAAAAAGGTTTTTGTTCGGACTACTCTCTCATTCCACATACCTTTGTACCCCTAAGTGACCATAGAGTAGCCGTGTCAAAAGGAAAATGCCCTCATCCTCCAATCTCATCATCATCATCATCCATGAGTGAAGATGATGGTTTGCCTAACTATAGAATTCCTCCACCGGAATATATGAGCCAACTTCCTTTAATCGAGCAACCAAGTGAAGAATTCAAGCAAATGCGAGGAATGTTCAAGAACATGGGCCGTTGGATGATGAAGATAGACAAGAAGCTTGACAAGCGATGAGAGTTTAGGGAGTGTTTGGTATAAACAATTTCAAACAATGACGTGGTGAATTTTTATGATTTTAGGATGTTATGTTATTGTTAAACATCTATGAACACTAACTCTACTATGAAAGACGATAACACTTTGTTGTTATCAAATTTTCATGATTAAGCCACTGTTTGGCTTAACGTCCATATATGGTAAGTTCAAAATCATCATTTTGATCTATATGTTACCATGTGTTAGAACCTGTGTTTTTGTCATCAATCAATGATGACTAATTAATTACATATGATTTAGGATAATTTTCGGGATTTCAACGGGTTTCAGGTAGTTTAATATGCCCTTTGTTAATTTTTTAGATTGGCGGATATGGCGGAACCAATTTTTGGGTTCCGTCTGTTGAACTTTTTGGCTCCGCCAAAATTGGCCAAACGGATTCCGCGGAACCAAAAACAGAGGTCCGCCTGTTTTGTCGTTTGGTTCCGCGGATCAACAGTAACTTTTTTTTTAAAATTTTTCCGTTTAATCCCGCACTTTAGATTATTGATTCTTGAATTAAGACTCCTTTACTGATATTTCATAACATTAGGATCATTTTAGGAACACTAGAACAATAAGAACACAATTTCCCACCAAAATTTGAAAATTCAAATTTCCACTCAAGTTACCTTTCTCTAACAAGCAAGGACCCCTTAATTTGGTTCCTTGCAATCCGTGGATTAATCAAATCAATAGATTTCCTACTTAGCCTTTGCATTTACTGCATATCTTCATTCCTTTACCCAACTCCATCTCTATGGATTGACTTAGATGATGTGACTAACTTACTTTCTTCTTCCTAGGAACCAACATTTCTCTATGGATCAACATCAAATCCAAACATAAAGTTCCATAAACCTTACTGCCTATAAATTAGAAGCTTTAGGTTGATCACAATTCACACCTTCACCATCATCTCTAAGCATTATTCCTGCATTCCTAAGCAACCCTTCTCATCTAAAAAATGACTAAGTCCAACAACTCATCAACAAGCAGACCACCAAGAAGGACAGCTCGAATGAGTGTCATACCTTGTTGTTTTGTGAATTTCAGTTCTTCATGAGAAGAGTCGTCACCATTGAACATTTCCTCACCCATTGCAAATGAGAATTTTCCCACTCTCTCAACTCTAACACCACCTTATATCACCATCAACACTCCACCACCCACCATAACCCCTGTGGCTACCATACCACCACCCGTCCCATCTCAACCAACAAGATCACTATCACCTCCCCATTCACCCAAGCTTCAACCTATGGAGTAATTTGCTACTCCACCAACATCACCACACCCCTATCTTGAAACTTTGGAAGACCTTCCACCAAGGTCCACCAATCTACCACCCTTACCTTTTGAAGGCCAAGAACCCCTCCTCTTTCATCCCATCTATAGGGACATCCACGGTCCCCTTTACCGTGGTCCACCACCACCACAACCGCAAACTCAACCTCTTTCACCAAGATCCACCCTCAATGCCATTGATGAGGCAATGTGGATCAACCAACCCCAAAGGCAAGGCGAGATCAATGAAGAACTTGATCTCCTATACGCCTTCTCCAACATGGTGGACTCCCACCCTAATGAGGCTATGGATTTACAATCCACTTTGTTAGCCTCCATCATGTCTCCCACATACATTCCACCTCCTCCACTATCAAACAACCAACCAACCACCACCACCACAAAACAATGAACAAACCCTTCCTCTCAACTTCCCTAGATATGGATGTTCCATGTGTGAGAGGACCGCCCACCTAACTCAACGGACCAACATTTTGGTTCACGAGTTACAAAACGAAATGAGGTTCATTTTGAACTACATTTTAGAGCGTCTAAATGCTCTTTCACATCCTCCGCAATAGACGTTAAAATTTTCTCCTTTGTTTCCTTTTTTTAGGACCTCCTTTGTTTCCTTTTATAGGACCTCTTAGGACTTTTTAGGACTTTATAGGACCTCTTAGGACTTTTTAGGATATTTTCGTTTTATTTTCTAACACCTTGTTTTGTGACTTTGATCACAAACAATTTTCAATGGAAGGATGTTATGTTAATGCTTGTGTGTGATCACTAATTGTGCATTAAATTTTGGTTGGTTTGATTTACTAACTTTTGCATCATTATATGGTTGATTTGAAGTATAGACTTTGTTTGAACTTTGTGCTTGGTTTGAACAATTTTAATTAGTTGACTTTTTTAGTCAAACAGGTTGAACTACAATGCTTGGTTGAACCTTTACATATGCATCATACTACTTGGTTGGATTGAATCATATACAACTAACCTTTGTTTTGTAGCATTTCTCATCCTTGAATCATATACGTTGGTACCCTAGCAATGGGGAATATTAATCAAGGGGGAGCATATCATATACTAATCCTTGTTTTGTAGCATTCATAAACCTTGCATCATATACGTTGGCACCCTAGCAAAGGGGAGTATTGACCAACACTAGTACAAAAATGGGATTTAGTCACACATGCAGTTTTTCGAACGGCCACACAGTAACTTTTTTATGTGACTAAATGTACTAGAATAAAATAAACAGCCACACTTGATCCGACTTGTGTGACCATTTCGTCTTTCCAACTGAGGCTACAGTCACACATTTGAATATTTTCGTGACTAGAGGTATCTTAGTAATTTTTTTTTTGATTATTTAGTCACATATAATTTGGGACGTGTGACGGATACAAATAAGTTTAAAACATTAGTCACACTATATATATACATATGTGACAAATATATGTCACACAATTGAAAAGTGTGACCAAAATCCATATATGGTCACATGAAGTAATTGTGTATGTGGCTAAATCATATACTAAAGTTTGTCACACATTATTTAAAAGTGACTAAATCATATAGTCAAGTTTGTCACACATTATTTAAAAGTGACTAAATTATATACATTTAATTTTTCCAAAATAAAATTTCCCACTTCTCAACTTTTCAGCAGCCCGCCTAAATTTTTGGCCAAAATCAAATTGCCCCTCCTTCCCAAATATTTCATTCAACTTCCCTGTTATTTCATTCACCTTCCCAAATATCATTTACACCAAAACTATATCGGGTCTTCTTCTATCTCCTCAACACTCTCCTCACCAACGCCACCGCTCGCACCACCACCATACTTATGTCTAGATCTGGTCTTCTTCTATTATGTTGATATTACTAATACAAAGAAGTTCTTCTCTCCCGAGGGCCGTTTGTTTCAAGTCGGTATGTTGTATCCTTTAATCTCTTCTAATTATTTTATAAATTTTATTAATTATGTTAGGGTTTCATTTCAATTAGTTTAGGGGGTGTTTGTTTAAGCTTATATTGGGATTTTTAATGTAATGAGATATTGTGAATGTACCAGGTAATGTGTGGAACATAAATATGTGATATTTTCTAAATTTATTTGTAATTGGTTGTATGTAATTGTTGCTGTTTCTTCATGTGTGGATACTTAGAGAATATTTGAACCTTGATTTGAGAACGATGAATTTGCCAGAGAAGTTTGAGCTGGATATTGAACGACTGATTGATGATTTCATCTTCATATGTTTTTTTTGCTGGGAATGACTTTCTACCCCATATGCCTACGTTGGAAATTCATGAGGTTTGATTCTTTTTCAGTTTAGCTACTTTGTCTCGAGATATATGGGACAACGACGATGCAAAAGTTGCAATATTTGAGTGAAAAATGCTACTCCTTACTAAATTGAATTCTCTAAGGTTGGTGGGACATCATAATTACTGCAGCTTTTGTGATGCGATAATTGTTAGCTTTTTGTTTTTGGCTAGGGTGCTATGGATCTATTGATTCATGTATACAAGGAAGAGTTCAAGAATCTTGGAGGCTATCTTGTTGATGTGCAAAAGGTTAGTGTGTAATGTGTCATTTTCTTGACAGCCACAACATTTTTTTAAAACTCCTATCCAGTATTTTGTTCAAGACCAAAATTTGACTATTTGATATCTAGTTCAATGTTTTTTTTTTTTTTTTTTTTTTTTTTTTTTTTTTTTTTTTCCTTTTTATTAAAGTTGTAGAATTAGCTCCCTTAGTT
Source organism: Artemisia tridentata subsp. tridentata (assembly GCA_021014915.2). NCBI lineage: Eukaryota > Viridiplantae > Streptophyta > Magnoliopsida > Asterales > Asteraceae > Artemisia > Artemisia tridentata. Next base: position 62,117,804 of record CP139507.1, read on the forward strand.
TTCTGAATTTGCTAAACAGGTCAATGATAAAAAAGGAAGTTACATAAAGTTGAAGAAGGTTGAGAAGTTCATCCTTGCTGTAGGAGTGTATGAAGATAGAATCTTCATGAAGAGATCAGCCATCCGAGAGAGCAAATTACGACGCATACTTTCAGAAAACCATGATACTGTATGGTTAAATATTATTTACACACTTAGGCATAAAAGATCGTCCATGGGCCTTCTTTTGTAAAAAAAAAATAAATAAATAAAAAAATAAAATAAAAAATAAAAAAAATCCCTTTTATAAACTTTTTTTATATCTTTATATAGATTCCATGTTTGCGAGCTAGCTTTTTGTATCTAGAGGTACAGACTGACGTTTTGTGTTAATAAGTGATCGATCTTGTGGTAACTTCTTCAAAATTGTCATTTAAATTCTTACAAATAGTAGAGTGGACTTCCTAACGACATGTGCGTTAAGTAATTTTATGCTAAATTTTTAAAATTTCATAATATTACTTGAAAATTCTTACATTATCATTTTGATATACGTTAATCTTCCGTCTAGGGAGATAATGGAGAAGAGGAATTGTTCCCTGTGGTAAGTACTTGAGATAATGGAGAAGAGTAACCTTGTCTAGTATGTGGTTTGATTAAAATTCTGTTATAATTTTGAATCGACAATGTTAAATGTAGGCAAATTGTTAAATTTCTCTTCAAATAGTTTGACTTGTGATTTTAACAACAGATCATCATGTTTTGGTGAAATGACCAATATGCGTCTCATAGTGTTACTGTTTTTTGTTTTGTCGATTCTCTTTCAACTCCTGTGATTGTAGTATGTTTATTGTATATGTGCTTTGACGCTAATAAACAAAATATTATTTCCTTGTTTTTATAGCAATGCCGATAGTTATTTGTAGTGGAAGTGAGAACGATGACGCAGGTACGGAATGTTCGTTGTCTGAACTAAATCGTTCTAAACAAGCTTATACATAGGGTTATAATGGTGACATCGGTTTGTTTTTTTACAGTTAATGAAGCTGAGTGAAGGAGGAAGGGGAAAGGGAAAGCGGTTGCAGATGAGATTTCTTCAGGTATATTTATAAAATAGAATTTAGAAAATAGTGTTTGGCTGTGCTTTTGATGTTTGAAGTTGTGATGAGCTTCTGAAATTTTTTGTTCATCTAAGAAGCTAATTGATAAAATATGATTCCTTAATTTCTTTTAAAGATATAGAGATAGATATTCCTAGCGGAAGTGATGCTAGATCTGAAAGTGAAGCTGATATAGGTAAGGATTTTTAAGGAATATTTGTTGCCTTTGGAGTCAATTTTGATCCGTCTAGATGTTATGAAATGGAAGGGTCAGGAAGGTTGGGAATGGGCCTAAATTCAGGTCGTATTAGATAAGCTTATAAAAAGTACCTTATCATTTATCTCGTTTTAGTCATTTAACTTTTTGGTACATTTGAGACATTAGAAGATGGTATTACGCAACCTTAAACATTTTATACTTCAATGTTTGTATGAGGTCAACATTTTACATAAAGATGCTTTATATTTTAATAAACGATTTTTGATGGTTTTTTGGTTACATAATGACCTAAGCATAACACACAACCATCTTTTAACGACTCAAATGAACAATAAAACGTACTATGAGTCAATGACTAAATCGGGATAACTAAAAATTGTGTTTCTCTTTTATGCAAACTACACTGTAAAAGGTATATTGTTAATAACAGAATGTAAGGTGGTTTTAACTTTTTTTTAAGGTTAGGGTCAGTGGTAGGTCAGGCTGGTCAAGTGAATGGTGTGGCTCGTCAAGCGGATGTGGTTAACCCTAATGGGACAGGTGTTGGTGTTGAGGTTGGCGGGTCTGGGCCAAGTGAGCCAACATCTGTGGCGGGTCAGGCTAGTGAGGCAAATGCTGTGGGCCGTCATACAGAGCCTATGGTCTGTATGACAAATCGGAACCCAATGGACTTAAGCATCGAAGAGGCGAAGAAGTACATGAGAACCGAGTGAGATCAACCTGGAAAGTTGAACTATTTGGTATATACATATCGAGACAGTGAAACTTTGTGCCCATATCTGATGGTTTTTTCAGTCGTAGTTTGCTGTTCTGGAATGATTAGGCCATTATTTGGTTGGAGATTCGTCTGCTGCATCTGGTTCTGTGTTCAGATTACCAATTCGTAGCACACCAGTATTACTAGATTGCTCCCCAAATTCACCCAACAATCTCAACGGCAAGGGAATATGATGGTGCCTGGAACAGGGCGGAACATTGGTGGTGATAATAGCATGGTTGGGGGTCAAGGGTCTGGAAACGTGCTCCTCGTCCAAGACCTAAGGGTCTGGAACTGTTGATTAGTGGACTTCCTGATATTGATTATAAGTTCCCTATTTCTATCTCAGGTATCACTATAACTATTGTACTTTTGTTCTAATATGTATGCATATCTGACAAGGCGTACACTAGAGATGAAGTTCTGATGATGGTATAACTAAAAAGACAAGATTTGATAGATTTTCTGCTTTTCTCAATTTAGATTATAATCTGGTACTGACTTGTATGTGTTTTCACCTCGATGTTTACAGGAAAAGGAAATGGTGAATACACTTCAATTCAATCTCTCGTACCCGACTGTGTATGTTTTTATCAAGCGATTTCTCAAAGTTGCAGAGTCTCACAAAGAGGTATGGCATTTCATGTGATTTTATTACTATCAGTTCTTTGACTATTCTGCAGGACTGTGAGTGCTCAAAACGGCATCAAACCGTCACTGCCATTACCTGAGACCAAGACTTCAAAGAAGAATGCCAAGAAACAACTTCAGTTACTTTCATGAATCAGAGAAAAGATAAAAAGGTTGGACGAAGAACATGAAGCCCTTGAAACTGCTAGTGTATTAGTTACAACTGTTAGTACTGCTAGTGTATTAGTTACAACTGTTAGTTATAAGTTAGTACTGTTGGTTCATATAGTTAGTACTGCTTATATGATATGTGTTAGTGGTTCAGTTATATACATTCCAATTTTATTGTATTTGAATTTGTTTTGAAATATATTTGAATTTGTTTTGATATATATTGATTTCTTAAATGTGACTAAAAGATGTATATAGTCACACTTATTAGCACTTTTGGCCACTTTATGCTTAATTGTATGTGACTAAATACCCAAAACAAACATGCTTTGTGTGACTAAATATTACAAAAGGCCACACAAACTAAAAATTCATGTGACTATTGGATGATCAATAGTCACACAAAATACACATTTCTTCACTTTAAACAGCATATGGTCATACTTATTAGCACTTTTGGCCACTTTATGCTTAATTGTATGTGACTAAATACCCAAAACAAACTTGCTTTGTGTGACTAAATATTACGAAAGGCCACACAAACTAAAAATTCATGTGACCATTGGATGATCAATAGTCACACAAAATACACATTTCTTCACTTTAAACAGCATATGGTCACACTTATTAACACTTTTGGCCACTTTTTGCTTAATTGTATGTGACTAAATACCCAAAACAAACATGCTTTGTGTGACTAAATATTACAAAAGGCCACACAAACTAAAAATTCATGTGACCATTGGATGATCAATAGTCACACAAAATACACATTTCTTCACTTTAAACAGCATATGGTTACACTTATTAACACTTTTGGCTACTGTTTTTTAAATTGTATGTGACTAACTCGAAAAAACAACACACGTTGTGTGACTAAATCATCACAAACGTCACATTTATTATATTTTCATGTGGCCATAGGATGAGAAATAGTCACACATACTGATAAATCCAACAAAACTTGTGCCTAATTAGTCACACATTTTCGGGTTTTGGTCACTCTTTTTCAATGAAAACGGCCACAAACTAAACAATGTGACCATATGGTACCTACGGTGGCGCGACTTTTCGTCACACACACCCAAAAAAACATGTGTGACTATATGCATATAGTCATGCATTTTTGGTGTGACGATATCCACTATCTGTACCAGTGCAAGGGGGAGCATATCATACACTAACTATTATTTTTGTAGGTTTATTCATGCATCATAAACTTGGCACTCCAATTAGGGGGAGTATTGTCCAAGGGGGAGCTATTAAGTTCTCAAAATCAATGCATCATCATACTTGGTACTCCAAATTAGGGAGTTATCACCAAGAATCGTTCACCACATTCCGCTTTGAATTTCTTCTTTTTGTTTCGACAAAAAGGGGGAGAATTAGATTAAACTCATACATTACATGTTTTATGCCCAAAAAAATTTCAAAACTTGCATAAAACTAGTTTAATATATATTTTTAGAAGACTTACACTTTACTTATTCCATTACTTAAAAATAAACTTTATGTTTTGTCATCAACAAAAAGGGGGAGATTGTTAATACAAATATCATCCTAAAAACGTTATTTATATTTTACGATCTTTGCTATATTTTGTTAATGAAAATTATAAACTTTATCTTTAGCAAAGCATAAATATAAGGTTAAGTCTTTTACATTTATAGTAATAAGCTTTTTAAAACTCATATACATGCTACATGATCACTAGATTATACATATTACATACATATATACATTTACATTATTTACATTTTAATTCTTAAAATGGAAATATGTTCATGACATCATTGCATACATCATATTGAGATCTTTGGATATCTTGGAAGATTTGAAGAATATCATGGAAAGATCTTCAAGCAAAGAATTGGATTTGGAAATCTCTTGGCAAGATTTGGAAAGATTTTGGAGAGATTTGCTGTCAGGATTGGCGGAACCAAATTGTATAAGGGACGGACCCCAGAATTTGGGTCCGCCAAATCCGTGACATGTTTGATCAGTTTGCCTTGAATAGCAAGTTGATCATTCATGCTCACTTATCATTTATATAGCATAAACTACATTATACATTCTTTCATTCATTACTAACCCATTCATTCATTCATTTCATTTGTAGTGATCTTTCTTTTGTAGCAAAGAGATCAAGCATCATCAAGTTTCAACATACTGTTGCAAACTTGTTAGTTTAGATACTGTGTGATTTTGTAGTTTATCACACATCATTGTTGTACCAAACATTTAGTAGTGATCGGTTAGTGTTTTAGTCCTCAAAACACATAGAGTGTCGGGAGTGGTTGTACCCTTGTAAAAGAACTCGGTGTCTAGCTTCGTACCGAAAAAAGTGTAAGCGACGTATGTAAAGTTTTCTCCGCCGAGAAGGGAGCTTGTTTCTTAGTGAAGAAAAACTTTCGAGTTAGAGGCTCGAGGAGTGGAGTAGGGCAAGGAAGAGAGTTCTTGTAGCCGAACCACTATAAACATCCGTGTTGTGGTTTGATCGTTTCTTTCCTTACTCGCTTTAGTTATATTGTTTGATTGTTTGCATTACCTTAAAATCACGTTAAGTATTCAAAGCAAAAAAATTTTAAAACAGTAAAAACTATTCAACCCCCATTATAGTTTTCCACAAAACCTTTACACCATTTTTTCCCTCTTATTATACATTGAAGCTCTCCACTAATTTTTTTTCTAACATTTTTGTTGCTTGTTTTGTTCAAGTAAAAAATCGCTTGTCACCCAATAGTAATTTAAACACTTAAAAAAAATCATTTTACACACACCTTGCGACAAAACTCGTCAATTCATTTTTATGGAGAAGGTTTAATCATTCAAAACAACCAACTCATATACTAATATAATAGAAACTAATTTAATGAAGACAAAAGAATTTCGAATCTGAATGTTTTTATCAAAGTAAGGGGTAATCTGGTATTTCGTGCAAAGATGTTGGAAAAACCGGAAATAATTATAGTTTAAGTAACCAAATTGGAACCAAAAGATCATCATTTGGATCTTTCACTGTAATACCCGAAATTCAGATAACCCGTAAAATTACCAAATTACCCCTGAAACTTTAAAATTTAATTAAAGCTTAATTAAAGTACCGAATTAATCCCAAATCTCTTGAAACAAGCTACAAATCAAGCAAGATAATTTTGAGGCAAGCTCCAAATATTTTTACAAGTACAAAAAGGTATTAATTCATCACAAATATACATGGGTCGAAATATACAAAGTAATATACAAGTTTTATACATTTAAAATCATTTTAAATACACAAAATAAATTATGCAATCAACCAAAAATAGAATCCCTGATTTTTAGGCCATGAAGGCCGGTATTCTCTAGCCCATAACCCTCCCCATACTCGGTCATACCCTATATACAAATCCTTAATTTAATTGTTTCCTAAAAACCCTAATTCTAAAAGTGCCGCCACACAAAATAAATCACCACACCTCAATCCGATTTTTCTGAAGCAAGGAGGTAATTTTCTGGAGTTCTTAGAGGTGCAAAGGAGGTGGGAAAAATAGCTACACATTCCTAGAGTCGATCGTTTGGGCGTGGCAAAATATTTTGGGTCGCAAAGTGGAACCGAGTAGCTAAAATTCATAGCGTGAGATCCGATCACTCTATAATCAATTTCGTATTTTTCTAGCCTTCTCCTAATCATATATAACGTGTGAAAATTGTTGGAATCGAACCATGCACCATATCTTGATCGAATGAAAAATAACGAGTCATAAACCCTAATTTAGTATAACCGGATCTAATTAATTCATGCGATTTTTATTGAGCTTGTACATATTTTTCGTGGGTCACATATTAATCATATAACATGAGAAAAATAGTATCTTGATTTGTGGATGTCGAATTCATGGGTTTTGGAATTTATGTTATAATCGGTTTTAAAGAATAAAAGGAAAAGTTTGGGAAAAATACTAGGCCGATTGATCTAGGGTTTATAAGGAAGAAATCTGGAAATTAACATGTTATAATGATGATAGAATGATGATAAAATGATTGGGGAATTATAGGGTTCGATTTTGATGAGTATTATGTAAACCGATCCATAAATAATTAGTTAAGGGTGTGTTTTGTAATTATCAAAACTTGTGGGACATTTTTGTAATGTTTTATAGATCAGGGGGAACATATAAAAATTATAACATGAGGGTCTTACTTGTAAATTTAGCAAGATATGGATTTAATGTGTAAAGTGGGTGTCGAATTTAAATTAATTAAAAAGTGAGGGACCAAAAGTGTAAATCTGAAATCTTGAGGTTATTTTGGGTTAATACTGATATAAAAAAGGTTATTGTGTAATTTTGAGGATTTATGGGTTAAATATGTAATTGTTATGAAATTATGACTTAATATATATGTTTTGTAAACTTAAAGGACTAAATATGTAAATTCTGAATTCTGAGGGGTCAAATATGTAAAGTACTAACTTCTGAAGGTATATTCTGAAATTATGAAATATAATATGTTGGGTTGGTAAATATGGATATTGTAGGGTTAATTTGTAAAATATGTAATTATAAGGTTGGTTTTGTAAATTATGTAACTAAAGGGGTATAATCTGTAAGTTGTGAAACTTAAGAGAATAGAATGTAATTCTGAATAAAATAAGTGTATAATTCTGTAACTTGAAGTATTTTCACTAAGGACCTTGGAAATTAATGAAGTTATTTTTAAAACCCTAAACTTTGGATAATTGTCATCTAAAACCCTAAACTTCTGTAACCTGATAAAATGTACTGTATGCCATAATAATCTCCGAATAAGGGTTCAACCTAATCTGAAATGATAATATCTGATAAATCTGGAAATCTGCTAATTATGGGATCTTTAGTAATTTTATCTTTACATCCGATAGGTGCCAAGAAGGAGAGGTCTTGACTCTCTTATGTGTTTGCTATTTCTGTTGCTTGCTTGGTTATTAAGGTACAGATATTTTGCCCTTCTCAGTAAGGTGCCTTCGTATTCATGATTTTCTGACTTCTGATTCATCATAGGATTTCCCTAAGCCATTGCTATGTTTCCCTTTGTTTGTGAACTCTTGATATGACCTTTTTGATATGGATTATTGAACCCACTGATATTGACCCTTCTGTTACTGAACCATCTGTTATGAACTTTCTGATACATGACCTTTCTGTTATAAATCTTCTGACATTAGACATTTCTGATATATGACCTTTCTGATATTGAACCATGATTGTGAACCTATGATTATGAACTCATGAAACAAGATATTGACCTATGCAAGTAAACTAAAAACATGATTCAGGATACTTGACCTTTACCCACAGTTTGATACTACGAGCCACTCACTAGGCATGAGGGTTTCATGTCCATGTCAGTCGATGCACCGATGGCATGACTCTAGGGCAGGAGAGTGATGACCTGTCCCGTCCCTTTTCTGTATTTTATCTGGTGTGTTGGGAGGTTTATGGCCACCAGGGGCGTATGGATGCATCCTAGATTTGTTCATGTTCATGTTCATGTTATGTTATATTCTGCATGGTGACTGATGGTGTGTGCGATACACGTCTTTCACACTATGGGAGCTAGCTACTCCATTATCTGATTTCTGGGATTAGTGAGAGGACTTCTCTCTGCATGGTGTTATGATTTCATGTTTATGTTTCTGGGCTCGTAGAGGATTTCTGTTACCCTACACCTTGTGACCTTATAACTTTATATCCTTTACTCACCATCATTATTACTGTTACCTTGTAACCTGATACATGACTAAACTTTTGACTTGACATGATCTGATCTGGGCATGTGGTGGGATTATGGAATACACCTGTACACTTATCTCCTGTAACTAGTTCTAATCAGGTTATATCTGTATAACCTTTATATTCTGTTCCTGACTCTTGTCACTCCTGGTATTATTTCATGTATTTTATATTTCCGTTATTACTGCTTTGTTTCCGTTATATCTGTTCACTGAGCTCTCGTAGCTCAGCCGCATTTCTTTTCCTGCGGCAGGTACATTTAAGCTAGGAGCTGGGTTTTTAGCTTGGGATGAGAGCGACTTGTGTGGAGTTTAGACCTTGTTATTCTAGAGTGATCATTTGGATATTATTCCGGTTGTGCCATTGTTTGGGCATTTTGGATGTTGTCTTATTTTTCCTTTGAATTTTTATGTTAAGGTTTCCGCTATTTTATGTGTTGAATACTTGTATCTGATATGAAACCATGTATATGTGACATCTTTGCCCTTGTCGGGTTGGGGTGTTACAAAAGTGGTATCAAAGCCAGGTTAATCGAAACCCTTAGGCTTAGGCCATCTGACCTGTGAGGATTTGGGTAGACATTAGGTTTCCTTTCGCGTACTCTCTTCTCCTGTTCTACTCTTGCGTATCTTGTTCGATCCTTGCTGATCATTTTCGTTATATAATTGAACCTTGCATTGAGGGCCTGTGGTGGAGGCGATATTTACTTGTTTAGTTTTCTTGAGTTTATGTGTTGTTTTGAGTTCTGGTGCTTAGTATCGTGTATGTCATTTTCAGAATGGCACCCCCCGCACTCAACAAGCAACGTTGGACCATCGTTTTTCCTACTGGCTGCAGACGGATTGGAAAACTGAGGCGAACTGCAAGGAGGATTTCAATTCCCGCGAGTATGTGGCCGTGCCGAATTGAAGAGAAGCTGACCATGGAGAATCGAGACGGAACGGAGGTGCAGGTGTACACTACAAAGGTGATCAACGAAGATGGAGTCGTAACCAGGTACTCGGGCAAGTGCCCCAGGTTCATTGAAGAGGATGGAGTAGTGCGGGCTGAACCTCACAATGTGGATCTTCTGAGCATCAAGTGAGGGATTGTCCCAAGTTTGAAGGTAACAACGACAACAATAAGAGCGTCAACGACAACAAGCCAGCTCAGTGAGGAGATCGCTTCCACGATTTGTTATTCTTCATTCCGTTTGTTTGGATTTTTGGATAACCATTTTCTCTTTTACGATTATGATACTTTGGATGCTATCTTGATTTCTCGTACGGATATTTCTGAATTCTGAATTGATAATTTTATTCCATGTTGAATTTTGAGATTTTAATTCGATCTGTTCACTTTGAAATTTCTTATGATCATGATACGATGGACGAAATCGATGGTGTTTTTCACTTCTGCTCTATCTTAATAGGTTGTGTTGTTCACGACTTGAGATAAAGTATGATCATCATGGGGGCATATTTATATGATGCTAGTATTATGACGCCTGATCAACGTAATAATACTTACATCATATAACGTGCACTTGTTGTGGCCATAGGATATTTCGGGAAGTGCCTTGGAGCCTTAGAGATTCTGATAACTGTTGGGATTATCTGCCTTAGTGAGACTGTAAGTTCATTTCTGATTGTACGCATAATCTGTTTTCCCCGTTATGCGAACTGATGCGTCCGGATTCTTGCCACGTGTTTAGCTGACCTCTGTACTTCTGATAACTATCTTACGTTCCATTGTAGAACTTTCTGCAAAATTGATATTATCGATTATCTATTTTCTGTACGATCTAATCTGATTTGTCTGATCAAGTTCTGTGGACGGCATATCTGTCAAAATCCTATGTATTTCTTTGTCTCTTCCGAGAGAATCTGATTTTCATCTACTACGCTTGGTATGTTATTATTCTGATCTGGATTCAGCATGTTATGTCTGTTCTGAGGATCTGAAACAATTTTGGAATCTACAAGTTCGAGTCATGAGAAACAAATCTTTCATATTTCTGTTCACCGCCAGTTGTGTTCTGTTTCGTTCCACCTCAATTCTCGTCTGAGTCTGTTATGTCTTTGTTACGTTTTCTGCTCTCTTTTCTTTCTGCTCTCTGCAAACTTCGAGGACAAAATTTTTTTGTTAGTGGGGAAGAAGTTGTAATACCCGAAATTCAGATAACCCGTAAAATTACCAAATTACCCCTGAAACTTTAAAATTTAATTAAAGCTTAATTAAAGTACCGAATTAATCCCAAATCTCTTGAAACAAGCTACAAATCAAGCAAGATAATTTTGAGGCAAGCTCCAAATTTTTTACAAGTACAAAAAGGTATTAATTCATCACAAATATACATGGGTCGAAATATACAAAGTAATATACAAGTTTTATACATTTAAAATCATTTTAAATACACAAAATAAATTATGCAATCAACCAAAAATAGAATCCCTGATTTTTAGGCCATGAAGGCCGGTATTCTCCAGCCCATAACCCTCCCCATACTCGGTCATACCCTATATACAAATCCTTAATTTAATTGTTTCCTAAAAAACCCTAATTCTAAAAGTGCCGCCACACAAAATAAATCACCACACCTCAATCCGATTTTTATGAAGCAAGGAGGTAATTTTCTGGAGTTCTTAGAGGTGCAAAGGAGGTGGGAAAAATAGCTACACATTCCTAGAGTCGATCGTTTGGGCGTGGCAAAATATTTTGGGTCGCAAAGTGGAACCGAGTAGCTAAAATTCATAGCGTGAGATCCGATCACTCTATAATCAATTTGGTATTTTTCTAGCCTTCTCCTAATCATATATAACGTGTGAAAATTGTTGGAATCGAACCATGCACCATATCTTGATCGAATGAAAAATAACGAGTCATAAACCCTAATTTCGTATAACCGGATCTAATTAATTCATGCGATTTTTATTGAGCTTGTACATATTTTTCGTGGGTCACATATTAATCATATAACATGAGAAAAATAGTATCTTGATTTGTGGATGTCGAATTCATGGGTTTTGGAATTTATGTTATAATCGGTTTTAAAGAATAAAAGGAAAAGTTTGGGAAAAATACTAGGCCGATTGATCTAGGGTTTATAAGGAAGAAATCTGGAAATTAACATGTTATAATGATGATAGAATGATGATAAAATGATTGGGGAATTATAGGGTTCGATTTTGATGAGTATTATGTAAACCGATCCATAAATAATTAGTTAAGGGTGTGTTTTGTAATTATCAAAACTTGTGGGACATTTTTGTAATGTTTTATAGATCAGGGGGAACATATAAAAATTATAACATGAGGGTCTTACTTGTAAATTTAGCAAGATATGGATTTAATGTGTAAAGTGGGTGTCGAATTTAAATTAATTAAAAAGTGAGGGACCAAAAGTGTAAATCTGAAATCTTGAGGTTATTTTGGGTTAATACTGATATAAAAAGGTTATTGTGTAATTTTGAGGATTTATGGGTTAAATATGTAATTGTTATGAAATTATGACTTAATATATATGTTTTGTAAACTTAAAGGACTAAATATGTAAATTCTGAATTCTGAGGGGTCAAATATGTAAAGTACTAACTTCTGAAGGTATATTCTAAAATTATGAAATATAATATGTTGGGTTGGTAAATATGGATATTGTAGGGTTAATTTGTAAAATATGTAATTATAAGGTTGGTTTTGTAAATTATGTAACTAAAGGGGTATAATCTGTAAGTTGTGAAACTTAAGAGAATAGAATGTAATTCTGAATAAAATAAGTGTATAATTCTGTAACTTGAAGTATTTTCACTAAGGACCTTGGAAATTAATGAAGTTATTTTTAAAACCCTAAACTTTGGATAATTGTCATCTAAAACCCTAAACTTCTGTAACCTGATAAAATGTACTGTATGCCATAATAATCTCCGAATAAGGGTTCAACCTAATCTGAAATGATAATATCTGATAAATCTGGAAATCTGCTAATTATGGGATCTTTAGTAATTTTATCTTTACATCCGATAGGTGCCAAGAAGGAGAGGTCTTGACTCTCTTATGTGTTTGCTATTTCTGTTGCTTGCTTGGTTATTAAGGTACAGATATTTTGCCCTTCTCAGTAAGGTGCCTTCGTATTCATGATTTTCTGACTTCTGATTCATCATAGGATTTCCCTAAGCCATTGCTATGTTTCCCTTTGTTTGTGAACTCTTGATATGACCTTTTTGATATGGATTATTGAACCCACTGATATTGACCCTTCTGTTACTGAACCATCTGTTATGAACTTTCTGATACATGACCTTTCTGTTATAAATCTTCTGACATTAGACATTTCTGATATATGACCTTTCTGATATTGAACCATGATTGTGAACCTATGATTATGAACTCATGAAACAAGATATTGACCTATGCAAGTAAACTAAAAACATGATTCAGGATACTTGACCTTTACCCACAGTTTGATACTACGAGCCACTCACTAGGCATGAGGGTTTCATGTCCATGTCAGTCGATGCACCGATGGCATGACTCTAGGGCAGGAGAGTGATGACCTGTCCCGTCCCTTTTCTGTATTTTATCTGGTGTGTTGGGAGGTTTATGGCCACCAGGGGCGTATGGATGCATCCTAGATTTGTTCATGTTCATGTTCATGTTATGTTATATTCTGCATGGTGACTGATGGTGTGTGCGATACACGTCTTTCACACTATGGGAGCTAGCTACTCCATTATCTGATTTCTGGGATTAGTGAGAGGACTTCTCTCTGCATGGTGTTATGATTTCATGTTTATGTTTCTGGGCTCGTAGAGGATTTCTGTTACCCTACACCTTGTGACCTTATAACTTTATATCCTTTACTCACCATCATTATTACTGTTACCTTGTAACCTGATACATGACTAAACTTTTGACTTGACATGATCTGATCTGGGCATGTGGTGGGATTATGGAATACACCTGTACACTTATCTCCTGTAACTAGTTCTAATCAGGTTATATCTGTATAACCTTTATATTCTGTTCCTGACTCTTGTCACTCCTGGTATTATTTCATGTATTTTATATTTCCGTTATTACTGCTTTGTTTCCGTTATATCTGTTCACTGAGCTCTCGTAGCTCAGCCGCATTTCTTTTCCTGCGGCAGGTACATTTAAGCTAGGAGCTGGGTTTTTAGCTTGGGATGAGAGCGACTTGTGTGGAGTTTAGACCTTGTTATTCTAGAGTGATCATTTGGATATTATTCCGGTTGTGCCATTGTTTGGGCATTTTGGATGTTGTCTTATTTTTCCTTTGAATTTTTATGTTAAGGTTTCCGCTATTTTATGTTTTGAATACTTGTATCTGATATGAAACCATGTATATGTGACATCTTTGCCCTTGTCGGGTTGGGGTGTTACAAAAGTGGTATCAAGCCAGGTTAATCGAAACCCTTAGGCTTAGGCCATCTGACCTGTGAGGATTTGGGTAGACATTAGGTTTCCTTTCGCGTACTCTCTTCTCCTGTTCTACTCTTGCGTATCTTGTTCGATCCTTGCTGATCATTTTCGTATATAATTGAACCTTGCATTGAGGGCCTGTGGTGGAGGCGATATTTACTTGTTTAGTTTTCTTGAGTTTATGTGTTGTTTTGAGTTCTGGTGCTTAGTATCGTGTATGTCATTTTCAGAATGGCACCCCCCGCACTCAACAAGCAACGTTGGACCATCGTTTTTCCTACTGGCTGCAGACGGATTGGAAAACTGAGGCGAACTGCAAGGAGGATTTCAATTCCCGCGAGTATGTGGCCGTGCCGAATTGAAGAGAAGCTGACCATGGAGAATCGAGACGGAACGGAGGTGCAGGTGTACACTACAAAGGTGATCAACGAAGATGGAGTCGTAACCAGGTACTCGGGCAAGTGCCCCAGGTTCATTGAAGAGGACGGAGTAGTGCGGGCTGAACCTCACAATGTGGATCTTCTGAGCATCAAGTGAGGGATTGTCCCAAGTTTGAAGGTAACAACGACAACAATAAGAGCGTCAACGACAACAAGCCAGCTCAGTGAGGAGATCGCTTCCACGATTTGTTATTCTTCATTCCGTTTGTTTGGATTTTTGGATAACCATTTTCTCTTTTACGATTATGATACTTTGGATGCTATCTTGATTTCTCGTACGGATATTTCTGAATTCTGAATTGATAATTTTATTCCATGTTGAATTTTGAGATTTTAATTCGATCTGTTCACTTTGAAATTTCTTATGATCATGATACGATGGACGAAATCGATGGTGTTTTTCACTTCTGCTCTATCTTAATAGGTTGTGTTGTTCACGACTTGAGATAAAGTATGATCATCATGGGGGCATATTTATATGATGCTAGTATTATGACGCCTGATCAACGTAATAATACTTACATCATATAACGTGCACTTGTTGTGGCCATAGGATATTTCGGGAAGTGCCTTGGAGCCTTAGAGATTCTGATAACTGTTGGGATTATCTGCCTTAGTGAGACTGTAAGTTCATTTCTGATTGTACGCATAATCTGTTTTCCCCGTTATGCGAACTGATGCGTCCGGATTCTTGCCACGTGTTTAGCTGACCTCTGTACTTCTGATAACTATCTTACGTTCCATTGTAGAACTTTCCTGCAAAATTGATATTATCGATTATCTATTTTCTGTACGATCTAATCTGATTTGTCTGATCAAGTTCTGTGAACGGCATATCTGTCAAAATCCTATGTATTTCTTTGTCCCTTCCGAGAGAATCTGATTTTCATCTACTACGCTTGGTATGTTATTATTCTGATCTGGATTCAGCATGTTATGTCTGTTCTGAGGATCTGAAACAATTTTGGAATCTACAAGTTCGAGTCATGAGAAACAAATCTTTCATATTTCTGTTCACCGCCAGTTGTGTTCTGTTTCGTTCCACCTCAATTCTCGTCTGAGTCTGTTATGTCTTTGTTACGTTTTCTGCTCTCTTTTCTTTCTGCTCTCTGCAAACTTCGAGGACAAAATTTTTTTGTTAGTGGGGAAGAAGTTGTAATACCCGAAATTCAGATAACCCGTAAAATTACCAAATTACCCCTGAAACTTTAAAATTTAATTAAAGCTTAATTAAAGTACCGAATTAATCCCAAATCTCTTGAAACAAGCTACAAATCAAGCAAGATAATTTTGAGGCAAGCTCCAAATATTTTTACAAGTACAAAAAGGTATTAATTCATCACAAATATACATGGGTCGAAATATACAAAGTAATATACAAGTTTTATACATTTAAAATCATTTTAAATACACAAAATAAATTATGCAATCAACCAAAAATAGAATCCTGATTTTTAGGCCATGAAGGCCGGTATTCTCCAGCCCATAACCCTCCCCATACTCGGTCATACCCTATATACAAATCCTTAATTTAATTGTTTCCTAAAAACCCTAATTCTAAAAGTGCCGCCACACAAAATAAATCACCACACCTCAATCCGATTTTTCTGAAGCAAGGAGGTAATTTTCTGGAGTTCTTAGAGGTGCAAAGGAGGTGGGAAAAATAGCTACACATTCCTAGAGTCGATCGTTTGGGCGTGGCAAAATATTTTGGGTCGCAAAGTGGAACCGAGTAGCTAAAATTCATAGCGTGAGATCCGATCACTCTATAATCAATTTGGTATTTTTCTAGCCTTCTCCTAATCATATATAACGTGTGAAAATTGTTGGAATCGAACCATGCACCATATCTTGATCGAATGAAAAAATAACGAGTCATAAACCCTAATTTCGTATAACCGGATCTAATTAATTCATGCGATTTTTATTGAGCTTGTACATATTTTTCGTGGGTCACATATTAATCATATAACATGAGAAAAATAGTATCTTGATTTGTGGATGTCGAATTCATGGGTTTTGGAATTTATGTTATAATCGGTTTTAAAGAATAAAAGGAAAAGTTTGGGAAAAATACTAGGCCGATTGATCTAGGGTTTATAAGGAAGAAATCTGGAAATTAACATGTTATAATGATGATAGAATGATGATAAAATGATTGGGGAATTATAGGGTTCGATTTTGATGAGTATTATGTAAACCGATCCATAAATAATTAGTTAAGGGTGTGTTTTGTAATTATCAAAACTTGTGGGACATTTTTGTAATGTTTTATAGATCAGGGGGAACATATAAAAATTATAACATGAGGGTCTTACTTGTAAATTTAGCAAGATATGGATTTAATGTGTAAAGTGGGTGTCGAATTTAAATTAATTAAAAAGTGAGGGACCAAAAGTGTAAATCTGAAATCTTGAGGTTATTTTGGGTTAATACTGATATAAAAAGGTTATTGTGTAATTTTGAGGATTTATGGGTTAAATATGTAATTGTTATGAAATTATGACTTAATATATATGTTTTGTAAACTTAAAGGACTAAATATGTAAATTCTGAATTCTGAGGGGTCAAATATGTAAAGTACTAACTTCTGAAGGTATATTCTAAAATTATGAAATATAATATGCTTGGTTGGTAAATATGGATATTGTAGGGTTAATTTGTAAAATATGTAATTATAAGGTTGGTTTTGTAAATTATGTAACTAAAGGGGTATAATCTGTAAGTTGTGAAACTTAAGAGAATAGAATGTAATTCTGAATAAAATAAGTGTATAATTCTGTAACTTGAAGTATTTTCACTAAGGACCTTGGTAATTAATGAAGTTATTTTTAAAACCCTAAACTTTGGATAATTGTCATCTAAAACCCTAAACTTCTGTAACCTGATAAAATGTACTGTATGCCATAATAATCTCCGAATAAGGGTTCAACCTAATCTGAAATGATAATATCTGATAAATCTGGAAATCTGCTAATTATGGGATCTTTAGTAATTTTATCTTTACATCCGATAGGTGCCAAGAAGGAGAGGTCTTGACTCTCTTATGTGTTTGCTATTTCTGTTGCTTGCTTGGTTATTAAGGTACAGATATTTTGCCCTTCTCAGTAAGGTGCCTTCGTATTCATGATTTTCTGACTTCTGATTCATCATAGGATTTCCCTAAGCCATTGCTATGTTTCCCTTTGTTTGTGAACTCTTGATATGACCTTTCTGATATGGATTATTGAACCCACTGATATTGACCCTTCTGTTACTGAACCATCTGTTATGAACTTTCTGATACATGACCTTTCTGTTATAAATCTTCTGACATTAGACATTTCTGATATATGACCTTTCTGATATTGAACCATGATTGTGAACCTATGATTATGAACTCATGAAACAAGATATTGACCTATGCAAGTAAACTAAAAACATGATTCAGGATACTTGACCTTTACCCACAGTTTGATACTACGAGCCACTCACTAGGCATGAGGGTTTCATGTCCATGTCAGTCGATGCACCGATGGCATGACTCTAGGGCAGGAGAGTGATGACCTGTCCCGTCCCTTTTCTGTATTTTATCTGGTGTGTTGGGAGGTTTATGGCCACCAGGGGCGTATGGATGCATCCTAGATTTGTTCATGTTCATGTTCATGTTATGTTATATTCTGCATGGTGACTGATGGTGTGTGCGATACACGTCTTTCACACTATGGGAGCTAGCTACTCCATTATCTGATTTCTGGGATTAGTGAGAGGACTTCTCTCTGCATGGTGTTATGATTTCATGTTTATGTTTCTAGGCTCGTAGAGGATTTCTGTTACCCTACACCTTGTGACCTTATAACTTTATATCCTTTACTCACCATCATTATTACTGTTACCTTGTAACCTGATACATGACTAAACTTTTGACTTGACATGATCTGATCTGGGCATGTGGTGGGATTATGGAATACACCTGTACACTTATCTCCTGTAACTAGTTCTAATCAGGTTATATCTGTATAACCTTTATATTCTGTTCCTGACTCTTGTCACTCCTGGTATTATTTCATGTATTTTATATTTCCGTTATTACTGCTTTGTTTCCGTTATATCTGTTCACTGAGCTCTCGTAGCTCAGCCGCATTTCTTTTCCTGCGGCAGGTACATTTAAGCTAGGAGCTGGGTTTTTAGCTTGGGATGAGAGCGACTTGTGTGGAGTTTAGACCTTGTTATTCTAGAGTGATCATTTGGATATTATTCCGGTTGTGCCATTGTTTGGGCATTTTGGATGTTGTCTTATTTTTCCTTTGAATTTTTATGTTAAGGTTTCCGCTATTTTATGTGTTGAATACTTGTATCTGATATGAAACCATGTATATGTGACATCTTTGCCCTTGTCGGGTTGGGGTGTTACACTTGGATCTTTCACAACTAAGGAGGTGTTTGCATGTGCACTTTTCACAACTAAGGAGCTGGAAATTTATTACATCAGTTGTAGTTCTGAGGCATCTTAGCCTGCCGCATGTGGCTTTAATAAACGACCTTGTATCGTTTTGTTTTGTAAAACAATGGATCAAGTTATTAATATTATGTTGTTGGTTATGGATTTGCTATATATTGATGTGGAGTTATGTTGCCATGGTTGTTTTCTTATATTCATGTGTGTAGTGATTGTACCCAGACATGTCATGATGTTACTTATAATCATTATAATTCTTTATACATGTTATGACTGGGCTATAACCATAGACTTTTAACAAAGAAAATTTTCGGAAGAAAACTTGATGAATGCAGAGAAAATTGATGAACTTCAGCCTTGTAGATGACGAATCAGTTTGTTCCTTAGCAATCTTATACCAAGAGTTTATCATTGTTATAACTACATGTACGATGGTTTCCGAACATGTCGTGATTTTGTAAACTCAGTTGGTTGTGATTTCATATTATGACAGTATTATACGCAATTACCTTGTTACAAGTTATTACCTAGCATGATCATTACGTAAATTCTAAATCCATGTTTTCTTGTGATATTAATAGAAGATGGCCAGCACGAGAAAGGCAACTACCACACTGACACCAACCCCAACCATGACTCTTGAAGCTATTCGGAAATTAGTAACCGACATCGTTGCTGCAACACTCGAAACCCAAGCGACTACATTAGCTCGTTCGAGTAGCAACAATAGAGTAACGGGAAGAGGTGAGACAACTGCGTC
This sequence comes from Artemisia tridentata subsp. tridentata, assembly GCA_021014915.2. Classification (NCBI taxonomy): domain Eukaryota; kingdom Viridiplantae; phylum Streptophyta; class Magnoliopsida; order Asterales; family Asteraceae; genus Artemisia; species Artemisia tridentata. The sequence goes on from CP139507.1 coordinate 62,137,470, forward strand.
TTGTAAGTGTACTTATAAGAGTTTCACGAGTTGCAAGCCAACTCACCTTAAGGGTACAGAAGGAGTGACTGAACCTGCCATCACCACTGCCCAAGGATTTCTGGACCGAGAAATTAAACGGGGTACTACATCCAAGAGAAATGATCATAAGCGAAAACTGGATGGGAAAAAAACCACTACTCTCAACAACTACAGGTACCACAACAACAACAACCGTAACCACAATCATCAGCAAAATCACAACTACTACCACCACCAACAGAATCGCGGGCAGAAAGCTGGCAGAGGCTGTATTGCTACACCTGCTGAAGGAAATGGTTATCTTGGGAAACAACATTTGTGCAACCAATGCAAGATGCATCACACTGGGCTTTGCATTGCTAACTGCGGAAAATGCCAGAGAACGGGCTACAAAACAGGAAACTGCAAGGTCATAGGCGTTAATGCGCAACTAGTAGCCGTGGTATGCCACGAATGTGGTGGGAAAGGACACTATAGGAATCAATGCCCGTTTAGGGATACCAATTAGGATGACAAGGCCAGTGGAAGAGAATAGAAGCTCGCTAGAACCTCAACAACGTCAAAGGACAACAACAATGTTTAAACAGAAGAAGAAGTTTCTGCTATAATAATAAACCATAGTTCAAGCCCTCTAGGGTTGTATTTTCTTTTGTACTTTACTTTGGGTACGATGGCGTAACCTGAGTGTAACAAATACCTCTCTATCTTATGAACCTCTATCTTTTACTATTTTCACGATGATCACAACCTTCATCAATTGCATTTTCTATTCCACTTACCTTATTCATAACCATTTCATAATACCGCTATCCTATTAGGGATTTGGTTAATTTCATTCCTGACCAGATAATAGGCTATTACCATTATATAAGATTCTTCCATGAATCCTAGAATTCATTTCAAGCTAACCTGTTACCACCCCATAAAATTTCCAATCTATCACCGTTGTGCGAACCGATTTTTCTTGTTACCATGAAAAATTAATTAGGTTGTATTTTATAAAAACAACACGTTGAATACCATCTAAAACTTTTGAGAAACATAAATACTACTTTGACTGAGCCAAGCATCACATTATTTGTCCTCAATTATACATAGCCTGATCACCTATGTCTAATGCGAAAAAAATCATGTCATGAAGAAAACAGTCATCTTTTCAAATTTCCTAAAGCAATCTTCATTCAAAAGCAAAGCTTTGTGACAAGATAAACTGTTCGTAACATCCCTATTGCCAATACTCTATAGATATCTACACCTTTTACCCAACATCCTAATGAAAGAAATCCGACTTAATGATAAAGTCGTATTTACGAAAGAACCAGTGGAAATAATGGACAGAGAGGTGAAACAGCTAAAGCAAAACCGTATCCCAATAGTCAAAGTTTGATGGAACTCTAAACAAGGACCAGAGTATACATGGGAACGTGAGGACCAAATTCGCGACAAATAGCCACATTTATTCCCATAGACAACCATGACAACTATCTTAGACTTAAATTCCGGGATGGAATTCTGTTTGACGGGTGGGTACTGTAGCAGCCTGTAAAATTCCCCAGTACTTTGTAAATGCTAATCAAGTATTAAATCACCATTTCAGTTCATTTAACCATTTTTACGAGCAAAATTTAAAATTTTTGTTTATTACAGTACAATAATTCAAACACGTTGTTACGGGATTCACAATACTTTGGAACGAGCTCACACGCGGACCACGACTACTCATTACTTCGAATAATAAACCAAACGGATCCTTATACTATTTCTTGGCCCAACAGGCTATTCTTAAGCATGTTACTATTCAAGGCCCAATCTAAAATTCTTATATTTCTTTCATTTCACTCAAACTCATACACAAACACTTGTCCTCGATATCTTGTGATCTCGACACTAAACCTATACTACATTTTACATTATTTGAATCTTCACACTTCAAATAATCAGGTTCGACAAACCTTGTTGTCTAATTCGAACATCTGGTATATGAACAAGGCCTAAAGTCAACGCTACTCGACACAATTACAAATTCACCCAATGTGACCAAATCGACTAAACTTGATTTTTACCTAAGCCCTTATTTATTTCTAGTCGAATATAAGTCCACAAGACTTATTCCATCATTTCTAGACCTTTTGGTCACGATAGAAGTTGTTTTGGACCTATGACATGTCGAATGAAATATTGGCCAAACCACTTGATTTCATTTCACAGTTAAACCGACTCCCTCACTTGCTAACTTACCCATGCTACCCCTAAAAACACTTGAGTACTCTATACTAGTTGCACTTCCCCACTCACTTATCCTAATCCCCCCCACGTCCTATCAAGCCATGTGGAACTTTGAAGTAAAGATTATAACTAAAACCTCATGCATGAACTCATACGTACCCTCTCCAAACACATATATCAAACATCCTCCTAAGAATAATCCCCTGCTATACATCAAATCAAGCTCAACTTGGTGTATTTTATACTATATATCATACATATACATGCATACTCACACGTAAAGATTTCACACTCTCATTCACACACTCAAAACTAATATCACACATACCTTTCTAAGTTGTATACCCTCCTGCCGAGACCACTTAAGAACAAGGACCACTTTCTAGCCATTTCAAATCTATTTTCCAAGCGTACAAGTTTATCTCAACTCCTTGGAGACCATTCTAACAAGCTACGTGCTGTAAACCTTCGAGTCCTAGTTCATTCCCACGTAATTCTCACCACCTTTTTGGTGTGGTAAACCCTTGATACTCATTTCCATTCATTCTTATGGTTTTCCATATATTATGCACCTTATATATATTTCATTCGAATCGTATTAGCTTTTTATGCATTTTTACGTTTTCTTATATTTATTTTACGTATGCATATTGACCTCCTATTCATAGATGGCTAGAAAATACAAGTTATACATTCATTCGACACTTATATCTTCATGTTAAGGCATATCGAGACTTGTTTTGATCGTATATTACATATCATACATTCATATATCATTTTATCATTTTGGACTTATTCATTTTGTCGACCAAGAACAACCCCATAAAATCTAAATTTTACGTACAACCTATCTATTAAATGGCTCGACTCGATTCTCTACAAGCTCACCTAATAAGCTGTTAAGATAAGCCCTCATCATAAGCTCTTAAAATTCCTTTTTAAACCTCAAAGCTATTGGCTATCGAAACAGTGGTTAAAAACTCAAAATATATCCGAGTAGGCTTTTAAGCCCAATAAGCAATCCAATAAGCTATTTCGATAAGCAGTTTGTATAAGCCCTTTTGTAAGGTTAATAAGGCACTAAAATAAGCCCAAAGACAGGCCCAAATTATTTTCAAACCCATCAGATCACAATTTCTTATTAGGCCTTGTTTAGACTCATTAAAGCCTATTAATCATTAAATAAGCACTTATTTAGTAAAAAGCAGTTTTTACAACTCGAATAATGTTGGGAATTAAATATTCTGAAGTTAGAGTATTAGAATTTACTCTAAGTCGAAGGTACTGCTAGTTCATGATCAAGGTACTGCTAGTACATCAAGGTACTGCTAGAGCAAGAAGGTACTGCTAGTTCAAGTAGAAGGTACTGCTGGTAGAGAATGGTACTGCTGATCAGTGACTCATAGGATAAGATCGAAAAGATATTTATTGTATTTTGGTCAAACATATACGGTAGATAATATCTTACTCCATGTGCTTAGTTATCAAGTTGTATACATAGATACATGTTGTATCTTATGTACTGACACACAATAAGCATAAGTTAACCAAGTAAGTCGGCCAAGACTTTAAGCAATTTGTAAAGATCTTTTGCAACTATAAAAGAGATCTTAGACTAGTGATTATGTACGTGTGTGAAAAATATAAGTGAATATCTGTTAAGACATAGAACAAACACAAATCACAAGTTGTAACATAAGATTCAAGGTTTTGTAACCCTAGTGATAAACACAAGATCACTCGTATTATTTTGAATAATATTGAATCGTTTAGTGGAAAACTTTCTTTGTTCATTGTTAAGTAACAAACATAATTCTTCCATTTCCATAACATACATAACCTTCTAAGTGTGATTAAGTAAATTCCGCGTGCTTAATCATATAAACTCAATATATCTTACACACAAAGTATACAAGGTTTAACCACCTTAACCGTGTGTCACAGATCCTCACAGTTGGTATCAGAGCGGGGGGGCTGTGAGTCTAGGATGTAATAAGGTTTGATTTGTCAAAGAATGCAGAAAAACAAGAAAAATTCGAAACTGGTTCGTATTTTCGTAACTCATTGCAGGGCTGTTTTCAAAGGGCGATAACTCCTTCGTTAACCGTTGGATTGGGCTGAAATTTTATATGGAGATTCTACATATACCAAGGTATATTCTCACCGAAGGGATCTTCAATCTGAGCTCTAGATTGTCAGGTATAAATTTTTGAAAACTGCTGCAGAGGTGTTTCTAAAGTTCGAATTTTTCGTGTTTCTATATGAAAGTCAAATATGGTTTATTTGATAACCCTTATATTGATCAATATTAATAATTTGTTGATCATGGAGCATAAAACAGGTTAGTGACTCTAAAAAGTGTCACTAAAGCCTAAAAAGCGTCGTCCAAACACTTAAAAAAAAATAATAAAAAAAAAATAAGGACGATCTGGTTGTTTGCTCATTAAGGTTTGATGGCGTTCATATGGAAGTTTCTTCTGCTACACACAAATAGGGGAAGATTCGAATGGTTAACATATGGGTTTCAGGGGAAGCTTAAATGTTCAGATGTATAACCATTCAATTATATGTGCATCACCACAGGGAAAGTTATTGATTCTCATTATTGTTGATTAGTATTGCTACTGATGGTTTAAAATTTTGATGTCTCAAGTTCATTTTTAGTGCGGAAAGCTTAATGGAGGGTAATTTGAGATATTAGAAGGATAGATTGGATTTGTAATATTAGTTTGTAATTGTAAAGATCATATTTGTAAATTTCCTATTTGTTGATAACAAAAAGGGGAAGAGACGTGGTGGATAGCATAGATTAAGGGGAAGTCAGTATAGTTTTCATTCATGGTGAGATTTAGTTATCTCAATTTCTCTACTTCGTCTAGGGAAATTCGTACAAGAATGTTTTTGTTTTGTAATCATCAAATAGGGGAAGATTGTTGGGAATTATATTTTCATAGATTTGATGATACAAAAACAAAGAAGAATGAAACATGAAGAATGCTGAAATGATAAGCAAAATATGCTAAGTGGATGCTGCTGGTAATGTAAATGATTGCTGCTAGTTCAAATCAACCTGCTGCTAGTGTATTTCAAGGTACTGCTGGTTCAGAGCAAGGTACTGCTACTACAAGTGAAGGTACTGCTAGTACAAAAAGGTACTGCCAGAAGGTACGGGTAGAGCAAAGGTACTGCTAGTTGATTCAAAGGTACTGCTAGTACAAACAAGGTACTGCTAGTGTAATCAAACTGCTGCTGCTCAGTGAGTCATCCTGCTGCTAGATGGATAAGATTGAAGAAGATATTATTTATATGAGTCATTCATATTCTGAAAATAATATCTAGATATTTGAGCAAGCAAAAAGATGACTAGGCTTATCAATTTGTAAATGATCTCCTTTATACTATAAAAGGGAGATCATACCCTTAGATAAAAGGTGTGTTTAATAGAGAGCAAAATAGTTCTTAGTATGCTAAGAAATTAAACACCAAGTAAGAGTGTGTGTGGGAACTTCAGACATGGGGTCTGATGTTGTTTATTTTTGTTAAGCCTCAAGGATCATTGATCCCTGTTAGAGTGTAACCGTATTACTAATGATCAAGTAGTATTGGGGCTGAGTTTCATAACAAAGAGAAAGTTTGGCAAAACCTTGTTGTGATAGTATTGTTTCTTTAATAGAATATTCCATCAATATTATCATCATGCTTTTCATAAAAAATCCTAGATCATAGGCTTAACAGCCTAGAGCCTATAAACGATCACGTAAACTCGTTGTTAGTTTAGTAACCTCTAAAACGAGTTTCCACAGTTGGTATCAGAGCCAGGCTGATATAATTGAATTAGAAGAAACAGAAATGGATGCACATGATGCTCAAACAAATGTTGCTGCAAAGTTGCCCATGATCAAACCAAATGAGTTTGAGTTATGGAGGATGAGAATTGAGCAATATTTCATGGTCCAAGATTACACTCTTTGGGATATCATTATATATGGTGATTCTTTTTCACCAAGCTATTCAGAGGTTGTCCTAGAAGGTAAAACAATTAGGAAAAGAAATACTGGACCAGTGTCAAATGAAGAAAAGATACTGAAGAGAAATGATCAGAAAGCAAGAAATTTGTTGCTTATGACCATTCCTAGTGAACAGATGTTATCCTTTAACAAGTATCTTGATGCAAAAACTCTTTTTGAAGAGATTTGTGCATATTTTGGTGGTAATGAAACTACCAAAAAGACACAAAAGACACTACTAAAGCAACAATTTGAAAACTTTACTGCTTTTAGTAATGAGTCTCTTGATAAGCTATTCTCAAGATTACACAAGCTTGTCAGTCAGTTAGCTGTGTTAGGTGTTGAGACAGAGAAGGAAGATCTCAACATGAAGTTTTTAAGAAGTCTACCTGATGAGTTCCATACTCATGTTATTGTCTGGATGAACAAACCAGACATTGAAACAATGAAGCTCAATGATTTGTACAACAACTTCAAAATTGTTGAACAAAGTCTTAGAAAGTCTGGAATTTATAATACTAGTTCTGGGAACGTGGCACTTTTGTCATCTCCTAGTATTGGTAAGTCTGAAGAGGTAGAAGAAGTTGAAGGTGTTTCTAATGCTACAAATGGTGGTCCTTCTACTAGTGCACAAAAGACTGTTGCAGGACTTGGTGATCCAGCATTCTATGTTTTCATATCTAGTCAGTCTAGTGGTTCTCCTCTAAATCATGAAGACCTTGAGCAGGTTGATGGTGATGATTTGGAAGAGATGGACATCAAATGGCAGGTTGCTTTGCTCAGCATGAGGGCCAAGAAGCATTGGCAGAGAACTGGGAAGCAAATTACCATAAATGGTAATGATACTGCTGGGTTTGATAAGAAGAAAGTGGAGTGTTTCAACTGTCATAGGTTAGGACACTTTGCTAAGGAGTGTAGAAGCCCAAGAAAGCAGGAGAATGGAAACACATGGTATAAGCAAGATAGGAGAAAGGAAGTTACTGTTGAAGAGCCAAAGGCTATGTTGGCTATTGATGGTATTGGTTATGATTGGAGCTCTATGGCTATTGAAGAGGATGCACCACCAAATGCTGCTCTTTTAGCCAATGAATTTGCTCTAATGGCCCATTCTGATTCAGAGGTAAACAATATTACATCTTGTACTGAATCATGTCCTAATCTTAAAGCTTATGAAGACCTTAATAAGAGATTTGAAGCTCATAAAGAAGAGCTACTTAATTCTCTTTTTAATTTGGCTAATCACAAAAGAGGTCTAGCTGTTTTAGAAAAACAAGTCTTACATTTTAAAAGTAATGAATCTCATTTTACTAATGACATCAATATACTAAAAAATGACATTAAGATCAGAGATGAGTGTATTGTTGAGTTGAATGATTCATTAGCTAAACATAAAAATGAAAGAGAAAATGTAAAGGTATCTGTGGATGTTTTAGCTCATTCCTCAGAAGGATTCAATAAGCTTTGGGAAGCCCAAGTTATTGATAAGGTTAATTCTGGTGTTGGATTTAAGTCTGTACCCCCACCATACAGAGGTGTTCATTCACCTCCAGGTATTGATTTAGCACACACAGGATTAGATGAGTTTCAAGAACCAATCATGGAATATGGTTCTAAGGCCACTAAGAGTCCTAAGATAGAAAAGGTAAGTAAAAGTTTAGATAAAACTTTATCTTATCAGGACAAGGTGTCCTTTGTTAAGAAAGGAGATGCTATAGTTGTTGAAGATTGTACAACTGATAGCGATAGTGATGAAGAAGAACAGGTTATGTCTAAACCTGTTTTGGTTAAGAAAGTAGGAACAAGTCTTCCTAAGATAGTCAATCACAACACTAACAGGCCTAAGTCAAATGTTAAGACTGTTAGGAAACCAGTTAGATATTGTGAACAATATAGAACTACAAACAAGCCCAGAGGTAACCAAAGGAATTGGAACAACCTCAAGTCAAACCAATTAGGTGATGACTTTGCATTTTACAATAAAGCTTGTTATACATGTGGTAGTTTTGACTATCTTGCAGCTTTCTGCAACCAAAGGGTAACTGGGTATGAAAACAATAGGGTGAACTACAAAAGGCAAACTCCTCAAACTCATTTTCACTCTAACACTCATAGAACAAAACCCAGAACAGTCTCAAACAAGTCTGGATCCAAAGGTCCTGACAGACAAAAAGGTCCTGCTAATACATACAAAAAGGTACTGCCAGTTCAAATTAAAGGTACTGGTAGATCAAAAGGTACTGTTAGACCTATGATGACTGTTAACCCAAAATCAACAGCTAAGGATGCAAAAACAACTTTCATACATGCATCTAAAACTGTTCTAAGACCCATTCAAACAAAAGCAGTGGTCCACAAACAAATTTGGAGACCAAAGAGTTCAACTACAAAGCTAGTAGACTCAGCTAAGCATGTTATTCACTCTGCTGCTAAGGGTAATAGGGCAAATGCTGTTAAGGCCTCAGCATGTTGGATTCAAAAATCCAATGTTGCATCAACTGTCCTTAAAAGATTAAATTACATTGATGCAAGAGGCAGATCCAAGTCAGTAATGGCTTGGATCCCCAAAGAAAACTAACACTCTTATTTGTGTGCAGGAATATTCTATTGATCATCAAGATCAAGGATACTCAGATAGTGGATGTTCCAATCACATGACAGGCAACATGTCTTATCTTTCAGATTTTCAAGAATTCAATGGAGGATATGTTACCTTTGGAGGTGGTTTTCGTGGCAAAATTTCTGGTAAAGGTACTATTAAAACCGGAAATTTAGATTTTGAAATTGTGTACTATGTACAAGAGCTAAAGTATAATCTTTTTAGTGTTTCACAAATGTGTGACAAAAAGAACAATGTCCTTTTTACTGACACTGAATGTCTTGTTCTATCTAAGGATTTTAAGATGCCTGATGAAAATCAAGTGCTTCTTAGAATTCCTAGAAAGGCCAATATGTATAGTGTTGATATGAAGAACATTATTCCTAAAAAGGATTTAACTTGTCTTGTATCAAAGGCCACATTGGATGAATCAATGTTATGGCATAGAAGGCTTGGTCATATTAACTTCAAAACCATAAATAAAATTGTTAAGAATGGTTTGGTAAGAGGTTTACCTCACAAAAAATTTGAAAATGATCAAACATGCATTGCTTGTCTAAAAGGCAAACAACACAAAGCCACTTGTAAGCCCAAGATTTTTAACTCTATCAATCAGTCATTGTTTATGCTTCATATGGACTTATTTGGACCAGTTTCAGTAAGGAGTATGCAACATAAAAAATATTGTCTTGTTATAACTGATGACTATAGCAGATTTACATGGGTTTTCTTTTTAGCCACTAAGGATGAGACATCAAGCATTCTTAAGGACTTCATTACACTGATAGAAAACCAAGTAAGCAAGAAAGTAAAAGTCATTAGGTGTGATAATGGGACAGAATTGAAAAATAGAGTTATGGATGATTTCTGCAAAGAAAAAGGTATTAGGAGAGAATATAGTGTTGCTAGAACACCACAACAGAATGGCCTGGTTGAAAGAAAGAATAGAACACTAATTGAAGCTGCTAGAACAATGTTAGCTGATTCTAAGCTACCTATAATCTTTTGGGCAGAGGCAATTAACACTGCTTGCTATGTTCAAAATAGAGTTTTAGTTGTGCAGCCTCACAATAAGACATCATATGAACTCTTTAATGGTAGAACTCCTGCAATAGGATTTCTTAGACCTTTTGGATGTCATGTGACAATTCTCAATACCTTAGACCATTTAGGAAAATTCGATGGTAAAGCAGATGAAGGTTTCTTAGTTGGATATTCTCTTGTTAGCAAAGCTTTTAGAGTTTACAACTTAAGAACTGAGAAAGTACAAGAAGAACTACATGTGGAGTTTCTGGAAAACAAATCCAATGTAGTAGGTCAAGGACCAAAATGGATATTTGATCTTGATTATCTAACAAATTCTATGAATTATATACCTGTTGTTGCAGAAACTAATAATTTTTCAGGTTCACAAGCAACAAATGAGGTGGAGTTAGATAAAGATCAATCTGATGTCATTATGCCATTGTGGTCAAGTACCAGTGTGGATTTAGCTTCAAACAATGATGAATCTTCTTCTGGTAAAGCAAAAGAAGATGTTGAGGCTCAAAGGAAAGATGTTGGAACAGAGGAACAATACAATATGTTAAATATTGATGGTACTGCCGAGACAGAGCAAGGTACTGCTAGTACTTCTAAAGGTACTGGTAGTTCATTTGAAGGAACTAATAGTTCAGTTGAAGGTCCTGCTGGTCCTTCACACTCAAAAGATGCAGAGTTCCAAGAAGATGAAGTGGATTTGACTAATCTTCCACAATCTTATCATGTTCCTACTACCCTACACACAAGGATTCACAAAGTTCATTCCCTGGATAATGTGATAGGAGATATACAATCTGGTGTGAAGACAAGAAGACAACTGGTCTCTTCAGACCAAAAAGGGATTCTTGATGCCCTTTATGCTTCAAAGCAACATGAGCTTTCAAACTCTTGTTTATTTGTATGTTTTCTCTCTCAAAAGGAACCAAAGAACATTCTTACAGCCCTAGATGATTCAAGCTGGTTAGAGGCTATGCAAGAAGACCTTCTTCAGTTCAAGATTCAAAAGGTTTGGGTGCAAGTTGATTTACCTAGGAATGAAAAGGTAATTGGCACTAGATGGGTTTTTAAGAACAAAATGGATGAAAGAGGAATTGTGATCAAGAATAAGGCTAGACTAGTAGCACAAGGGTACACACAAGAAGAAGGAATAGATTATGATGAAGTTTATGCTCCAGTAGCAAGAATTGAGGCAATTAGGCTATTTCTAGCTTATGCTTCATTTTTAGGCTTCACAGTCTACCAAATGGATGTCAAAAGTGCATTTTTATATGGTGAAATTGGAAGAGAGGTGTATGTTTCACAACCTCCTGGTTTCATTGATCCATTACATCCAAACAAAGTGTACAGAGTAGTGAAAGCTCTCTATGGCCTTCATCAGGCACCAAGAGCTTGGTATGCAACACTAGCTTCCTATTTATTAGAAAATGGATTTCAAAGAGGAAAGATTGATCAGACACTTTTCATCAAACAGCACAAGAAGGATCTTCTGTTAGTACAGGTGTATGTGGATGACATTATCTTTGGATCTACAAGGAAGGAAATGTGTTTAGAATTTGAGAAGCTTATGAAAGATAAGTTTCAGATGAGTTCTATGGGAGAACTTACATTCTTTTTGAGTTTGCAAGTTATGCAATCATCTGAAGGCATATTTATTAGTCAAGACAAATATGTTGCAGAGATACTTAGAAAATTTCAATTTGCTGATTCAAAAATAGCAAGCACACCAATGGACTCTGAGAAGCACCTTCTGAAAGATGAAGATGGAGAAAATGTAGATGTACACAGTTACAGATCTATGATAGGCTCTTTGATGTACCTTACATCATCTAGACCTGATATCATGTTTCCTGTTTGTGTCTGTGCAAGATTTCAAGTTACTCCAAAGGTTTCTCATTTAACTGCAGTCAAGAGAATTTTTAGATATCTCAAAGGTCAACCAAGGTTGGGTATATGGTATTCTAGAGAATCTCCTTTTGACTTGGTAGCATATTCGGATAGTGATTATGCTGGTGCTAGCTTGGACAGAAAGTCAACAACTGAAGGATGTCAATTCATTGGGTGTAGACTTGTCTCATGGCAGTGTAAGAAGCAGACAAGTGTGGAAAATTCAACAACTGAAGCTGAATATATAGCTGCTGCAAGTTGCTCTAGTCAAGTTCTATGGCTTCAAAACCAACTCCTTGATTATGGGTACAATTTCTTAAACACTGTTATTTATATTGATAATAGTAGTACAATTTGTATTATTAAAAATCCGGTACAACACTCTAAAACAAAACACATTGAAATTAGACATCACTTTATAAGAGATTGCAATGAGAAAAGATTAATTCAAGTTCTTAAAATTGCTTCAGAGCATAATTTTGCAGATCTGTTAACAAAAGCTTTTGATGTTTCAAGGTTTCAGTACTTGGTAGCAAGTATTGGAATGCTTAATCTTTAAATTTTCAATATGATGTGTTTTTGTACATAAATTTTTGTTGGTACTGCTGGATTTATAAGGTACTGCTAATATATCAAAATTTGAATTGTGTTATTCATACAGTTGGTTTTATGATTATTCTAATGCAAGACAAGTACTTTCAAGTGAAATGGGAACAGCAGAATGCTTATCAAATTGCTGACCATAATAGATTTATGATGGACTGAGTTTAGGAATTTAACCTCCTTAAAACTTCTTTCTTGAAATCTAGTTATGATATTTCACATTGAATTGATGACTTAGTTGATCAGATAGTAACTGATACAACTCACTTTCTATCATTTTATACTTTTAAGTATAATGAGTTAGTCTGAGGACATCTGATAGAAAGAACAGCTAGTAAAAGTGAATCTAACACTTGTGTTGGAGGTAACAATTACTATGAGCTGGAAACCCTGTCAAGAAAATCTTTTGAATAGATTTATCTTTTCACAGGCAGTTAGTGATAACTGAAAAACATTGGTTCTCACACAACCAGAGGTTGCTTTAAACCGAAATGATAATTAAGTGTCTGTTATACACTTGATTCTTTCAAAATGGTTGGAAGTAGTATGATTTTTCAATTCTAAAATCATGAACATACTACTAAGTTAAAATGATTTCTTAAAAGGATTTTCAAGGATTCACAAAAACCATCCATTGATGGATTATGAATCAAAATTTCCACTGATTCACCTCTCATAGGAGTTAACACACCTATAAGTGATGAGGACAGTAACTTAAACTCTTAAGGAATTGATGGCTTCATGTACAATATTGTCTGACAACAAAAGTTACACATTGATAGATCAGTCAAAGGTACATAGTGAGATCTTCCAAACAAGGGGAGGAAACAAAAGTTATTTGCTTCAGGGGAGGTAACAATCTCAGGGAAGGAAATAATTGCCCAGAAAAGGAAGAATAAACCAATATATGGAAGGAGAAGACAAGAGCATACAAGATGATGATGTAGAGGTTGAAAATGATTAGAATAGATCAAATATCTAGAAGGGATGAAACATTTCTAAAGGAGAAAATTCTATCTAGATCAAACGAAGGAAAGTTTCAATTTCAGTTCATTATGTTTGTTTATCACTTGCAAAGGCATGCTGATAGATGATTTCACTTGTTGAAATCATTGCCTCTTACAATTCCTCCATCCAAGGAAATTGCACCATCTTTTGGTACAATGTTTTGATATTGCTGAAGTCAAAGAAGAACAAAGCAGATAAGTTCAGAATAGAAGAATAGTTCAGATTCATGAAGTGTTTAAAAGATCTTTTCAAGTCCTCATTTAATTCAGAAAACATGTTTGAATGATTCACATGTTTAGGGGAGGATTGTTGGGAATTAAATATTCTGAAGTTAGAGTATTAGAATTTACTCTAAGTCGAAGGTACTGCTAGTTCATGATCAAGGTACTGCTAGTACATCAAGGTACTGCTAGAGCAAAAAGGTACTGCTAGTTCAAGTAGAAGGTACTGCTGGTAGAGAATGGTACTGCTGATCAGTGACTCATAGGATAAGATCGAAAAGATATTTATTGTATTTTGGTCAAACATATACGGTAGATAATATCTTACTCCATGTGCTTAGTTATCAAGTTGTATACATAGATACATGTTGTATCTTATGTACTGACACACAATAAGCATAAGTTAACCAAGTAAGTCGGCCAAGACTTTAAGCAATTTGTAAAGATCTTTTGCAACTATAAAAGAGATCTTAGACTAGTGATTATGTACGTGTGTGAAAAATATAAGTGAATATCTGTTAAGACATAGAACAAACACAAATCACAAGTTGCAACATAAGATTCAAGGTTTTGTAACCCTAGTGATAAACACAAGATCACTCGTATTATTTTGAATAATATTGAATCGTTTAGTGGAAAACTTTCTTTGTTCATTGTTAAGTAACAAATATAATTCTTTCATTTCCATAACATACATAACCTTCTAAGTGTGATTAAGTAAATTCCGCGTGCTTAATCATATAAACTCAATATATCTTACACACAAAGTATACAAGGTTTAACCACCTTAACCGTGTGTCACAGGTCCTCTCAAATAAGCTACTGGAGACTACTGAAACTTTCGGAAAACTTAATATACAATTTTTGGGAATTTTGGACTTAAAATGCAAAACATATTACAAATCGGGTTGAAAGTGTAAATTTCACATAATTATGTTCAAACTGTCATTTTATAACCTAAGGGTAGAAATTGTTCAACCAGTAAACAGAAGACATAAAATGTTATAATTCGATACTTTGGACTAAAAATGTAATTATTTTCTAACTAGGGACTAACGGTGCAAAAGTTTCACCGTTAGGGTGGAAAGTGTAAATTTTGTATAAGTTCAGGGACCATTCAGTAACATTAGTTCATACTTAATTCCATTACATGTTTTACACATTTTCATACATAAAAGGCATTTTTACAATTCGTACAATATATTCAAAATACGTTACGTTTATATATTTATATAACGGATTTTAATGAATAACTTAACGTATCATTCAATCACTTTCGAGGAAACGATATTTACGGATTCAATAACATAAAGACAAGATAATATTACGTATAATAATTTTTTTTTGAACTTTAACCCTTCTTAAGCATATCATCCATTCACATCACGGACCAATTCGTTATCCGATACTAAACCCACATTCATTATTCGTATTAAACCAAGCCAAACTATCGTAACCTCAGACTTCCCTATTATTTAGGACGTGTGTTGGAGTCGTTCCCATAATACATTTGATTTCACGTTATCTTTGCCACTACATTCAAGGTGAGTCATAGCCCCACTTTTACTCGTTTATTAACTTTATAAACTCTTTGGGGGAGACACATGCTCAACTACTTGCTTTTACTTTCACAAGTACTATAAATTTTACGAATTACCATGAGTTCATATACCCACTTTTATACGTTTTTCTATCTCATAGGGAGATACATGCTACAAACATGAACACAAGTACTATTTTCTGTATGCTATACCTGATTGATATTGCCTAAGTTACCATTACTATAGGTCGTGCCATTATTACAAGTCCTTGCCATCAAGCCATTAACCACTTGCGAGTGGGAGCGAATAATTTGTAAGGTATATTTTAGAAAAAAATGTTTTGTCAAATTAAAAATATGAAGTTTGAAACCCAAATTCACTTCTTAGATCATTTGTCAAGTTGTAAATTTGTTTGTTCATACCTAGAGTGATTTGCATAGAAACGGAATATTTCGACTAAAAACTTGTTTACGTTAATTTTGACGTAAAGTGTTTTCACATTTTGTTATCATCAAAACGTGGAGTGTGGAAAACTAGAAGGGGGGTTGAATAGTTTTACGTCTTTTTAATTTTATTATGAAATCCTTTGTTTATTTTTAAAACACTTAGATTCAAGTTTGTATGAAAAATAAAACTTGAATCTTATTAGTTATATATTTATTCTTTTAAATTGATTGTAAATGTTTTGGTTTCTTGAATGGAGTTTCAAATTTGATCTTTATGTGAAGTAGACCTCTAAGTAATACTGACAATTATATAAGCCTATGTGTATGAAAGTAATGACGATGTAAGTAAAGAAATAAATAAGGGATGGAAAGATCTAACCGAGACACGAGAGATTTATAGTGGTTCGGCTACAAGGACACCTTCCTTGCCCTACTCCACTCCCCGAGCACCTAGCTCGAGAGTTTTCTTCACAACTTCAATAAGCTCCCTTATGGCGAAGAAAACCTTACACGACTTTGGCTTACACGGGTTTAACGACACAAAGCTAAATGTCGAGTTCTAATAGTAGCTAGAACCAATCTCACATCTTCACAACACAACTTCTTCACGACTTGTTCACAACGGCTTCACGACTTGAACTCTAGGACTTCACGACTAGAACTTCACGACTTCAACACGACCGCTTCACAACATCTATGCTACGGCTTCATGACTTCAACACAAGGACATCACGACTAGGACTTCACAACTTCAACACGACCGCTTCACAGCTTCTATGCTACGACTTCACGACTTCAACACAAGGACTTCAAGACTAGGACTTCACAACTTCAACACGACCGCTTCACAGCTTCTATGCTACGGCTTCACGACTTCAACACAAGGACTTCACGACTAGGACTTCACAACTTCAACACGACCGCTTCACAGCTTCTATGCTACGGCTTCACGACTTCTTCACCACGGATTCACCACTTCTACACTATGTCTTCACAACTTCTACTCTATGACCTCACAACTTCTATACCACAACTACTTATACAACTTCTTCACTACTTACACACAACACTAATCTACTACACACACCTTACACACAAATGAATGAATGATTTACAAACTTTGTTAAACTAACAACTTAAGTAACAAGATGATACTAAGTTGTAATACTTCTAATCTTGATTGATAGAAGTATTCTTCTTTTGTACTTGGATGGTTGAAGCTTGGATCACTTGGAAACCAATGCTTAAGAAAATATGATCAAAGGATTTTAGAAAGTATTTACAAGGATTAGAGTGGATTTACAACAGAAAGTTTGGGGTGCAAAAGTTTAGTAAAAATCCAGGGGAAGGCTGGTATTTATAGGCAGAAAAACTGGACAGCTGAGAGCTACTGGAGCGTGGCCGGCCCCCTTAAATAGGGGGCGGTCCCCTTAATTTTAAGGGGGCCGCCTAACAAAATTAAGGGGGCCGCCCATGCCAGCCGTTGCCCAGTTTTGTCTTTTTGTGGGGAAGGTTTTTCTGAAATATTTTTACTGATTTTGGTTAAAAATTTGAATTCATAAATTTATAATGAATTAAACATTTTTATTTATTACCAAAAATGTTTTTCTAAAATATATAAAATATTTTTGACATTTTATAAAAAATCTAGTTATTAAGAAAATGTTCCTTTGATCATATAATGCATTAAGCATTAGTTCATTCATACCTTAAGTGATTTGAGTTGTAGAAATAGATATTTACAACTAAATACTTATTTACGTCATAATTTTCCGATTAATGATTTTACATTTTGTGATTATCAAAACGTAGAGATATCGAAAAATATTAATAACGTGTTTAGGCATTATTTATATCAACAATCTCCCCCTTTTTGATGATTACAAAATCTAAACTCATTAAATCTAAAAATTAGTTTTTAGACAAGTATTTAGTGAGTTTACATCTATTTCTCCCCCTTTTTGTAGAATCAAAAAGGTTTAACCGACAATTTTTAAGTGTAAAAGTGTCGTATGAGAACTCCCCTTTGATGACAAGTCTTTGCTTCCTTGGAGTCTTAGAGATGGAGGATTTTGGTGATAACATGGTGGTTTTGGATGGTGAAGGATGATGGAATGAGAGGTGATTATATGGAGGGAATTTATAATATGAAAATGTGGTTGGTTTAGGTTAATTTTGAGGTTTTGTTGTAAGATTCCAATACCAGTTCATCCATAAAGAGAAATGGTAGCTGGGACTAGATAAAAGGGGTCACATGATGCAAAAGAAAAGAGTGAATTTTGCTTCCCAGATGGCCGGTCCCCTTAATTGCTGGCCGGCCCCCTTAAAATTAAGGGGACCGCCTAGGGAATTAAGGGGGCCGCCCATCTGATGTTTTCCCAGGCGACCAAATTTGAAAATTTCCAGAAAAGGGTCATTGTTAGGGTGTATTTGAAGCAAGATCCATTTGAATCATGTACATTAGAAATGATTTAATAGTAGCAATAACATATTAAGAAGAATAATGTTTATATGTAGACTACTAAGATCATATTGTAAGCATGTCATGAGCATATATATATATATATATATATATATATATATATATATATATATATATATATATATATATATATATATATATATATATATATATATATATATATATCATAATGAAACACAACGATGAAACAACACATTCATAGCAAACATATATAAGAAAGAAAGAAACAAACATTCATTAAATTAAAATGATTATGTGACAAACACAATCATTGATACAACATACATAGTGCTTAAAGCATACATTTGTTAGAGAATTCTAATTTGCCTAAGAAATCCATTTGACTTGCTTGATGATAGAGGAGTTTTTGAAATGAAAACAAGTGAGAGGGTGAGTAAATGGGATTAATGAAGGTATATGTTTGGGTGTGTGGAGGTTGGAGATGGTTGTGGTGGAGACATTGGAGGTGGAGAGTTTGGAGTGGACCATGATGGATGAAGGTTTTGATGTTGTTCAAGTGGGGATATTGGATTGGATCTAGTGAGAAGATACTCAATCCAAGTAAAGTGCTCATTTAGAGCAATGGTTTGTTGTTGAAGAAAGATGCAACAAGGACAATTGTTGACATGTTTCTCGACTTGGTTTTTGTTGTGGGGTGATGTGGGAGAGCTAGATGAAGGTTGATCAAGGTTTCTTTGGGCTAGGTGTAGGGCAAGAAGAGCACTAAGCTCATGAGCTTCCTTGAGTTCCTCAACGAACTTCAAGTGTTCGGATGAAGGTGATGATGGTAAAGTGTTGTTGTTATGAGGGATGGATGTTTGCACATGCAACATAGGGGTAGCATGTGAGTTGGTAGGAGGTGGTGGTGACACTCTTGGTGGTGGAGATGTTTGTGAACTTGGGTAATCATGAGTGGATGAAGATGGTGATATGGATGAATTTGATGATCCAAGAGTGGTGAGTGTTTTTAATGATGCATTGGTGGGTTGAGTGTGAATGAGATTAGGATTGAAGTTTTGGGATTGATCATAGGGAGATGAAGGGTTAGGGATGGATGATTGGTTATGTGTTTGAACAACATCATTTGTTGGGTTATGACAAGTTTCAAGCTTCCTCCTCCAAATTGGTCTCACCGAGATTTTAGCAACTCTTGAGGGTTTTGATTTTGGGTAGTTGGAGGATGACATGTTTGAGTGGATGATATGAATGAGCATTTATGATGAGGAGGTGCATTTATAGTGTAGGAATGATGTGGTTTAGGAAGGTAAATTTTGGTGGGTGGTTTATGACAAAATGTGTTTGTGAATTTTGGGAAGAATGGAATAAAATGGGTTGGAAATTGAAAAAGAGAACAGTAAGCCGGATCTCCAGATGGCCGGTCCCCTTAATAATTAAGGGGGCCGCCTGGGTATTTAAGGGGGCCGCCCATCTGCTGACTTCCAGATTACTGAAAATGGGTTTTTGGCAGAAATTTGTAGAAAATGTTGTGTTTTTTAGTTTAGTTTCAAGCAAGTCCAACTTCTTTCAAGGCAATTTAGGATTTAATAACTTATATATGTCAAGCATATTTATTTAAGTAACTTTATCTAACATGCAAACTACTCATTAAGCATATAACATGTATATACATATATTAGACAAGAAGATAATACATAGCACCAAGTAATTCATAGTATCATACTTAGGAAGATTAAAAGGCTAGTTAATTAATCCTAATGATTATCTATGTACAAGGGAATGGGGAGTTGTGATAGCATGGACTTCTAGACATGTACCAAGTGAGATCTTTAATAAGTAAGCTATGATTTTTCATTTTTGATTTAGTTCACTTATAAGTGTCATATACACAAGTATATATGACATTTATGAGATCACCAAGCATGATTTAAATAGATGTTTTTAGCATTATTCAACAATGTTTGAAAGTATGTTCTTATGTGGATGTGAAAGATTATTGAATCGCAAGACGGATATACCTAAGGTGTAAAGGCAGAGTAACCTATCAAGCTAAGTATATCCTAAGGCAATGATTAACAAAACTATATCCATGAAGTGACCACTTATGAAATTTAAAAAGAGAACTTACCTCACGTCCTAGCTATTCTTCTTAAAATCTCAGATAATGAATGAAGTGCGAATGATGGGTGAGTCTTCAAGATAACCAAGGTGTGAAAGTATATCGTAGCAAGCTCTTAACACCTTAATAGACCAAACGGCTTGACCCGAACTTGTCTTGTACTTTATAGCAAGGTTCTTATTGACTTTGACTCCAAGATGACATAGGTCACACATAGATGAGATGTCGAGAGAATCCATAAATGTTCCACAACATCACAAGCAATTACCTGAGATGGATTATCATGTGAGATATTGAGTGTGATTCAATATTTGATAATTCATTTGTCTTCGTGCGCATGTTTCAAATGTGAGTAGGTTGACGTGAAATTGAGTTTCTTTCCTTTGTGCGTTTCGTCACCTAATCAATTAAAACAACTTGGTACCCGGATTCTCATGGGTCCGAGATGGTTAGTTGAGGACATCCATTGCATTAGAATGCACATGGTGAGGATGTCGCCAAGAAGTACAAGAATTCCTTAACAGTTTGTTACAAGATACAAACAGTGGATTTCTTTGACTTATATCATTTATAATCATTGTAATTAACCTTATTTCTAAATTTCTCTAATAGGTTTTTCAATTTTAATTTGTTTTGATTTACTAGTTGATGATTTATCCGAATTAAATCCTAAACCGGTTTTATCATTGAATGGCTTTTGACAACTTAGTAAGAATTTAAGAGATTTGGAGCTTTCTTCAAATTTAGCTAATATTTTTGCTCTTTCATTTAATCTTTTAATTTCAAGTTTATAATCTTGACATATTTTGCATTCTAGATCAATTTCAATATTACTTTCAAGTCTAGACATTTTATCTTCTAAAATTATTTCTTTTTCAAGATTACTTTCAAAAGTTTTTGATGATTTATGTTTAGAAATAGTTTTTAGATCTATGTTGCAAAAATATTTAAACTCATTTTCTAGTTTTGAAAATTCTAAAGTGAATGAATCATAGCAAAAATGTTCAGTTTCGGATTGTACCTTATTTGGAGTTTTATCTAGTTTGCATTCGTCACATACCGGATGATGATCTTCTCCTTCGTCTGTGTCACTCCATGATATTGGATTGAGTTCACTTTGGAGTTGATTCATGTAGTCTTCGTCGTTAATACCTTCATTAACAACATTTGAACTAGTAGCACATGTATCTATTTTATCTAAATGTTCATCTATTAAATTTTCTAAAATGACTAATTCATGTACAAAATCAAAATCCTCATCTTTGGCTTGACATTTTTCTTGATGAAAGTTTAAGAGATTTTTCCAAATATTATTTGCCGTTTTACAGAAAGATATTCTTTCATATTCAACTTTTGGCAAGGTTTTGTAAATAATTATTTTAGCTTCATTATTTTTGTTATTCTTTGTTTTTAAATAATCATTTTGAGTTTCAAAATTCGTTTTTGTTTGACTTTCAAAATCCATTTTTGTTGATTGAAGATCACCAATCGAAATGACATGCCAAAGATCTAGATCAATTGATTTCACATAATTTTCAAATTTATTTTTCCATTCAAGAAAAGTATAGTTTTCAAATAGTGGTGGTGTTTGCATAAATTCCCCTTCTAAATATTTTTCGGATTCCATAGATCGATTCAAGTTTTAAAATACAGTATATTTTAAAGATCTTGATTGACGTGGCTCCTGATACCAATTGTGGAAAACTAGAAGGGGGGTTGAATAGTTTTACGTCTTTTTAATTTTATTATGAAATCCTTTGTTTATTTTTAAAACACTTAGATTCAAGTTTGTATGAAAAATAAAACTTGAATCTTATTAGTTATATATTTATTCTTTTAAATTGATTGTAAATGTTTTGGTTTCTTGAATGGAGTTTCAAATTTGATCTTTATGTGAAGTCGACCTCTAAGTAATACTGACAATTATATAAGCCTATGTGTATGAAAGTAATGACGATGTAAGTAAAGAAATAAATAAGGGATGGAAAGATCTAACCGAGACACGAGAGATTTATAGTGGTTCGGCTACAAGGACACCTTCCTTGCCCTACTCCACTCCCCGAGCACCTAGCTCGAGAGTTTTCTTCACAACTTCAATAAGCTCCCTTATGGCGGAGAAAACCTTACACGACTTTGGCTTACACGGGTTTAACGACACAAAGCTAAATGTCGAGTTCTAATAGTAGCTAGAACCAATCTCACAACTTCACAACACAACTTCTTCACGACTTGTTCACAACGGCTTCACGACTTGAACTCTAGGACTTCACGACTAGAACTTCACGACTTCAACACGACCGCTTCACAACATCTATGCTACGGCTTCATGACTTCAACACAAGGACTTCACGACTAGGACTTCACAACTTCAACACGACCGCTTCACAGCTTCTATGCTATGACTTCACGACTTCAACACAAGGACTTCAAGACTAGGACTTCACAACTTCAACACGACCGCTTCACAGCTTCTATGCTACGGCTTCACGACTTCAACACAAGGACTTCACGACTAGGACTTCACAACTTCAACACGACCGCTTCACAGCTTCTATGCTACGGCTTCACGACTTCTTCACCACGGATTCACCACTTTTACACTATGTCTTCACAACTTCTACTCTATGACCTCACAACTTCTATACCACAACTACTTATACAACTTCTTCACTACTTACACACAACACTAATCTACTACACACACCTTACACACAAATGAATGAATGATTTACAAACTTTGTTAAACTAACAACTTAAGTAACAAGATGATACTAAGTTGTAATACTTCTAATCTTGATTGATAGAAGTATTCTTCTTTTGTACTTGGATAGTTGAAGCTTGGATCACTTGGAAACCAATGCTTAAGAAAATATGATCAAAGGATTTTAGAAAGTATTTACAAGGATTAGAGTGGATTTACAACAGAAAGTTTGGGGTGCAAAAGTTTAGTAAAAATCCAGGGGAAGGCTGGTATTTATAGGCAGAAAAACTGGACAGCTGGGAGCTACTGGAGCGTGGTCGGCCCCCTTAAATAGGGGGGCGGTCCCCTTAATTTTAAGGGGGCCGCCTAACAAAATTAAGGGGGCCGCCCATGCCAGCCGTTGCCCAGTTTTGTCTTTTTGTGGGAAGGTTTTTCTGAAACATTTTTACTGATTTTGGTTAAAAATTTGAATTCATAAATTTATAATGAATTAAACATTTTTATTTATTACCAAAAATGTTTTTCTAAAATATATAAAATGTTTTTGACATTTTATAAAAAATCTAGTTATTAAGAAAATGTTCCTTTGATCATATAATGCATTAAGCATTAGTTCATTCATACCTTAAGTGATTTGAGTTGTAGAAATAGATATTTACAACTAAATACTTGTTTACATCATAATTTTTCGATTAATGATTTTACATTTTGTGATTATCAAAACGTAGAGATATCGAAAAATATTAATGACGTGTTTTCACATTATTTATATCAACATGGAGTTATCGAAAGATATAAATAACGTTTTTAGAACATTATTTGCATCAACATAAGGGACCGTCCAAGGGTTAAGGGACCGTCCCCGCTCGTCCTGGTGTCTATAAATACCTCACTGTTTCATGCAGAAAAATTCACCCCTTGAGCACTAAAACTTTTTGTCATCCTAAATCATTCTAAATCCTATTCTTTGATCACATTAACGTGTTGTAAGTTGTTTACAAGTGATCACGATCATCCTACCTCCAACTGTAAGAGAAGAACGCTCGTATTCGTCAAGAAACGAAGTGTTGAAGAAAAGTCTTTCATCTCGTAACCGTTGTTACGTTTCTCTCCACAACCTCCATTCTTGTATCTTTAACCTTGTGTAAGAGCCGACTTGTATGTAAGCTCGGAATCATGTATTGTCTTGATTCGGACTTGGTGTTGGTTCGAATTGTGTAGTGCCTTGTGTCGGTGTGTAGATTGGTTCTAGCTAGGATTAGAACTCGACATTACGCTTAGTGTCATTAATTGGTGTAAGCGTTGGTGTACGTTTTGCTCCGCAATAAGGGAGTGTGTTGACATAGTGTTTGTGAAACTCTCGAGTGTGATACTCGAGGAGTGGAGTAGGGCGAAGAGTGAGCTTCGTAGCCGAACCACTATAAATCTCCGTGTCCCGGTTTCTTTCCTTTCTCTTTACTTACTTTTGATTGTTGTGTTCATATATAGTTATATTGATATCACATAAACTTCGAATCTAAAAGACTTTCAAAACAAACTTCAAAAAGAGTTTTGAAAACATAATTTAAACAATGAAACTATTGAACCCCCTTCCAGTTTCTACAAACCCCAATCTTAACCTGCTTATTTTCGTATAATAGTGAGAATTGTCACCCCTACGAAAAAGTACTTATTACACTGGCAACACTTCTAATCACTCTGCATGATTCTTTCTTAAATACAGATTGTCTTAAACTCACCTTGAAAAATCAACTTTTGTTTACGCATATATGCGAATGATGCGACAATAATATTACAATTGAGCAACTAATGATAAATTTTTCAACAACCTTACAATGTTACAAAACCAATGAAAACTTTGAAGGTTCCAAGCCTGATTCAATAGAAGTTGTAAGAAATAAATGTGTAAGATTATGTTCTTCCACTTTCCATAATTTACAAAATAGCCAACATATCTTTCGCCACAAAACAATGAATGAAGATGTGACGCTTAGACTCGATGCTAGAAGCACATACCCTACATGAAACTGCGTCCAGTACTCCAGTTTAACCCCTGTTTATCCAAATTGACCGCAGTAGGTAATATAAGATTGGTAGCTCAATCTCCGGTGTTTACTTCTTGGGGGCTGATTTGTTCGTTGTGCTAGTCCCCTGAATTAGATGCATGGACTTAACAGTGTCTTGTTTACTTAATTTGAAGCATCATCTAATCGATGTCGTTTTTAGTCATCAATAACTGAGGGTGTGTTTGATCGCCACAAAAATGATTTGGGTTAAAAACAGAATAAATAAGCAATTTTAAATACTCTTCAGAGGAATAGAGAAAATAAAGTAAAAGATTACATTTCCCATCAATTAATGTAATTAAAAGTTTTCATTAAAAAGAATCCCCTTCCATCGGATCGTATGGCAAAGAGGCGGGAGAGGGATTTAGCTGTGAAAAGAGTAAATAGTTACGTGTTAATTTCTTATTTGCACACATCAATATATTAATAGATAAACAGCATGAAAATATGATACAACTATCTAGTGCATAGAAAGATGTGTATCAATAAAAAATAAGAGCGAGTTTAATATATGGAGTAACTTAAATTCTTTAAATCCTCGGCCACTCATTTTTTAATCAAAATTAAAAATGTCACTTTCCATCTTATTTTGAAAGTAAAATATTTTACAAGCGGTAAATTGTTAAGTTACAAAAAATACACCATCACGACGATAATTTTTTTATTTTCCAATAGACGGTCACTTCAATATACTTTCGACGATATTTTTTCGAGTTTTATTTTAGTGTTAAAATTTGCATTCGAAAAAATCACATTTGATTTGTTATTTTATAAATCGCGTGTGATTTCACAAATCACATATGATTTCATAAATCACATGTGATATTAAAACAACAAATCACATGTGATTTTGAAAGTAAAATATTTTACAAGCGGTAAATTGTTAAGTTACAAAAAATACACCATCACGACGATAATTTTTTTATTTTCTAATAGACGGTCACTTCAATATACTTTCGACGATATTTTTTCGAGTTTTATTTTAGTGTTAAAATTTGCATTCAAAAAAATCACATTTGATTTGTTATTTTATAAATCGCGTGTGATTTCACAAATCACATATGATTTCATAAATCACATGTGATATTAAAACAACAAATCACATGTGATTTTTTCAGACATAAATTTCAACACTCAAAAAAAAAAGTTCGTAGAAAGTGTATAAAAGTGTCACTCCATAGAAAGATGATTTAATTCTTATCGCGATGATATGATTCTTTTCATGTAATGATTACTGGTTTGTGAAATATTTAATTTTTCTAAAAAAGAATGAAAGTGGCTTTTTTTTTTTCTTTTTTTTTTTATGAGTAACCATTATTTATTCATCGAGTATTTAAAGAATTTGAAATCTAAATTAAACTTTTCTCTAATAAAAGCCCAAAAAATAAATGCCCGGATAATTCTCTCCTTATAATACAACATCAACATTAAAGTAAATCAAACCCCAGGTCAAAATTTAATCATACTAGCAATCTTCAAATCGATCGAATCTGGATAATAAATTCATCGATGTTATCATTATCTTGAGTTCATCAATAGTTTTACATCAAGTTGGATGAAAAGAATGTTAAACGTAGAGGTATAAGCTAGTGATTATTATTCAAGATACTACTTATTTATGCATAAAAAGATTTTATTGACAGCCCTAAATTTTTAATTTTCGATACCTTAAAACACAACATACTGTTAGTGGAAGTTTTGGTCCACAAAAAAAAAAAATATATATATATATATATATATATTATATATATATATATATATATATATATATATATATATATATATATATATATATATATATATATATTTTTTTTTTTGATTGACAATAATTAACAAATGTAAAAGAAGACGAATTTAAAATGCACAGTATATGTACCTTAGATATAGTTGATCTTGCCTCCATTATACCATGCCGATATTCTTGAGCACGACTACTCATATCTTCAATAATCATGGAAAACTCGTTGATCTTCCGCTCAAGATTAGTAACAATAGATAATGGCGTCTCGTTCTTTAATTCTTCTACAAGAATATTGCCATAGAAATCCCTGATCCGTAACTCCCTATCAATACTTCTCTTCATCATGGCATCACGTTCTCGGGGTAAACCATATGTGGGAGATAAGGATAACCCTTGGTTCAATTGAAACCACATAGACTTCGAGGTTAAATCATTCATCTCTTGCCTAAATTTGGAATTGCCCATATATGCAGCCATAGCACTCAAAACCTTTACAACTGTTGTGTTTATTACCTCTTTAAATTGTGACAGTTCTTCGACAGTACCTATCATTACTCTTTCTTTGAATTTTGCATTGACGATATTTAAAAAAGCAACTATTTGCTTACACATAGAGGCAAACGATGCGGCAAAACAATAGGTAGATCGAAGACTTTCAGTGGCATCAGGATCATTGAGGCGCTGTAGTGTATTTTCTTTAAAAGTGTATTTGTCTGCTCCAGCTTCTACAATAGCTTGCTGCAATGCCAACTTTACACTCAACCAGCTACCACATATGTTTTTCAGCAACTTTACAAAATCATCGTAAAGTTTGGAGGTTCCAAGGCAGATGTTGTAGAAGCCTTCGACCAAATAAAATAACCATCTTTGTCCCAGATTAATCCTAAACAACTTGGAAAAGTCAAGGTTTTTTTCATGTAGATATATAAAGATATCACGGATCTGAGATAAGACTTCTACTGCTCCTCCGCCAAAGAGAAAGGGTTCTTTAATAAAGATCAGCGCTTCATAACGTAGAAGCCATTGGAGATCAATGGGAAGAAATAGAGTAGCTCGAAAGCTATTGCTCACTATCTCATTCATTGGATCTTCGTATAGTTTTAGCTGCAGTATGTGTTGATCCGATTCAAAACAAACTCCAAATCTAGGCACCGGTAAATTACCATATCCAGAAAAATGACCCAATGTTGTTCCCACCTTCCCTATAAAATGACTATATGTCTGAGCGTGTCTACTCATACTATCAATAGCCCCTGAGAAGTAATTCATATTTTTCTCCAGATTATCTATTGTAGTCATCATCTCCTCTTTCCATGTAGCAGAAGTAAGCCCCACAAACTTTTTCTTCAGTTCTTGTAGAAGAATTGCATTGACATTAATCTCCCAGATCTTTAACTCCCTTTTGTAACTTTTTGCCTTCATAAGTTGTATCAATGGTGAAGTTATATAGTCTTTCAGTTTTTGCAATAGTTCTGAATCACCTGTAAAACCAGCCACCATTCTCAAAATGCCTGCTATCATCACACCTGATACTCTCGCCAATACTTGCACCAACTTGCCCGTTTCATTTATTTGGTCCTCCTTGGTTAATTTTCTGAAAAAAGTCACTGTTTGCTTACAGATATATGCAGAAGATGTGACAAATTTATCAGAAAATCTAACACTTTCAGCGGCTTCAAGATCATCGAGCTGCTGTCGTATCTCTTCATAAGTGTAATCTTCTGCTCTACTTTTGACCATAATTTGCTCCATTGCCAACTTTACACTTAGCCAACTACCATATACATCTGTCAGCAACATTATGCAATCGTTGTAAAGTTTGGAGGTTACATGGCTTATCAGATAAAAGTCATAAGCTAAAGGAAGTAACTGTCCATGTTCCCATGCTTGCATGTATTCATTTAAAACTTTTTGGTTCATTTCAAGCTGACTTTGAAATATATTCTGGATGCCACCCAAGGAACTTCGTATTTCATAGTCATGAACAATCTCTATTGTACTGCTGGTGAAGCCATTTCGAATGAATGAACGAGAGGAAACAAGGCACATATAATCTACATAAGTATCTTGAAATAACAGAAACTCCACTGTCTCACTTGTAGAGTCTTCATAAACCCTCAGCTGCAGTAAATCTTTATCACGTATTATACGAACGCCAAATCTCGTCACCTGTAAATTACCATCTGCGAGACATTGATTTAAATATCTTTAGCGTTATATATCATCTCCTTATATAGTAGCCCTACCTTTCAGCATGAAAAGTGAAAACTACTCGTAATAGTCTAATATACAACAGTGCAAGCATTCGCCGGGAATCAAAACTCAAAAGGAGGCATTTCCTATTTGGCACACAAACATGGCCATTCATAATTAAAACCTTTAGCCCTCCCATTATTTTAAGAGGTAATTCTCTACGTGACTCGGTCGCCCAAAGTCTATACCTTTTTTAGACAAAAAAAAAAGTGACTTCTCAAAATGCCCCAGGAGACTTGAGCGACTTATCTTCTACCCCTTTAAATGTTGACAAGTGTCCCATGTAAGTACAAGTCGCCCAAGTCGTCTGGGGACACTTGTCAACATTATTGCACTTGTATGAGACACTTGTAAACATTTAAAAGGTGGGGGACAAGTTGGACAAGTCTCCTGGGGCATTTTGAGAAGTCACTTTTTTTTTGTCTAAAAAAGGTATAAACTTTAAGCGACTGGGGCACATAGAGAATTACCTCTTAAATTTCACAACACCAATATATTATAATAAATTATAACTTATAATAAATGATGAGCTCGGTATGAGATGAATAATATTGATATATACCCAAATTCTGTTACTACGGAATATTTGATCTATATATACCAAAATTTTGGGTCTTAAATTATAAGACGGTATTTATTGTGCTAACAAAACATACTTATTACTTGTATTATGTATCAGCTCAACGAACTAGTGTGAACCATCTTATATGTACTCACTAGTGACAGTATTTGTTGTTACCAGGACGTCCCTTCAACAAATTTAATTAGGCTAACATTGAAAGTAAAAGAGATTATAGAATAATACAGATAGAATATTTTATCTCTTTTTGTCGTCTTCATACCGGTTTGAAATTTGAAGGAAAATTTACAAATACGTACACTGGCTGATATTTAGCACTACAGCCACAATTAAATTTTGAAATTTCGGCTAATAAAACAAGTTTATTTGTGTATGTAATGACTCGTTTGGAATAAGGTGGTACTGATATCCTAACTGCTTTGGATTAATGATCCTATAATTGCTTGTATAGACTTAGTTAGTTAAGCTCCTTGTATCTAGCTTCTTGCTATTATCTTCTTTCTTTATTTAATAAAATTCGCTGTTAAAAAAAAGGTGGTACTGACCTCCTGGCTCCACACTAAATGAAATACGAAAGTTGAACTGACGCCTTGAATCTAAGATTCTATCAAGATCATCAGCTACCGTCCAGTAGATAACTAATTGGCTCTCCAACCCTGCCACAAAGAAATTGATGGGAACCAAAATCCTCCAATGTTTTTCCCCAACATGGATATGAGCTGTTATCACGTATTTATCTTCCATAAAAGCATCAATATTGTCAACAGCAATAACAGCGCATATAGCCATCCCGATCCATGGGCTTTTAAGGATCAGATCGTCAGTTCCTGGCAGCACAAATCCTGATGGAAGTTCACTTCCAGCTCCAACTATTTCGAATACAGCTACTGGTGTCATCCAATATTTTGTTCGTAACTGCTTGATAAAATATCAACATAAATTTTAGATAGAAATGACATTTTGATCATGAGGGGGAAAGAGGGAGGGAGGGATGGAGAGACCTGAAGGTAGCTATGTAATACGCTTTCTGCTAGACAACAGCCACTTCCACTATTGGCGAGATTAGGGCAGTTCAAACATGATATTGTTGGATTAGTGTTGTTGCTTGCAGCATGAAATTTTGACACATCAACCTCTTCTCCTGACATAATGTAATTGAATCTAATCGGAAGTCCAAAAAGCGTGTCCTCATTTACTATCGAAAGTTTTGGTACTGACTGAAGCCTCTTGCAATTATTCAAATAAAGAATTTTAAGATTTGAAAGTAGACTGATGCTTGCTGGCAGATGAACAAAATTATTTCCAGATAGATCCAAAGATATCAATCGATGCAGTAAACCAATACCATCAGGAACTACTGATAGATTGCAATAACTTAGATCAAGCTCCCTTATATTTGATAAGATATCCACATTTCTAAAAAGAAAACCTTTATTTTGGGATGAAAGTGGACATCTTTGAGCACGTAGGAGTCTTAATCTTTTAAGGTAATGAATGGACAAAGGAATCTCTTCTATAGAGGTTTCACTTGCATCAAGCTTCCTAAAGTTATGCAATTCACCCAAGCTTTCTGGTAACTTCTTGATGATAGTTCCATCCAAATAGAGGTTCTCTAAGCACTTCATGTTCTGTCCAAACTCAGGAAGATCTTCAAGATTAGAGCAGCCAGAGAGAAGAAGTGTCACAAGAGCTTCCATTTCAAATTTGCTTCTGCCAAGGCATTGAAGATGCGTACACCCCCTAAGATTCATGTATTGTAGACTTTTATGCAGAAGAACTGATTCATGCAACTCTTTCAATTTCATGCAGCCTTCAAGAATCAGTTTCACTAGTTTTGGAGTTGATGTCAAGTCTGGGATTTTGATCAACTCCTTTGAGAAACTAAGGTCAATAGATCTCAAATTCGGAAAAACCTGTAAAATGATTAGAAAATTCTCAGGTTTCTAGCTTGCAATTACTGCAGGTTTTTGAGTAACACATGTAACGGGATTTAAAGACAATACTTACAAGGGTATCCTCCCACAGTGTTTTAAGCTGGCTATAACACATTTCAAGTTCATACATATGCGCCGGCTTAAAGTTTGAAGGCAAAGACTTCAAAGAACATTCAAACCATTCCAAAATTCGAAGATCATTCGAAAGATAACTAAGACCTTGAGGAAAGCGTACATTACTTATTCTGAGAAATTTCAATCTCCTCATTATTGAGAAACAGTAAGGATCATCAATGAAATCATCAATTTCAACCTTCTCCTGGTTAATGATACGAATTGTACTCGATTCCTGGTAATAAGAAGCACAAAAGCAGAATAAGTTTTACATCATCTGTCATTCACAAAAATCTTGGTCAAAGGGGCAACCTTAACCCGGGATCCATTCCGGACCGCACATCATATAATGTTTAGTTGTTTTTTTGCAAGCCGAGAAAGTTGGGATCAAACCAAAACCCTTTTTCAAGTTTTTTTTTTTTTTTTTTTTTTTTTTTTTTTTTTTTTTTTTTTTGTGAATTTTTTAGTGAAAGGTTTTTACTTTCGACACCACTTGTACTTTGTAGAAAGTGTTGCTAAAATTAGAAAGTTATTTAAAAAATGAAAAAAGCTGACAAAAATTGCAAATTGACGAAGCATATTTTAATTTCATTCATGAGAGTGGTGATTTTTGTCATTTTCTCTTTAAATTTTACCGAATGGATTATAAAAAGAACATGATAAATCTTGAAAAGAACAAAATTAAGATAAGGCTCATTGTTAATGGAAATTCAAACATAGATATGGTCAAACTAGACGTGATCTTAGTTTCTACGTATTAAGAGACGCATTAAAACATTAATAGTTTGGAGCTAAATATGAAAACAGGTCCATGTACAAACCTTCGGTTTTGATAAGAGGACTTCTACAATATCTTGGAAATTTTTTATTGCAAAGTGAATTCCTCCGTAAATATGTGATTTCTTACGAAGAATTTCCCAGCACATTTGTTGGAGCAGATCATGCATCCACACACTATCATCATGATTAATAGTTATGAGAAACTTGTTCATAAGATCAGTGATTCCACACTCAGCGTACAAACCAATATTCGTTAGTATATCTTTAACCAAATCTATGTCTCTCCCTTTCAAGAAACATGCAATATACATGAAGGTCTCCTGCTGATTACTATCAAGTCTAGCAAAAACTACTTCAAGTCTTCCAAGAACATCTTTAGGCGGATATTCTTGAAGTTTCTTCAACATCTCTTTCCAATAGCTCTCCTCCTTCCCGTATAACAGAGAACCATAAACATTAAGGGCTAACGGGAGACCGCCAGCAAGCTTCACAATATCATCCGACCACTTTTCATACACTTGTGTAGGAGGGCCATGCTCAAACGCTGACTGACAAAAGAGTCTATGAGCCTCATAATTTTTCATTTCTTCACATCTGTAGATTTCAATTATTTTGTGAACATTCAGCAAGTCTATGTTTGTTGTGGTTACTATGATTCTGGTGCCAGGTCCAAACCAGTCACAGCAACCAGCCAAACAGGTTAACTGATCAACATGATTCACGTCATCCAAAACAATTATAACCTTCAAACCACGTAGCTTTGTCCCCAACAAAGTTTGTCCGTGTTTAACACTATGTACACGAACGCTTTTCTCCTTCAAAATGTCATCAAGGAGTTTTTGTTGTAACTTGCAGAGATCAGTACTATCATCTTGCTTGGAAATGTCCTTGATATTTTCAATGAAGCTACTCTTTTCAAACTGCCTTTGAATGCGGTAAAAGACAGATTCAGCTAATGTAGTCTTACCGATTCCACTCATCCCACATATCCCTACAAAAAGAACCTCACTAGACTCCATTCTCAAAATTCTTTTTATTTCATCCACTCGTGACTCCATTCCCACTAGGCCATGGAATAAATCTTTCGGTAATGCATCTGGCATGTCCTTTAAGATTTTTGCTACAATTTCACTTATGACTTCTGTTTCATTCCTGCAGATAGCCAGAATTGAGAGTAGTACGTACGCCAGAAAGGCATAAATATTATTAAGTCACATTAGGATTCTTAAGTTCTATCTACTCCTAGAAATGGCGAAGTTATATATGTTGCATATAAAACTACATTAGAAATTATTACCTCCAATATACATATAGAAAAAGAACCTTACAATGATAGTATCAAAAAAGTAAACGGTTAATAAGACCACTACCTGTGTTGTGTCACGTGCATTCCCGAGAGAGCCCCCACCGTTTTAAACGCACTTCTCCAGGTTTTCATTGTCTGTGATGAAATTTCGGGATTTGCTTCATGATCGACAAAGCCTTGTTCGAAACAGTTTGTTTGACTGCTTACATCAGAGGGGTCCACATGGTAAAACACAGGGATAATTACCAGGTTGCCATGTTCCATGCAATCAACAATTTTTGCAATTTCCTCCAAACACCATTTTGATGTTGCAAAATTGCATGATAAAACCACTATGGCAATTCTTGATGCTTCTATGGCCTCTAGGAGCTCGGAAGCGATGGGATTCCCAATCTCAAGCGTCTTATCATCTTTGTAAGTTATAATATCATTTCTAATTAAAGCATCATATAAATGGCTGGTGAAACCCGTGCGAGTGTCTTCACTTCGGAAGCTCATGAAAACATCATAACCTTGTGATAGTCTTGAAGAAGATGATGGTGATACATATGGCATCATCTATAGAGCTTAACAGAATTATTTATTAAGAAAGTAGTAATGATTATTTATTTTTTTTTTATTTTTTTTTTTTTTTATTTTATTTTATTTTTTTTTTTTTTGTATGGGAATAGTTTTTGAGATACTCACATGATGCAACTAACTGAATACTAATTAATACTCATTCAGTTCCAAAATTACAGACTATAGAAGTTTGACACCGTTTCATGCATAAGGTTTTCATCTAATATTTATTTATTAGTTGTTAACGTGTTTTTCTTATCAAAATTTTAAGTTTGTAACCCAGCGTATGTAATCATTAGAACCCACCTTTTAAAGTTTTAACTATATTACATTGTTAGTTTGAGAAAAAAATTCCGTCCCTCTTATTGCTAATTGTTGGCTCTGTCCGTGTCCATAGCAGGTGCAGTATAATAAAAAAATGAGATTCAATAGCATTAAATAATTGATTAATCAAATATTATTATCCCAAGGTAAAGCCCTATAATAAGGGTTGCCCTAACCGAACCCTCCCTACTAGGGAGGGTTGTACTTTTTGTCCCATCTGTCTTGTCTTGTACCCGACCAACAACTATTGGAGGTGAGAGTAATGCAGGCTACAGATTTCATGCGCCCCCTTGGAATTTTTTATGGAATGTGTATCACACGTGCAGCCAAAGAAGAAAGATATTACTTCATTTCTTTTTTTTTATTATTATTATTTTTTTTTTTTTTAATTCTTTTTTGTCGTGATGCACCATTTCAGTTTCACGTGATGGCTTTTTAAAAAAATTTCCATGGTTGTGTTTCTAAAAAAATAAAATTATTTGAAAAAAAAGTTTAATTTCGAAATAAAAAAAAAATTTCAGAAAAAAATTTCTAAAAAAATAAAAATTATTTGAAAAAAAAATTAATTTCGAAATAAAAAAATTAATTTCGAAATAAAAAAAAATTTCAGAAAAAAATTTCTAAAAAAATAAAAATTATTTGAAAAAAAAATTTAATTTCGAAATAAAAAAAAAATTCAGAAAAAAATTTCTAAAAAAATAAAAATTATTTGAAAAAAAAATTAATTTCGAAATAATGGCGAAAGTTTCATAATTTTTCGAGGCCGTTTGGTACGAAAAATAATAAAAACAAAAACAAAGACAAATATATTGAAAAAAATATTTTTCTAAAAAAAATTAAAAAAATATATTTTTCTAAAAAAAAATAATTTCAGAAAAAATAAATGGAAAAAAAATAAATAGAAACACGTCAGACGAATACATTTTAGTTGTTTAATGTGTTAACGTTAACGTGTAAAAAAAAACATTACACAAAATAAACATTACACAAAAAAACATTACACAAAATAAACATTATACAAAAGAATAAACATTACACACAAAATAAGAATCACATGGACTGTAAATGAATTAAGGCACAAGATAAGGGACTGAAGTTGGATGAGGCCCAAAGTTCTATTTATTACGTATAAATAAAGGCATATGCGTACAGTAAATGGCATCAAATTGTGGTTTTTGTTTTGTGTGTGTAGCCGCCGACAAGAAGGGAGAAAGCAACAGAAAAAAGTAATCCTCCCATATAGGGAGGGTTAGAATATAGGAAATAAGGAGAGTCAATATATATCACCCCATAAATAAACCACCAAACGATAGATCTAATAGCACGTTTGTCTTTTTCTAATAGCTGAAAAGGTGTTACAAATGGCAGAATTTTTAATTTACGTAAAGCAGATTGATAAATAAATAGTATACAAAAGCTGTTGCGAAAGAGTAATATGTGTATGAGGGTGAAAGAGGTGCTGAAAACTTACCATGATATGCTGATGAAAATGATGGTGTGGCTGTTGAATTCAGTTGCTGTGTGTTATCCGAATCTGAATGGTGCATGGGTGAAGTGAAATTCACAATCAATAATTCATTTTCATGATGTGGAGTTAACTTCAAAGTCAAACTGGAAAGACATGGGAAAATGAAATGAAAAATCTCGATCAATAACAAATGGGCTTATGTTAAAAATAAAAATAAAACTAAATGGGCTCAATATTTGGGCTTTCATGGACCAAGATATCAACCAAACTTACTATGATTCAAAATCACTTAATGTTTCATAGTCAACGAGCTGGGACTAGCGGTGTTCATCGGTTCGGTTCTCGGTTAATTGGTTTATTCTGTTCGGGTTGTTCGGTTAAAAAAAAATTTTGAGTCATAACCGAAAACCGAACCGAACCGAAAATATTGTGACCGAACCGAACCGAGAACCGAACCGAAGTTCGGTTCGGTTATGGGTCAAAACCGAAAACCGAAATTTTGTACTTGAATATTGAACAACATTTATATTTGCTCTAATATTGAACCATAACAGTCTTGCATACACATATTGATATGTATGTCAAATGATTAAACCTAGAGAATAGAATATACATCATCCAGATACATAAACTTTCCTAAGAAATAACTAGTTGTTGGTGTATGTGTCCGGACGTCATACTTCGTCCGGATCATGCTCCGGTGTCCGAATGTCACAGACCCTCCGGACTCTCTCGGGCCTACAGATACACATACGGAGTGAACCGCCGCCATCTACAGTAAACAGTCTCATCAGCCACTGACATCCCAGATTTTCCGGGATTGTGTCTCCCACATGGCCTGACACCTACCTTATAGGTCAGACATAGGTCAACTCGCTTGGTCCCAAGGCAAACAGGTACAGTAGGTGTGGGTAGTATAAATACTCACACTTCATTTATGATATGCATTCAATTCTACACCTACTACTATTACTCCGATACCATTGTTCTTATTAGTCCGATACTTACTCTCACGCCGGAGGTTGGTCCTGGGATCGAACCCGGGGCGAGCCTGACGCGTGTTCTTCTTGTGTTGGAACGAACGAAGTCCGCAGGATCCCATCCGAAGGACGAAGCTTAGAAGTGGGACCTATCCGCAAGGTTTTACTTCAACAAATTGGCGCCATCCGTGGGACCCGCTATTCAATCTGCTAGAGCATTGACATGGCCGGTCCTTCTTTCACCCCTCTTCGCTTCGGAGACGGAAGCATCGAAACAAACAACAACAACCGATACGGAACTGATAATGTCTTAGACCCGAACGAGGCTGACAATATCCCCCAACCTCTCGCCGGCGACAGATACGGAACTGATAATGTCCAAAACCCGAATGAAACCGACAGCACCCTTCAACCCAACAACAACAGGGACGAAACAGGTAACATTCGAAACTTGAATGAAGGCCCAGGCGAAGAGTCCGCCGATCTTCGGGAAATGATTACGGCCCATGTGGCGTCACTGACGGAACTCATCAAAAAGCACAACAGGCTGAATGCGAGTGCTCTTAAACCGATAAGGTTAAACTTTGAAGACGAAGAGAATGCGAGTCATGTAAAGGACAAGGGGAAAGATGATGATCTGCATAAGCCCTTTAAGGAAACATCGAGATCACCATTCACCCGACGCATTGTGGAATTCTCCGGGCCAAGTCACACCATGCCGTTGAACATGAGGTTTTATGATGGCTCAACGGATCCGAACGACCATCTCACCAGATTCACAGGAGCCGCGAACCAGGGGGAGTGGCCGATGCCCGTATGGTGCCGCATGTTTCAACAAACATTGGACGGCGCCGCGGGAGGATGGTTTGAAAGGTTAGAGCCAGGAAGTGTTGATAGTTGGAACGAGCTAAGGGAACAGTTCTCCACGAGGTTTTCACTCAGGAAGAAGTGCATAAAAAACCCCACAGAGATCACAAAAATCATTCGCCGGGCTCATGAGTCCCTTCCGGAATTCAAGGAGAGGTGGACAGATGAGGCAAGCTATATAAGCGGGGTGCCAGAGATCATGAGAATTTCGGCCTTCATGAGTGCACACAAATGCCCGGCTCTTGCCAAGAAATTCTCCGACAGGGTTCCGCACACGGTCACCGAAATGTTTACCAGGGTAGATGACTTCATAAGATCTGAAGAGGCATTCCGTAGTACAGAACTACCGAAAGGCGAGGGTTTCGACTCAAACAAGAAGGGGACCCAGGGTTTTAGAAACGACAGACCGCGAGTGGACCGTCGAAACGATTTCAAACAGAAAGACACATATCACCCCTACGCAGTGCCACTCAGAAGCTACCCTCGCAATGATTTCCCCCGTAACGATCTTCCCCTCTTGGACTACCGCCGCAACGATCCTCCCAAACGACCCAATGGATTGTGGCCGTTAACGAATCCCCCTAGGGAAATTCTCTCCACGGAGCACCATTTGAACTTACCCCTCCCCCGCCCGACCGGAGGCAGGGTAAGAAAAGAAAATTTAGACAAGTTCTGCGAGTACCACAGGGAAAAAGGACATATCACCGACGATTGTCATCAACTCAAGAAACAACTGATGTTTGCTTTAGAATCCGGAAAGCTGGACCACCTCATGAAAGATCTAAGACACCGCGAGACGGAGAGAGACAAAGACCAACAAAGGAAGAACGATAACGGAAAAGCCAAAGTGATCAATATAATAGAAAGCTCGTTTGACGATCGGGAACCGAGGTTTAGACTTGGAAATAAGAAATGGATGAACGCACCAATAACCTTCCCTCCGTGCGCATTCGGAAGGTTATCATATGAACCCCTCGTTGTGAAGGGCAGTATCGAGGGAAGTCTGGTCGAGAAGATACTGGTAGATGGGGGGTCATCGGTAAACATCATATACGAACATTGCTTTAACAAACTGAACGCCGGAACAAAGGCTAGAATCAAGGCAACTCACACCACCCTGACAGGTTTCTCAGGAGAAGGGAGTAAGCCGAGAGGTAAGGTTGTTTTAAAGGTAATTCTAGGCAGCCGCGGAAAGTACAGGAAATTGTTTATAAAATTCTACGTCGAGCAATCTCTGTCACCACACGATATGATATTGGGGAGAGCTGGTCTAGGGGAACTCCGAGCTATCGCTTCAATTAGCCACAACATGTTGAAGTTCCCCACCCCGAAAGGGATCGCAACTTTAACTACACAACTGACCGACAAATCCGAGTGCCAAGTTTTCAAGGAAAAACGACTAGAAGCGCCCTCCGAGGAAGATAATACTCTCAGCTTGAAGATGAACGGGATATCGGAAGAATCAAACAAGGAAGCTTTGACTCCAAAACCTTCGCGATAAAGGCTTTGGCTTCAAAACCTCATTCAAAAAAAAAAAAAAAACACAACACCGGACGACGGGGACGATACTGTAATGAATGTATGATGAAGTTTAATTTTGGAATTGTCTTTTGTGAAAAATGTAAGCTAACATTCTAAGTATCTGTAATAATTCATGACCTCCATTTCCCGGAAATATTGTATTACAGTTATAAAATGTCAGGTGCCATGTTACTCCGGATAGCAAATACTCCGGATTATTCATTCATCGGATTGTGGAAAACACTCCCTCCCTCGTGAGTGGATCGTGAAATCACTCCGAATTATTCATTCATCGGATTGTGGAAAACACTCCCTCCCTCGTGAGTGATCGTGAAATCACTCCGGATTATTCATTCATCGATTGTGGAAAACACTCCCTCCCTCGTGAGTGGATCGTGAAATCACTCCGAATTATTCATTCATCGGATTGTGGAAAACACTCCCTCCCTCGTGAGTGGATCGTGAAATCACTCCGAATTATTCATTCATCGGATTGTGGAAAACACTCCCTCCCTCGTGAGTGGATCGTGAAATCACTCCGGATTATTCATTCATCGGATTGTGGAAAACACTCCCTCCCTCGTGAGTGGATCGTGAAATCACTCCGGATTATTCATTCATCGGATTGTGGAAAACACTCCCTCCCTCGTGAGTGGATCGTGAAATCACTCTGGATTATTCATTCATCGGATTGTGGAAAACACTCCCTCCCTCGTGAGTGGTCGTGAAATCACTCCGAATTATTCATTCATCGGATTGTGGAAAACACTCCCTCCCTCGTGAGTGGATCGTGAAATCACTCCGAATTATTCATTCATCGGATTGTGGAAAACACTCCCTCCCTCGTGAGTGGATCGTGAAATCACTCCGGATTATTCATTCATCGGATTGTGGAAAACACTCCCTCCCTCGTGAGTGGATCGTGAAATCACTCCGGATTATTCATTCATCGGATTGTGGAAAACACTCCCTCCCTCGTGAGTGGATCATGAAATCACTCCGGATTATTCATTCATCGGATTGTGGAAAACACTCCCTCCCTCGTGAGTGGATCGTGAAATCACTCCGGATTATTCATTCATCGGATTGTGGAAAACACTCCCTCCCTCGTGAGTGGATCGTGAAATCACTCCGGATTATTCATTCATCGGATTGTGGAAAACACTCCCTCCCTCGTGAGTGGATCGTGAAATTACTCCGAATTATTCATTCATCGGATTGTGGAAAACACTCCTCCCTCGTGAGTGGATCGTGAAATCACTCTGGATTATTCATTCATCGGATTGTGGAAAACACTCCCTCCCTCGTGAGTGGATCGTGAAATCACTCCGGATTATTCATTCATCGGATTGTGGAAAACACTCCCTCCCTCGTGAGTGGATCGTGAAATCACTCCGGATTATTCATTTATCGGATGTGGAAAACACTCCCTCCCTCGTGAGTGGATCGTGAAATCACTCCGGATTATTCATTCATCGGATGTGGAAAACACTCCCTCCCTCGTGAGTGGATGTGAAATCACTCAGGATTATTCATTATCAGATTGTGGAGAACACTCCCTCCCTCGTGATGGATATAAAACACCCCGGACTGTAAATTATCGGATTGGGGAAAACACTCCCTCATCACTCCGGATATAAATTCCTCGAATTATGGAAAACACTCTCCTCAGGAACGGACCGTCAAATCTCTTCACCCGACAAACACAGCGGATTATACAAAAAAAAAAAACTAGAATAAAGATGATAAACAAAAGAGATGTGTCACATTCCAGTCACAACACGAAGCGTCAAGTCAATCTATAACGAATAATCAGGTAACTCAAATTGCGGATCCAAAAGAAAAAAGGAGGCAAACATCAGACGCGAACAACTATTTATAACGACCTTCTTCACACAAGAACAAGTACCGGTATGCTGGTACGCCGGGACTCCAACCACACTCGGAAAATAAAAAAAAAAATGCATATATCTATTCAGAAGCCTGCTTCAACGAAAGTAGAGCAACGCCGCCAAACTTCTAAAAAAAAAAAAAGGGATACCGTACGACGTCCTAAACACTCCAAATGGGACAAGCCAGCTTAAACAACACCTCGTTACCAATAACACATATAAGCGGAATATTTATACAAACAAATTAAGTAAAAATTATTCCAACAAGTATAAGAACAACGTCTTCAAGCCATCACAAGTAAGTTATTACACGGCATTTATCGACAACAAGTATCACCGTTACATTCATCCGAAACAAGAAACAAAGAAAGTAACCACTAGCCTTCACCCGCAACGTTCTCAGCAACAGAGGAACCTTCAACCGGATTATGCTTGGCCCCGGAAGACTCTCCGACCTTCTTGGCTGGTGCGGCTGTCACAGGCTTCGACTTAGGAGCACCAGCAGTGGGCAACAGACTCATGAGGTCACTCAACGGCATCCGGTACGAATCGGCAAGCTTCTGAATATACGGATACTGGGCTTCAAATAACTTTACATACTCCGCTTTCCAGATACGGGGGGCCTCCATGTTAAGCTTGTCAAACTTACATAAGAGCCGCTCGTGATCGTCTTTCTTACGCTCATATGCAAGGCCATCCAGGAAACCTGCGGTATAGGCCAAACCATAAACCCATCCCATCTTTTCCTTGTACTCAGAGCTACCAAACAAACGCTGACAAGCAGTCGGAAGGAGATCCTTCACGACATTTTGACGCTCCATCTCCAGCCTCCCGACCTCAGCTAGCAAATCCTTATTCGCCCCCTCAACCTTCCCTAAAGCTTCATTCTTTTTAGCCATCTCCTGCTCCAACCTTTAACACCCTCAGCATGAGACTCAGCTGTTCTTTTCCAATTATCCCTCTCTTTCTCCATCCCAGCCAGCCGAACCGCTAACTCCTCCTCTCGCCCCGACATACCAGCTCTCACATCAGCCAATTCTTGCTTCAACACATTAAACTCTTCAACCAACCGTACATATCTGCCATGCTCCGCACCATGCTCCACCACGCTATCTTTATAGGTCCGGTCTAACTCCCTGTGCTCACCGAGCAACTGGTTGAAGCGACGAAGTAGTTCAGCCTGCATGGCGATCCCACCCCCGGCTTGTTCATATGACCAATGAACCAGTTGGCTGTCGGTCAATCCTTCTATCGCAACCTTCTCAGCCGGAGGTGTAAGATGTGCCAGCAACTCCAGACAAGCCCTATAAGAGTCCAAGCGGACATGGTTGGGAAGAGACCAGCCGGGGGCGAAAATTTCTCCCTCCAAA
Organism: Artemisia tridentata subsp. tridentata; assembly: GCA_021014915.2. NCBI lineage: Eukaryota > Viridiplantae > Streptophyta > Magnoliopsida > Asterales > Asteraceae > Artemisia > Artemisia tridentata. The sequence continues at coordinate 62,180,081 of CP139507.1, forward strand.
GGTCCTTCATCTGCGACAACGTCAGAAATCACTCAACAAAAACAAGGCCATAACGAGTAATATAGCGAGACAAGTTCACTTTACCTTCTCCGGGCGAAGGATGCACCGTAGAAGGTGGCGGAGAATGTATGGAATGATCCGAATGATCTGTAAAGTCAAAGGGAAGACATAAAACACAACACATATATACAAAAGAGGAAAAGGAAGAGGTACCAAAGCATATCCCTTACCATCGGAAGAAGATGTCCGCTCTTCACATTGGTTTCAGCAGTGTGTTCATGCTCGTTTCCTTCACCCGCAACCTGCTCCTCCGGTCCTCTCCCTTCCCCCTGGTTCAATGCAACATTGACAACCGCTTGCGGTTCAATACGACGAAGGGGAGAGGCATCGATAGTTCGGTCCGATTGCTCATCATCTTTTCGTTTGGTTTTCTTCTTCTTACGTGAAGTAGTCTCTGATGGCCCCTCGGCGTTCCTTTTCTTCTCCTCAGCCTCCATCTTTTTTCTCTCCTTCTCCTCTCTAGCAGCTAGCACGTTCAAGTCCGCTTTCTCAACAACTTCTGTATAGGGGTGGTCTGGGGCACGGCACTCCCGGCTACCAAAGGCTCAGTGGTTCTCTTCGGTCTCTCACTCCCCTCCTCAAGAGGGTCTCCCCTGCCAACATCCACGTCAACCTCCACCGGAAGCTCCAGATACTCTGTCATGGAAAGAACTACAAAAGCAACAAAACAACCTAAGGTCAAACCAATAAGCAAACAACTCCTGCGAATGAGGACTAAAGAAGTCTGCTTTACCATGCCCATCGGCATCCTTTAAAACGCCCTTGTGTCCGGGGTACTCAAAAATTCTACCAAGCCCCACCATCCATAAGATAGCATCCGAAGGTTTCCTCAAGAAGATAACCTTCTCCGCAACTTTCTCAGCATCCCTCTCAGAATAAACCACAGGAAAATCATCGGTAACTTTAGAATCCCTATGCCTCCACGGCATACCATGCGGAATCGCCCTCCGATCTATCAAAAAGAAATGACCCTTCCAATTCTTTAGCCCGGTCAACACTTCTTTAAAACATTTTAAGGCTTTCGCCCCCGTCCGGCTTTCAAAGGAAAACCAATGCCCCTGCTTGCACAACCTATAAAAAACCCTGAAGAGGGGAACAGTCGGCACGATGTTCAGACTATAGCATCGGATTTCAAACATAGTGACCCTATTAAATCCTATCGGAACCACTTGAGAAAAATGTACACGAAAATACCCTATCACCCCTAGCAAAAAAGTAGAGAAAGGAACCCGGACACCTCCCGTCTTTAGCTGCTGAACATACACACCAATCTTATTTTCCGGCAACATGTCCATCGTCATACCCAGCGGAGGAAGCATCGGATGCAAATCCAAAGGAATTCCGAACTCCCCAACCACGCGGTCCAACTCACCTTGCGTCAACTTAGAAGTATGTACATGCATGTCAAATTAGGTGCTACCCTACTGGATTGAGGTCCAAGTCTACTTACCAATGGGAAGTCCCTCTGTTCACTCATCTCAGCGGACATATCTAAAAGGATGCCGATGGAGCAAGTACTAAAGATAATTACAAAAAAGGTAAGGTAACGCACCTCTCGGAACTTCTCAACGGTTGAGCAAATGGTTCAAAATATGCAAATGCCGACGATAAGAGAAGTAAGCACACAGTTAACAAAAAAGCTCTAGTAAGAGCCAAACCTATATATAGGGAAAGACGTAAAGACAATCGAACAGTGTCAAGTCAGCCTGTCACTCGCTGACGTGGCAAAATATGGAACGTTAGATATCCACGGCCAGCAGACGCGTGGCATGCTGATGTTGACACCAGAAAGAGAACTGCTTTGCTCGGCCCATGGGCCTGCACTTAAATTAGCCCATCAAGGTGGGACGAATTATATATAGGTTCCGCTCAGACTATATGTAATTCAAATAGGGACGAGGATGTACAAACAAAAAGACACATCCGAAGAATACAAAACAATAAGCCACAACATTTCCGTCAAAGTATTACATTACCGATCTTCTACCAGTAATACAATACTGGGGGGGGCATGTTGGTGTAGGTATCCGGGCGGAAAGGGCCAAACCAAGATGCGCCAAAATGCACGAAGGCGTCATCAAAGTATTGCACTATCGATCTTCAACCAATAATACAATACTGGGGGGGACATGTTGGTGTATGTGTCCGGACGTCATACTTCGTCCGGACCATGCTCCGGTGTCCGAATGTCACAGACCCTCCGGACTCTCTCGGGCCTACAGATACACATACGGAGTGAACCGCCGCCATCTACAGTAAACAGTCTCATCAGCCACTGACATCCCAGATTTTCCGGGATTGTGTCTCCCACATGGCCTGACACCTACCTTATAGGTCAGACATAGGTCAACTCGCTTGGTCCCAAGGCAAACAGGTACAGTAGGTGTGGGTAGTATAAATACTCACACTTCATTTATGATATGCATTCAATTCTACACCTACTACTATTACTCCGATACCATTGTTCTTATTAGTCCGATACTTACTCTCACGCCGGAGGTTGGTCCTGGGATCGAACCCGGGGTGAGCCTGACGCGTGTTCTTCTTGTGTAGGAACGAACGAAGTCCGCAGGATCCCATCCGAAGGACGAAGCTTAGAAGTGGGACCTATCCGCAAGGTTTTACTTCAACACTAGTCATAGCACATGACCCCATGACGGTATGCCAAAATATATGCAAAACGACATACCTAGACAAGTTTTAACATCTATTGAACACAAAATACCCTAACATCATAGGACCTAGGGTTAGTCAAGTTATATTTTTTTAATTAATATATAAAAAATATTAAATATTAATTATAATTCGGTTTTCGGTTCGGTTCGGTTGTCAATATGCTAAACCCATAACCGAACCATAAACCGATTAAAATGTTCGGTTCGATTCGGTTTTTACCAATTCGGTTCGGTTAAGAATTCGGTTCGGTTATTTTCGGTTCGGTTCGGTTTCGGTTTTCGGTTACTGCGGATATTACCCGATCCATGAACACCCCTAAGCTGGGTAGCCCGCGCTTTGCAGCGGGTGTTTTGCACGTAAGTGTTGTGAAAAACATTGCTTATCTGGATATTATGCAAAAGCGCGGGAGGTTTTGTGAACACATATTGAAAACATGTTTGATTCGTTATCACAACCTAGAAAACACGAAATGTATCGTATTTGTCAAAAATATCGATTTTTGAAAGTATTGAAAATTTATATTTGTTTTTATTGGAAAAATTATTTCGTGAACAATGGCGCAAGTTTCGTAATTTTTCGAGTCCGTTTGGTATGTCGAATGAGCCCCGAACCGTTTTCGTTAAAAGTATTGCCAAGATGGCAAGAATACCCCCTTCGCCCTTAAGTTTCATTTCCCACTCCCACATATTGTATTTTCATTTCTAACCCTGAATCTTTAGTATTTAAACCCATTATTTTTATTTTTTATTCATTTTTAACGTTTGAAAGTTAAGGACTAAATTATTTTTTCGAAAAAAAAATTTAGAAAAAAAAATTTTCAAAAAAAAAAAAAAAAAAAAAAATTGAAAAAGAAAGTTTTTGAAAAATAATTTTCAAAAAAAAAAAATATATATATATATATATATATATATATATATATATATATATATATATATTTTAATTTTTTTTCAAATAAAGTTTTTTAAAAATATATTTTTTAAGGGTTTTGTTAAAGACAACCCTATAGCTTGTGTATAAGGATACCTTAATTAAAAAATTTGCATTAAATGAACACTAAACATTCCAAGTTTAACATCACATTCCATGTTTAAAATGAAAAAATATGTATAATTATGGAATATGATGTTAAACATGGAATGTTTAATATTCATTTAATGCAAATTTTTTAATTAAGGTATGCTTATACACAACTCAAATAAAGTTTTTTGAAAATATTTTTTTTAATACCCTAATATGTCTCATATCTACCACCTAAAACACAGCCGCCTCTCTCACATACCTTGTTTTATCCGCTCCCCATCATTCCAAAACTCTCTCACTAAAAAACAGATTTCATCAAATCTCCTTTTCAACAAATCGATCAAAACTCAATCTAATCTCATCTTTATCACTATCAAATATCTGCTGTACCAACCTCACAAACACAAACGCAAACCGTACCTTTACCTTACTTATTATTTTATGCTCAAGTCCGAATCAAGAACGTTATGGCTTCAAGATCCATTTAAGGGTCTCTGCTAGGTTATTTTTGTTTTGTTTACATTAAACGAACCAAAGAAAAGTTATAACAAATATTGTTATAATTTGTCTTTTATGTTCGGATATTAAGTGGAGTTCAGCTTCAACAATCGATCGATGATGATTTCCTTTTTCTTTCATTTTTGACCTTGATGTGTCTTTAGATATCGGTCAACCACCGAGCCAACTGAGTTGGTTCGGTGTGGTAACTCGTTATGTTCTCTTGTTTTCTTCTATATTTCTTGTGTTGCGGAATTGATTTGGGTCCGTTTGGTTGTGTCTTGGTCTCGGCAGTCAAAGGGAGTCACGGCGAGTCGAAGGTTGCGGTTAGCATTAGTTTGGGTTGATATGGTGTTGTGATGGTTTGTGTTTGGAACCAAGCCGTGACTCACGGCGAGTCGAAGGTTGCGGTTAGGATTAATATGGTGTTGATATGGTGTTGTGATGGTTTGTGTTTGGATTTGTTGTTTGGTTTGTGTTTGTGTGCTGCACTAAATTTCGGGCAAAAAAAAAAAAAAAAAAAACTGTAGCTACAGTACTGTAGCTCCGCTCCTGGCTTTTTAATATATTAGATAATTTGGAAAGATACTCCGTATTAGATAATTTGGAAAGACGTGGGAAAATGAGATTCAAAATTTAATTGATTCACTCAATGTTTCATTGCAAATCACTTAGGGCATGTTTGGTACCGAGAAATAAGGGTGGAGAAATGGAAATGGCATCATATCTCGTGTTTGGTTAAGCAGAGAAATAAAAAAGCGGAGAATTGGAGAGAATTGATAGAGAATTGGTAGTGTAATTTTTAAAGTTTTATTTCCTCACTTTTTGTTGGGAAATTGGAGAATTGATAGAGAATTGGTTAGTTTTTGTAATATTTTTTTACGAAATTGATGAAAAAATAATTTGTTTATAAAAAAAAAAATTAATAATTTTTTTAAAATAAACTTTTTTACGAAATAATTTTTTTACGAAATTTTTAAAAAAATAATTTTTATAAAAAAATTTAATAATTTTTTTAAAATAAATTTTTTATAAAATAATTTTTTTATAAAAAATAATTTAAAAAAAAATATATTTTTTATAGAATTGTTATTTAGAAAAAATAATTTTTTTTAAATAATTTTTTTATTTAATTTTATAAAAAATAAATTTTAAAATAAATTAAAAAAAATAATTTTTTTTTTAAATAAGTTTTTTTTTTAAATAAAAAAAATTATTATTATTATTTTTTTAAAAAATATATATTTTTTAGAATTGTTATTTAGAATTTTTTTTTTTTTTTTTTTTTTTTAAATCAACAAACAAAAGTTCTAATTCTTTCAATAAAAAGTTTTTTTTTTTTTTTTTTTTTTTTTTTTTTTCAATTCTCGAGTTTATTTATCATGTTACCAAACACTAGAATTGACTTTAAATTTCTCCACCCATTTCTATTCTCTGAATTCTATTCTCTACTTCATTTCTAATCTCTGAAATTCTCTTTACCAAACGTGCCCTTAATGTTTGACTATTTGTAGAAATGGTAATAACACTTGAGAATGAATCCAACCAACCACCACTTGATTCAAATACGAATAGAATATCAGATTACAATACCAGACAAAAGAAGATCAGATTGAACACCAACTGTGGTCAATCAGATTAAGAACAACAATATCCAAAGACTGGATCAATATGATCAGTCAAACGACTTACAAGACAAAGAGATAAACCAACTCTTGGAGAGAGGTGAGAATTATTTAACCAAAAGAGACGTTGAGCCCTAATCCAGATGCGATCTTATATAGGCTTCATCTTATAGAATTAACAGCTTCAGTCCCTGCACAATGAGAAACATTCCAAACAAAGAAAATACACAAGAGGGTTAGAAATAGCAAGTTTCTGTAATGACAGAAACAGTCCCTGAAAGTTTGATAGGTATTTTAACACCCTCCCTCAAACTTTCACTCCAAACATGTCCAACATACCCAACTGACCACTCAAAAACTTATGACTTTTGCAGTCTAAAGCTTTTGTCAAAATATCAGCAATCTGCTGAGAAGTGTGAATTTTCTCAGTCTTAATAACACCAGCAGAAACCTTCTCTCTAACAAGATGAACATCAATCTCAAAGTGTTTGGTTTTTTCATGAAATACAGGATTTCCAGCAATTTGTAATGCTGAACTGTTGTCACAATACAACCTCACAGGAAGTAAACCATTAACACCCATATCACCAAGAAGATTGGATAACCAAATAATCTCACAAGTACATGAAGCCATGCTTCTGTACTCAGCCTCAGCTGAAGATCTAGATAAAGTAGATTGTTTCTTACTTTTCCAGGTAACTAAAGAGTCACCCAGAAAAACACAATAGCCAGACACATATTTTCTAGTAACAGGGCATCTTGCCCAGTCAGAGTCAGCATAAGCTCTAAGCTTAAGATTTCCCTTTTTGTTAATTTGCACACCATTACCAGGAGAGCCTTTCAAGAATCTCAAAACCCTCAATGCAGCATTCAAGTGAGACTCAAGGGGAGCATGCATGAACTGACTTAAGCTATGAACAGCATAAGAGATATCTGGTATGGTATTGGTTAAGTAAATTAACTTGCCAACCAGTTTTTGATAGTTCCCAATATTTTTCAAGGCTTTGTCATCAACAGACTCAATGTGATTAAGAGTGGTGTTTTCAGGCAAAGGTGTGTCAACAGGTTTGGCAGCAAGCAAACCATATTCATGCAAGAGTTCTAAGCAATACTTCCTTTGACTGAGACAAACACCATTATCATTTTCCAGAACTTCAATTCCAAGAAAGTATTTTAACTTTCCTAAATCTTTGATTTGGAATTTTGTTTTCAAAAACACTTTGAACTTCTCAATTTCATTAATATCATTGCCAGTTATGACAATGTCATCAACATACACAAGTAAAGCCAAAAACACATTCCCAGACCTCTTAGTGAACAAAGAATAATCATATTTAGACTGCACAAAACCATGCTCATTAAGAGTTGAAGTTAATTTTGCATTCCTTTGTCTAGGAGCATGTTTAAGGCCATACAGAGACTTATTAAGCTTCACAACCTTAGATTTATGATCACCAAAACCAGGGGGCAGAGTCACATACACATCCTCAGTTAAATCACCATATAGAAAAGCATTGTTAACATCTAATTGAAAAAGATTCCAATTATTACAAATGGCAACATTAATCATGCATCTAACAGTAGACATTTTTAAAACGTGACTAAAAGTTTCCATATAATCAAATCCCTCCCTCTGGCTGAAGCCCTTGGCTACAAACCTGGCTTTGATACCATGTAGAAATGGTAATAACACTTGAGAATGAATCCAACCAACCACCCCTTGATTCAAATACGAATAGAATATCATATTACAATACCAGACAAAAGAAGATCAGATTGAACACCAATTGTGGTCAATCAGATTAAGAACAACAATGTCCAAAGACTGGATCAATATGATCAGTCAAACGACTTACAAGACAAAGAGATAAACCAACTCTTGGAGAGAGGTGAGAATCATTAACCAAAAGAGCCGTTGAACCCTAATCCAGATGCGATCTTATATAGGCTTCATCTTATAGAGATAACAGCTTCAGTCCCTGCACAATGAGAAACATTCCAAACAAAGAAAATACACAAGAGGGTTAGAAATAGCAAGTTTCTGTAATGACAGAAACAGTCCTTGAAAGTTTGATAGGTATTTTAACAGTTTGCAATGGAAATTATGATTGATTTTATAAAGTTAATATCTTGTTGCAAATTCCGTTACTAATGTTGTAAATTATCAACAGAATTATAACGAAATACTTAATAATAAATATAAAGGAAACTAGTTTATTTTGAAATATATTTCTGACCATTTAATACGTCGTTGCTAATAGTTGGTATTACATTGCAATAACAATTGCGAATTTGCAAAAAAAGTCTTGAGTTGAAAAGCTTTGTTGCATTAACCTTTTTGTGTTATAGTTTACTCGTTTTGATTTTTAAAGGGCAAAATCTTTATAAACGTATGAAACTTTACGAAATAACTTGTTTCACGCAGCCAACTAAAATTTTGACCGATTTTACACCCAATCTCTTAGAAATTGATTTAAAAACGCAGGTCTTGACTTTCACAGCCGGTAACAAGTTTCTTTATCAATTCAGTATTTTGTTTAATCCATCTCAGCATTTTGGCACACTCCTTTCTTACCCCACCACACTCCTCAATTATCCTACTCATATTAGTTGAAGATATAGTTGCCATCTTATCCTCATTTTCTTCCACACAATCTTCTTTTTAACCCACTGACATCTTTTTGTGGTCCAAACCCTAACTCATATGCAATTTATAATCAGCCAATTGAATTGTGAATTCAATAATTAGAGGGAACATAAGGTACATTCCACCATTATTTTAACTTCTTCTTACCTTTATCATACCCCACTAGTATAAATTTAACTGATAATTTACAATTTTTTTTGGGGGTATCCCGATTTTTTTTATTATGCCTAAATATATATATATTTTTAACAGGTCGTATATGATGGCAATACCACTTGATGTGGTTTTCAAAATAAACTACAATGGTGTCTTTATGTATGACCCGTTAAGGTACGATTACGGTAGGGAGTTACTAATGGAAGCCTCATCGTCTGACAGGATAATGTTTAGTCCACTGTTGGACTTGTTAGTTGCTAAGGTGAGGCAAAATATATGGGCTTTGTATTATTGCATTCCTGGGTTAGATATTCAAAGTGGGGGATTGAAAATAATAGAAAGGGATGTGGATGTGCATGCGTTGTATGATCATGCTAAACGCCATAACCAGGTTGAAGTCTTTGTTGCCCATTCCCCCTAAAATTTAGCACCTTATTACCACCACAACTTGTGTTTAGAAAGTTCAGACTCAGAAGTTACATAAAAAAAAATGCAACATGATAAGCTAAAAAAGGATGCAACTGATTTGTCTGTTGATGAGTTGATTGCGTGGGCTGATGAAGAATCACATAGTCCATACCTTAGGTCATCTCCCCGTTTAAGAATAGGCCACTTAGAAAAGACTTTGAGGGAAAGGTTACATTTTATAGAGTGTGGAATCATGAAGATGAGCATGCTTACGATTATCCGTTCCTTAGTGAGGAAGAGGTGTATAAGGAGTACGGTGTTGATCCGGATGAGAGAGGGGACAATGTAGTTGACGATGAGGTTATTGAGGTTACCCATGTAGGATATCAAGAACCTGATGTAGTTACGGGGGATAGTCAGGAGAACAATGTCGGGGAAAGTGCTGATTTACAGCCAGAACATCCTACTGATGAGGTGGTGGAGAATATGGTTGAAAAGGAAATTAATGATCAGGATGGTTCACATCAAAACATTGATGAAGTTGTTCTTGCCAGGCAAAATAAACTAGATAAGAGCAAATCTGTTATGACTGCAAAAGACAATGTTAAATCAAAGTCTCCAAAGAATACTCGTCGGGGTTCTGGTATTAACATAAGGGAGAACACCAATCCGTTGCCATCAGAAAGTGATAGTGAAGACATCTATGATACTGGTGCTGATGCGACTGATAACGACTATTCTTCCTATGAGTCTTACGAGTCGTCGGTTGATTCTGATAAGTCGTTTGATTATTTAAGTAATGGGGAAGACGAGGTCATTCAGTTGAGAAAGCGTTACTTTGAGCGCAAACACACTAACACTGATGATCAAGATCAAGAAGAGGAACATCGTGATGAGTCTTCTGATGACTCAGACACTTCTGGTTCAATTAATTTAGCCCCGTTAGTAAAGGAGCATCGGAAGCACATGGCAACTTTATTGAAGAAGTTAAGGGCTACTGGAGTTGGCATAACAGACCCATTTGCCGCTGTCGAGAAATGTAAAATTGATGACAACTACCCGGTTCATGATGACCAAACTCACTGGCGATTGAAGAAACCAAAGGTTTATTAAACACTTTTTGTTATTTTGTTATGCGTACCAGGTTTATTATGCGTAAATTACAAACTTCTGACTTTAATTCTTGTTTTCTTTTCTTCAAAGCTTGGAGAGAAGTATCCAGATGCTGACAGTTTTAAAGAGTGCTTGACACATTATGCATTGGCAAACGGGTATTCACTGTGGCTTGAGCGGACCACCAAAAAGGATGTGATAGCTAGATGTGGACAACGGAAACAGAAGCTTAGGGATCCAAGTAAGGGCAAGCGTGCTAATTTCAAGAAATGGCCTTCTGAGAAAGCTGGAAACAGGGATTGCCCTTGGAGGTGTTTTGGAAAGATGTTGAAAGGGGAAGGTACATTTCAGGTAATATCTTTACGTGATACCCACACATGTGTTAGAAATTTTGAATTCGGGAGACTAGTAACTTTTAAATGGTTAGGAAGGGCATTCGGTGATAAGATTAGGATGAATCCTAGAATCACTTTAAATGAAATAGCAGAACTAGTATTTAAGAAATACAAATGCAAAGTAACACGTACGCAGTGTAAGAATGCCAAGATTTTTGCATTGAATGAAATGGATGCCACTATCGAAGATCATTATGGTATGCTTAGGTCATACGCAAGGACGCTAGTAGAGTCAAACCCAGGTAGTACCGTCAAAATAGGTGTGACAGTTAATCCGGATGAAAAGACTTACTTTGACAGAATGTATGTTTGTTTCAATGGTTTGAAGGAAGGTTGGAAATTAGGTTGTCGTAGAATTCTTGCTTTAGATGGTTGTTTCTTAAAGAAACCCAATCAGGGAGAGATACTGACAGCAGTAGGTAGGGATGGGAATAACCACATATTCCCCGTGGCATGGGCAGTTGTAACTGTCGAGAACAAAGACAACTGGAGTTGGTTTTTGAACTTACTGGGTGATGACTTGGAGATACCTAATGGACAGGGTGTGACACTAATGTCTGACCAGCACAAGGTACATCTATTACGTGTCATGAATGAAACTTGTATTCTTAATCAATATGGTCAATGCTATATAATTTAATATAATATACATTTTATATTTTCTCGTAGGGTTTGATCGAAGCTGTGAAGGATGTTATGCCACTAGCTGAGCATCGACAATGTGCTAGGCACATATACGAAGGCTTTAGAAAACAATTCAGCGGTGTTGAATTTAGAGGCCTTTTCTGGGCAGCTTCAAAGTCGTCATACAAGCAGCAACATAACAAGATTATGGACAAAATCAAGAGAGCGAATCCGAAAGCACATGACTTTTTGTTGAAAAAAGATCCTAAGAGCTGGTCACGAGCATTTTTCAGGGAAGGCGTTTGTTGTGAAGCAGTGGAGAATGGTTTTAGCGAATGCTTCAACTCAGTCTTGGTAAGTGTACGACACAAACCAATTATAACCATGCTGGAGTCAATGAGAGTGATTGTAATGGAGAGAATGAATACTATGCGATCGTTGATGGAGAAATGGACCGGTGACATATGTCCAAACATTCAGAAGATATTGGAAATGTCTAAGGATCAACAAAGGTAAACTTATGTTAACACAAATCTTTTATAATATGTCCAAAAATTGTAAACATATTGAATATGAATACTGTATTGAACTTATTCTTTCGTAGGTTTTGGCATGTGATACCAACTGGTGGAAACAAATTTGAAGTTAGGAAGGGCTGTGATGCTTTCAAGGTTGACGAGCCAAATAGAAAATGCTCATGCCGAATGTGGCAGCTTTCAGGTTTGCCTTGTACCCATGCCATTGCGTGTATCTTTAAGTTGAATAAAATGGTTGAGGACTACGTACCTGATTGTTTTAGGAAGGATAGGTATATGTTAACTTATAGCCAATACATGCAAGCTGTTGATGGCATTGACTTTTGGCCAGATTGTAGTAACCTTTCTAGGATTTTGGGCCCAGTTAGAAAACGAATGCCGGGTAGGCCTAAGAAAAAGAGAGTTAGGGCAAGCCATGAACCATCAGGGAATAGGATTAGAAAGGTTGGAGTTGCAATGACTTGTAAAAATTGTGGCGAAACTGGGCATAACAAAGCAGGATGTCTGATCCGTCAGGAAACGGTCGTCTTTTATTTCTCTATCACACAAGTCAACCACTTGTGAATGGTCAACCGTAATAAATGATAAAAGACAAACAGTCTCAGAACGAATGCTCGTGTGTAGTGTGTGAAACCAGGCAAGTGATCACCCGGATCGTTTCCCAACGAGATGTGAATGGAAAACTGTGAAAAGCTAGGATTAGAGTGATTGATGATTTAGATTGCTTTTGATTTTGCTTTATTTAACAATTCTAAATAATAAACAAAAACAGATATGCACAATAGTATTAAACGTGAATTAATAAATCACAAACGCGTAACGGAACAGCTAAAATGGGACAAAAATAAAATTTATAAAATTTAAAACCTAAAAATGTAAAATAACTTAAAACTTATTTAAAAACTTAAATTATATTTTTTTATACTTTTTATTTAATTATTATTAATTATTTATTATTTAATAACTTATTAAACTGATTTAAATTATAAAAAATACTAAATGAACTAAGAAAATTCTAAAACTTTTTCTAAAAATATTACTAAGTAATTAGAAACTAAGAAAATTATAAAAATGAAAATTACTTAATTAAAATTTAAAAAGATAAATTCTATTAAATAGAAGCTATCACTTAATTTCTATTTTTGATTTTCTTAAGGTCTAAAAATATTTTTATATTTTTCCTAGATTACAAATGATAAAAGAAAATTATGAAAATTGTAATTATATTTTTCTGATTATTTTTCTATTTATTATGATTTAAATACTATTTTAAACTAATTAAAATGATTAAAAATATCAAAACTATTCAGAAAATTATGAAAATTTCTGAGTAAATCTAAAATATTATTAGAAAGATAAGAAAAATAAAATGAAAAGTTTAAAAGGCCAAATAAGCAGAAATGGGCAGATAAGCAGTTTGGAATAAGCCCAAATATAAGCAAATAAGCACTAAACTTAACCAACTGATTAGGAGAGACTTAATACACTACTATAAGCTTAGAACAACTTATTTCAGATAACCAATCCAACAAATAAGCACAATCAACACCTTGACTGTTTTAAAATCAAGACAGAAACAAGCAGAAAAAGGCAAACTTGCAGAGTAGATTAAGCTATGAAATAAGCTACTGAGATGCAATATTAAGGGGGCAAAACTTAGCTTGGCTTAAGAACTATCTTAAAAACACAAAAGCCCCATCAGAAACTAACCAATTGAGGTCTGATTTAACCTTAGATCAGCTGGGAAAAATATGCAAGGTACTGCTGATGTAATTAAGGTACTGCTGATGAAATTGACTTTTGCAGAAAATCACAAGGTTTGACTTTAGTGAACTTTGGACTTAATCTAATGCTTGATTATGAGATGATAAGCTACAATGAGATGATATGAAGCTATGGCAACAGGTTTCACACAACTGTGATGGATTTCACAAGTCAAAAACCCAACAGTTATCAACTTATATGAGATTAAAAGTGATTTTGACTTTTTGCTGATTAGAGACTAGTTTTTATGGTTCCTCTGAGTTATTACCAACTAATATGACATGCAATGATAACAAACAACAACAATCAAGCAAGGGTCTGCTGTTATATCAGCAAATCCAAACACCCCTGATCAGAACAGGCAAACAAGAAATTCAAAGCAACTCTTGGATTTAGACCAAAACACTGAATTCACCCTTTCTATTATCATGTACTATGATCATATGAGCATAAATAACCAACAATTCAAGCATGAAACACAGGGATAGACCAAATGCTATATTGACTGCCAAAATGGAATTTTAGCAACTATGATTATCAATGAACAAGCTACCAATATTAAGCTATATTACAACTTAATAACACAACAGAGATATAAGAACACCAAGATTCAAGCAATAAGCAATTGATGCAGTAAAATGCTAAACTTGATCAAAACCTTACAACTGAGAGAGTGGCTATAGGGATAGCATGCATAGAACAGGACTATCTAGCTTGTTAAAAGCAAGCTAGAAAACCACAAAAAGCTTTCTTGATCAGCTTATACAACCCATGGAAGCTTTTAAGAGCTTATGTTGACCATGGTTGACCATTCTTGTATCTTGAGTTTTAGAACTGAGGTACACTAAATAAGGGTATAGTAAGCTATATTAAGCTTATATAAACTTATTACAAGGGTGTGGAAGCTTGTGAGAGCTTTTGAGTTATGGTTTGAACTTAACTTCTTAGCAGGAACATACAAACTTGAGCAATATTGAATTCAAACAACAAGATAACATGAAACAAGATTCTTATAGCTTAAACAAACTTTGATTACAACTGGAATAAGAAATTACAAGATTACAACTGAAATAAGTAAAATGCGATTTAAACTAAATTAGCTACTACTGAATTATTTATTACATTGCTCTATTTATACTAAATACAAATGGGAAACCCTAATTAGATATCTCTGAACACATCCCCACCCTTGAATTGCCTTCAATCGATCTCAGCTGTTGATTCATCATTTTGGCGCCAAAATTGAGTTAGTGGATTGAGCAGGTTTTAGCATTAAATGCAAATCAGGGTAGTGGAGAAGAAGCATTAAATGTTTCTTGTATTGTTAGGTGAGTGGGATTGGATGGGTGGTGGTTTAGCAGAGAAACCATGGGCAAGGTGGTATTGGCGGGGTTGAGAGGTTGGGGATAAGTTTGACCAAGTCAAACTGGTTTTGAAAACCAGGCTTGGGTCGGGTTTAACTAAAAAGGGAGTTGGGCTTGTTGGGCTGGGTTGGTATGGTTGTGTATTGGATTGGGTTAATAGATATAAAAGGGTGGGTTGGTTTGTTTATTTATTTTAGGTCCGGTTTGGTTTTTAGATAAATCACAACGACCAAAAGTGTAACTTTCTGAAACTTGAAGGACCCAACCTGTAAATTCACAATACATATCACAAGGACCAATAATGCCATATATGATTAGTTCAAAGGTTTATTTTTGATAAATTCCAATTTTAAAACCTTAAGGACTATTTCTGACATTTTTCAAAGTTGAGGGACCAAAGTTGTAAATATGCAATTTTTAACTTCAAAGGACTTTTTTAACAACTTATGAATCCCCAAGGACCTAAAATGATATTTGTACAAGTTTTTAGTAATCAGGGACTAGATTTGACAACTTTTTAAAAGTTGAGGGACTGAAACTGCCAATTATGCAAACTTTGTTCGTTTTTCACTTGTTTTTAAACATTTTGCATCTGAAACATATAAAACACAATTCTGGGATAATTTCAGTATTTTGATGCATTTCTGAGTGTTTTTGAGAGTTTTGGCAGCTCAGATTAGGTAAAAATGATGAGTATTTAGACACTCATCAATCCCCCACACTAAACTATTGCTAGTCCCTAGCAATATTTTATGAAGATTTAATGGATTTGAAAGACTCTTTACCAAAAGCCATTACTTCTGGAGTAGCCAATTGTTTCAGTTCAAGTAAGAACTTTGGTACAATGATAACCAAGTGATTTTGAGCAAACCACAAGCTGTCAACGGTTTTGATTTGTCTTTACCAAAAGCCGTTTTGCTTCTGGACTAGCCAACTCTTAGATAAATTATCACTATTATCTTTGGTGAGCTGATTACCAATCATGGATTTTCACTGCCTTAACCACAAGCCATAACCTTGCGGGCTAGCCAACTCTTCACTTATGAAGATATGGTGAGTCGAATACCATACAATTTTCGGCAAATTGTAAGCCATCAACGGATTTGAGACATCTTTACCAAGAGCCGTTTGCTCTCGGATTAGCCAATCCTTATGTGGGTTAGACATGGCGGACTGATAACCATTTTATTGAGTTCTAAGTGAGAAAAAATTTTAAAATTTTGGCTAAAATGGGGGTACTAGATGGTACATTTGATTAAATTCGCGAGAATTCCCCCCCACACTTAGAACTGAATATTGCCCTCAATATTCAAAGAACCGGCTGTTAAACCAATACTTAGAACGTGAAAGGGAAATATTAATAGCCTTTTATTTTAGTTTTATTTAATTTGCATTTAAGCCGTTAAGGCATGCAAATTCCTCTTTTTTTTTTTTTTTTTTTGAACTTTACATATATACAACATGTGGGGCATCTCCCCCACACTAGATGGTAGAAAAGAGAAAGAAAACAGAGACACGGGTGAAAACCCATGTTGGGCTAATGTTTTTGATCACCGAGTCACTAGCTTGACTCGATCCCCGCATTCATTGGTTCATGGGGAAAGTTTGAAGATCTGGGATAACCATTGGTGGTATATCCTCTCCAAAGTAGTGTTTTAAACGATGACCATTCACTTTGAAATTAGGACCGTCAGCTTGAGATAACTCAATGGTACCATACGGATAAACCTTTGTGATAGTGAATGGACCGGTCCAACGGGTTTTGAGTTTGCCTGAGAAGATCTTTAATCTTGAATTGAAAAGAAGGACTCGATCACCAACGTTAAAAACGCGGTTCTTTATTTTTGAGTCATGAATCTTCTTTGTCTTTTCTTTATAGATCAAAGAGTTCTCGTAGGCCTGATCACGTAGTTCATTTAGTTCATTCATTTGAACTTTACGGTGATCACCCGCAGTTTGGAGGTCAAAGTTAGCATGTTTCAAGGCCCAGTAGGCTTTGTGCTCTAATTCGATCGGTAGATGACATGCCTTTCCGTACACAAGTTTGTAAGGCGTACACCCAATTGGTGTTTTGTAAGCTGTACGAAAGGCCCATAGTGCATCATCCAACTTATCCGACCAGGATGCACGATTTTCTCCTACAGTCCTTTCTAGAATTCTTTTAATACCCCGATTTGAAACTTCTACTTGGCCACTTGTTTGTGGGTGATACGCAGTAGAAAGACGGTGAGTTACACCATACTTTTGCATGACTTTGTCAAATTTGTCATTGCAAAAATGCGTACCACGATCACTGATTATAGCACGTGGAGTTCCAAAACGGGCAAACAGAGCCTTCAGGAATTTTACAACCACTCGGGCATCATTAGTGGGTAAAGCTTTTGCTTCAACCCATTTTGACAAATAGTCAACAGCCACGAGAATGTATTTATTTCCTCGAGATGATGGAAATGGCCCCATAAAGTCAATGCCCCAGACATCAAAGATTTCACAAACTTGAATAGCATTTTGTGGCATTTCATTTTGTTGTGAAATATTACCGTGACGCTGACAAGCTTCACAAGTTTTGATGAGATCTTGGGCATCTTTATAGATTGTGGGCCAATAAAACCCGGAATCAAACACCTTTTTGGCGGTGTAGTTTGGACTATGATGGCCCCCAGTGGGTCCAGCATGGCAAGCTTTGAGAATGTCAACAGCTTCCTGTCCGTAAACACACCGTCGGATGACTTGATCCGCACAGATTTTGAATAAGTAGGGGTCGTCCCAGAAGTAATGTTTAACATCCTTGAAGAATTTATTCTTCTGTTGGGTCGACATTCCTTTCACTATGAAGTTACCCGCATGGTAATTTGCGAAGTCGGCAAACCATGGGGTAGTAGAATCTCCACGAAAAGCAACCGCACTGAGTGTCTCAAGAGGAAATGTTTCATTTATTTCCTTTTTCTCGAAAACATCTTGGTGTGGGTTCTCTAATCTGGATAGATGATCAGCAGCTAGGTTCTCAGCTCCTTTTTTATCACGTATGGTGATATCAAATTCTTGTAGGAGGAGAACCCAACGGAGCAATCTCGGCTTTGCATCTTGTTTTGCAAAGAGATATTTGAGAGCCGAGTGATCCGTATACACTACACATTTTGTCAAGATTAAATATGGCCGAAACTTCTCAAAGGCATACACCACAGCCAACAATTCTTTTTCTGTAGTGGTGTAATGAGTTTGAGCTTCAGTCATGGTTTTACTTGCGTAGTGGATAGGCTGAAAATGTTTAGCTTTTCGTTGCCCCAGGACTGCACCGATAGCAAAATCGCTTGCATCGCACATGAGTTCAAATGGAAAATCCCAGTCGGGGGCAACCAGAATGGGTGCTTCAGTAAGCTTTTTCTTTAATGTTTCAAAAGCTTCGATGCACTCGGGTGAGAAGATAAAAGGAGCATCCTTTTCAAGAAGATGAGTCATAGGCCGGGCAATTTTAGAAAAATCTTGTATGAATCTACGATAAAAACCGGCATGACCCAAAAAACTCCTAATACCTTTGACGGTAGTGGGATGAGGTAATTTACCAATGACATCAACTTTAGATCTGTCAACCTCAATCCCGTTCTTTGATATCTTATGGCCGAGGACAATGCCCTCTTTGACCATAAAGTGACTCTTCTCCCAATTTAGACAAAGATTGGTGTCTTCACACCTTTTCAACATGTTTTCTAAATGGGAGAGACATGTTTCGAATGAATCCCCAATGACTGAGAAGTCATCCATAAAGACCTCCATCGTTTTCCCGATCATGTCGGAAAATATGGACATCATGCACCTTTGGAACGTGCCTGGAGCATTACATAAGCCAAAAGGCATACGTTTATAGGCAAAGGTTCCATAAGGGCATGTAAATGTGGTCTTTTCTTGATCCTGTGGATCAATAGGGATTTGAAAGTAACCCGAGAAACCATCAAGGAAACAATAGTACTCATTTCCCGCTAATCTCTCAAGCATCTGATCCATGAAGGGCAGAGGAAAATGGTCTTTTCGGGTGGCATCATTTAGCTTACGATAGTCAATGCAAACACGCCACCCAGTAACCAATCGAGTTGGAATCAACTCATTCTCCTCATTTGTGACAACAGTTATGCCACCCTTTTTTGGAACGCAGTGGATGGGACTAACCCAAGGACTATCAGAGATGGGGTAAATCAATCCTGCATCAAGAAGTTTGATAACCTCCTGTTTGATAACATCGTGGATTTTTGGATTTACCCTTCGCTGGTGTTGGACTGCTGGTTTGAAGTCATCCTCCATTAATATTTTGTGAGTACAAAATTCAGGGTCGAGACCCTTTATGTCGGAGAGTTTCCAAGCAATTGCTTGCTTGTGTGACTTCAAGACTTTTATTAGAGCAGTCTTTTCCTCATCACTTAAGTCTTTAGCAATAATGACGGGTAATTTATCATCACCCTCCAAGAATGCGTACTCAAGATGAGGTGGCAAGTCTTTGAGTTCGACCTCAGGAAATTCATCGTTTTTCTCAACCGATTTGATTTCCTCATTATGAAGTTCAACGGGAGGGAGGGGAGGAGAATTGTCCTGATTTAACAATGTCTCAAGAAGAAGAATATCTCCCTCCAGATCAATCTCAGCGTCATCAATTCCTTCCAGAAATGAATCACACTCGAGATAAGCCTCGATCTCTTCCAAATTGAAATTGCTTCCCTCAAACGGAGTGAGAGGAGGGGAAGAGTCGGAAATTATAGGTAGAGAAGATGTGGTGGTATCCCCACTCACAGAATTATGAGAATAACCAAGAAACTCTTGTGAGTATTCCTCTGAAACAATATCAATGACATCGATTCGGTTAACCGATTCAGGATCTTTATTTGAAGAGTACTTCGAAGTTTGATCGAGGTTAAAAGTAACAGCTTCATTATCCACACGTAATGTGATTTCATGCTCAAATACATCAATGAGAGCATGTCCCGTTTTTAGGAATCCTCTCCCAAGAATGAGAGGAACCCTGGGATCAGCATCGAAATCCACAACCACAAAGTCAGCCGGAAAATGGAACTTTCCCACTTTCACAAATACATCCTCAGCAATGCCGCGAGGAAGAGATGTGGAACGATCTGCAAGCTCAAGAGTCATGCAGGTAGCAGTGAGTGCGGGAAGAGAAAGTTTTTCCCAGACTGAATAAGGCATCAGGTTAATGCTTGCACCAAGATCGGCCAAGGCATAGCATTCAACCATTCCTGGAAAGACACAAGGTAGTAAAAATCTTCCAGGATCTCCAAGCTTCACCGGAAGCTTTTTCAAAATAACTGCTGAGCAGTTCTCTTTTAACGGAGTCTTTGCCATTTCAAACAGCTTTTCCTTGTTGCTTAACAAGTGTTTGATTGTGGATGCAAACTTGGGCATCAGAATGATAGCATCCGCGAAGCTTATATCAAAATGTAGTTCCTGGAAAATTTTGAAAAACTTTTCCATTTGTTGACTGGCTTTTTCGCGGAGCTTTTGCTCATGTAAACGTGATGGATAAGGAATAGAAGGTTTGGATTTAGGGTTTTCAACAGGGATTTCAAAAACAACTCCTGGTTTGGGTTTTGGTTTCTGGACAACTTGAGGTAGGACGGTGTCGGCACCTCCGTTATTAATAGGAAGTTCCTTGTCCTCAGTCACCTCAGGTTCACTTTCCACTACCCTGGGGAGAGGAGAAGAAGTGGTAGTAGAAATAGTGGGTCCATCATAAGCTTTACCACTGCGTGTGGTGACAGCTTTCAGTTCACCCTTTGGGTTTGGAATGGTATTACCAGGAAGACCTCCCGAGGTAGAAGGTGGATTGATATGATTCATGAGACTGGTAAGCATATTCTTAACTTCGCTTTGAGAATGATCAATTTTATTAGAAAGCTCATTCTTAAGCTCAGTTCCTTGCTTGTATATTGTAGTTTGAAATTCATTTCTCAATCCAGATATCTGATTTTGTATTGCCTTCATTTTGTTCTCATTAAACTTGATGTAGTTATCAAGTTCATTTGGGAGAGGTCCTTGATGAATCGGAGCTGAATACCCTTGATTACCCCTCTGGGGTGGGTATTGATTGTTTGGGGCAGTAAATTGATTTTGCATGTTCTGCCCTCTCTGTTGATTAGGATTACTCCTATTTGGATTGTTGGTAGGAGGAAATCCGGGTGGCCCGAATTGATTGCTAGCACGGTGGTTTGGGTCCACTTGAGGACGGTATTGATTACCTCCTTGATTGGATGTTCCGGCTATAGCATTGACATCAAATGTATTGCCATCGGTGGCAGTACAATTGTAGTAAGCGTGAGGACCACCACAAGTAACACAAACTTCTATTTTTTTAACCTCAGCAGTGTGAGAAGTTTGCGGAGCGGACTCTTTCTTATGTGTGGAGGAAACCAAAGCTTGAATAACCTTCGTGAGTTCAGCAAGCTGAGTATCAGTACTGGACTGACTCACGGGAGATGAAGTGGAAGGACCAGCACTAGCCTGGGAGTTATATGTCCTGTTTCGTGTAGTGCGGACCTTAGACTTATTTTCAATGAGAGCAATGGCTTCCTTAGTGGATTTGCTCAGAAAATTACCTCCAGCTGAGGCATTAAGAGAATCTTGATCAGATTGGTTTAACCCACTGTAAAAAGTATCCATCTGCATCAAATCGGTGAAACCGTGATGAGGACATTTGCGGAGCAATTCTTTGAAATGATCCCATGCTTCTCCAAATGGTTCATCAAACCTTTGAGTGAATTTCATGATTTCGTTTTTTAGATGCGTGGTTTTAGAAGGAGGAAAGAATTCATTCACGAATTTCTGAACCAAATCTTCCCATGTTGTTATCGATCGAGGGGGTTGTTTGTCAAGCCAAATCCGGGCTGCCCCATCGATGGAAAACGGGAAAAGAAGAAGTTTTATTGATTCCTCAGGGACACTTTTGCATTTGATGGTAGATGTGATTTTATTGAACCATCGAATGTGATCTTGAGGATCGTCCCGTTCAAAACCATAGAATTGCCGCTGGGTTACCAGGTTTATCAACCCAGTCTTGAGCTCAAAATTCTCAGCCACGATGGCTGGAACAACAATGGCATCTCCGTACCCAGTGGTGGGAGCTTGGAGAAGCTCATTCATAGGGCGGTCTTCTGCCATGATGATAGTGGTAATGGGCTCAGTACGTAACTCGGGTACGACTGACGGAGCAGAACGTCTACGACGTCTTCGAGGTATTTTTCAAGCTCACGAAGAGGGCTTGTAGACCTAGAAGAACGAGTGCGCATGCACTTAGCAAAATTTTTCAATTAAAATCAAGATCGAGAGAAAACACAAGTGAACTTAAACCAATAATCAACAAGCGTACGGTAGCTCTCTAAAAGATAAATGCACAGAGTGGCGGAGAAGCAGAGGTGGGCAACTTAATGCTCCTTAAAAACCCGCTTCTTTCAGTCCGACAATTTAATGTCAGACTATCCTAGAACCTCCGTTAGAGTTTGTTTATCAATTAAAGGTGAGCCGATATTCGCAAGTGATACAAAGGCAAGTTTTTATCTTAAGTTTGGGAACTTATTATGGCCGCACCCCCAGTTAGGTAGTGCTCAGTCTTGGTTCTCGATGGTTAATTTTTATTTGTTATTATTAAAGAAAACGGAAAATATTTTTGGGTTTTTTAATTTATATGATAATTATAATAATAATATATATAGAAAAGAAAAGAAAAATATTTTTGGTATTTTATATTGTTTTTGAGAAATAGGAACTTCTGATAGAAGGATCTCGAATCACTAATCGCTAAAATTCTTCACAATAGTCGCAGCACACCTCCCCGGCAGCGGCGCCAAAATTTGATCCGTCAGGAAACGGTCGTCTTTTATTTCTCTATCACACAAGTCAACCACTTGTGAATGGTCAACCGTAATAAATGATAAAAGACAAACAGTCTCAGAACGAATGCTCGTGTGTAGTGTGTGAAACCAGGCAAGTGATCACCCGGATCGTTTCCCAACGAGATGTGAATGGAAAACTGTGAAAAGCTAGGATTAGAGTGATTGATGATTTAGATTGCTTTTGATTTTGCTTTATTTAACAATTCTAAATAATAAACAAAAACAGATATGCACAATAGTATTAAACGTGAATTAATAAATCACAAACGCGTAACGGAACAGCTAAAATGGGACAAAAATAAAATTTATAAAATTTAAAACCTAAAAATGTAAAATAACTTAAAACTTATTTAAAAACTTAAATTATATTTTTTTATACTTTTTATTTAATTATTATTAATTATTTATTATTTAATAACTTATTAAACTGATTTAAATTATAAAAAATACTAAATGAACTAAGAAAATTCTAAAACTTTTTCTAAAAATATTACTAAGTAATTAGAAACTAAGAAAATTATAAAAATGAAAATTACTTAATTAAAATTTAAAAAGATAAATTCTATTAAATAGAAGCTATCACTTAATTTCTATTTTTGATTTTCTTAAGGTCTAAAAATATTTTTATATTTTTCCTAGATTACAAATGATAAAAGAAAATTATGAAAATTGTAATTATATTTTTCTGATTATTTTTCTATTTATTATGATTTAAATACTATTTTAAACTAATTAAAATGATTAAAAATATCAAAACTATTCAGAAAATTATGAAAATTTCTGAGTAAATCTAAAATATTATTAGAAAGATAAGAAAAATAAAATGAAAAGTTTAAAAGGCCAAATAAGCAGAAATGGGCAGATAAGCAGTTTGGAATAAGCCCAAATATAAGCAAATAAGCACTAAACTTAACCAACTGATTAGGAGAGACTTAATACACTACTATAAGCTTAGAACAACTTATTTCAGATAACCAATCCAACAAATAAGCACAATCAACACCTTGACTGTTTTAAAATCAAGACAGAAACAAGCAGAAAAAGGCAAACTTGCAGAGTAGATTAAGCTATGAAATAAGCTACTGAGATGCAATATTAAGGGGGCAAAACTTAGCTTGGCTTAAGAACTATCTTAAAAACACAAAAGCCCCATCAGAAACTAACCAATTGAGGTCTGATTTAACCTTAGATCAGCTGGGAAAAATATGCAAGGTACTGCTGATGTAATTAAGGTACTGCTGATGAAATTGACTTTTGCAGAAAATCACAAGGTTTGACTTTAGTGAACTTTGGACTTAATCTAATGCTTGATTATGAGATGATAAGCTACAATGAGATGATATGAAGCTATGGCAACAGGTTTCACACAACTGTGATGGATTTCACAAGTCAAAAACCCAACAGTTATCAACTTATATGAGATTAAAAGTGATTTTGACTTTTTGCTGATTAGAGACTAGTTTTTATGGTTCCTCTGAGTTATTACCAACTAATATGACATGCAATGATAACAAACAACAACAATCAAGCAAGGGTCTGCTGTTATATCAGCAAATCCAAACACCCCTGATCAGAACAGGCAAACAAGAAATTCAAAGCAACTCTTGGATTTAGACCAAAACACTGAATTCACCCTTTCTATTATCATGTACTATGATCATATGAGCATAAATAACCAACAATTCAAGCATGAAACACAGGGATAGACCAAATGCTATATTGACTGCCAAAATGGAATTTTAGCAACTATGATTATCAATGAACAAGCTACCAATATTAAGCTATATTACAACTTAATAACACAACAGAGATATAAGAACACCAAGATTCAAGCAATAAGCAATTGATGCAGTAAAATGCTAAACTTGATCAAAACCTTACAACTGAGAGAGTGGCTATAGGGATAGCATGCATAGAACAGGACTATCTAGCTTGTTAAAAGCAAGCTAGAAAACCACAAAAAGCTTTCTTGATCAGCTTATACAACCCATGGAAGCTTTTAAGAGCTTATGTTGACCATGGTTGACCATTCTTGTATCTTGAGTTTTAGAACTGAGGTACACTAAATAAGGGTATAGTAAGCTATATTAAGCTTATATAAACTTATTACAAGGGTGTGGAAGCTTGTGAGAGCTTTTGAGTTATGGTTTGAACTTAACTTCTTAGCAGGAACATACAAACTTGAGCAATATTGAATTCAAACAACAAGATAACATGAAACAAGATTCTTATAGCTTAAACAAACTTTGATTACAACTGGAATAAGAAATTACAAGATTACAACTGAAATAAGTAAAATGCGATTTAAACTAAATTAGCTACTACTGAATTATTTATTACATTGCTCTATTTATACTAAATACAAATGGGAAACCCTAATTAGATATCTCTGAACACATCCCCACCCTTGAATTGCCTTCAATCGATCTCAGCTGTTGATTCATCATTTTGGCGCCAAAATTGAGTTAGTGGATTGAGCAGGTTTTAGCATTAAATGCAAATCAGGGTAGTGGAGAAGAAGCATTAAATGTTTCTTGTATTGTTAGGTGAGTGGGATTGGATGGGTGGTGGTTTAGCAGAGAAACCATGGGCAAGGTGGTATTGGCGGGGTTGAGAGGTTGGGGATAAGTTTGACCAAGTCAAACTGGTTTTGAAAACCAGGCTTGGGTCGGGTTTAACTAAAAAGGGAGTTGGGCTTGTTGGGCTGGGTTGGTATGGTTGTGTATTGGATTGGGTTAATAGATATAAAAGGGTGGGTTGGTTTGTTTATTTATTTTAGGTCCGGTTTGGTTTTTAGATAAATCACAACGACCAAAAGTGTAACTTTCTGAAACTTGAAGGACCCAACCTGTAAATTCACAATACATATCACAAGGACCAATAATGCCATATATGATTAGTTCAAAGGTTTATTTTTGATAAATTCCAATTTTAAAACCTTAAGGACTATTTCTGACATTTTTCAAAGTTGAGGGACCAAAGTTGTAAATATGCAATTTTTAACTTCAAAG
This sequence comes from Artemisia tridentata subsp. tridentata, assembly GCA_021014915.2. NCBI lineage: Eukaryota > Viridiplantae > Streptophyta > Magnoliopsida > Asterales > Asteraceae > Artemisia > Artemisia tridentata. The sequence continues at coordinate 62,205,867 of CP139507.1, forward strand.
GACTTTTTTAACAACTTATGAATCCCCAAGGACCTAAAATGATATTTGTACAAGTTTTTAGTAATCAGGGACTAGATTTGACAACTTTTTAAAAGTTGAGGGACTGAAACTGCCAATTATGCAAACTTTGTTCGTTTTTCACTTGTTTTTAAACATTTTGCATCTGAAACATATAAAACACAATTCTGGGATAATTTCAGTATTTTGATGCATTTCTGAGTGTTTTTGAGAGTTTTGGCAGCTCAGATTAGGTAAAAATGATGAGTATTTAGAAACTCATCACTGCAAAGCAAAGCAGGATGTCATAAACAACCGACACCTCCAATCCCTAGACAGAAAGGAAAACCAGGAAGGCCGAAAAAGAAAAAGATCGTTGAGCCTAGTTTAGTTGATGAGCATGATATTCCTAGGTTTGTAAACAATGACATTAATGAGTTTGATTTGGGAGAAACAAATATCAGTGGGATGTTTAATGATGGAAAAGTCTTCCATATGGGAAGGATGACTAATAACAGAGGTGGGACTCGTAAGATAGGACACGTGAAGATGAGAGGAGGGAAAAGAAAATCTGGTAGACTTTTACCAGCTGAGAGGGTTATTAGGATGGGAACTTGGTTGGCTACAGATGATGCAACCTCGGATACAATTGAGGATGAACAGCAGTTGCACGCGTCAATGCCGCCTGCAACAAAAACGCATACGAACCAAGAAAACATACCAGGTACTCATCCTTTACAGATCAAATATGTTTTGTATATTTGTTTACTAGTGTATATTATAGCATACTCAATGTGGTTTCAGTTACTCAACAATCACAAGTTGGCACAAGCGTGGGGGTGACGAGGAATATTTTAACAAGATCTAAAAGAGCGGCGCAATTTGATATTGTTGAAACAAGAGTAATGAAGGCTGGAAAACAGCAAGGCAAATCATTAAAGAAAGGAAGCACAACAACAAAGAGTTGCCCTACAAACAACATCAATAGCACCTCAACAAGCAACCATCCCAGAGATTCCAAAAGGTACTGAATCACCAGGTCCACAAGAACCAAGGAGTACACCAAGAAAGAAATCCATTGCCCGGAAATCAAGAGCAGTGACACATCAAATGACACCACCAAGGTTCAGTCAAAGAGTACTACAAAAGAAGCTGTCTTCACCTGTAACCGGACCAGGTTCAAGTGTCGACAACGAAATACTCGTTGACTAGAAAAATGTATCATCAGTGAAGACTGCACATATTTTGTTTACCTGATGTATGTGCTTAAAAAAACTGTACAATGATGTATGTGTGTAATTTAGTTGCCCCTATTTTGTCCATGGAGGGGCTAATGTTGATAACTTATGTAACAACTATAGTGCTGCAATTACTGCCACTATAGTGATGTGTATGATATGTAAAGTAGTGCTGCAATAGATGCCACTACCATGCCCTATTTTGTCCACAGAAGGGCTGTGTACAGTCTGTTAGAATGATGTGTTCTTACGGTAACATTGTAAGGTGCTTGGCACAAACTTTTGATGTTATTAAAGAACATATATTCATATTACACCTTATGATTTTGTTTATGTGTCAAGCTATTTTTTATGAATTTCATTGTATTTACAAGTTCCAAATAATGTACTACTGATTCATCTGTTGTTTCAAATGTGTGAAAAAATTTGTTCAGCCACTAATGATGCTGCTGTTGTTCGTGTCCATGAAATTGGGTTATGATGAAACAAGTAAGTAAACTTTAGACAACATAAGACAAGTTACCATTCGTTAATTAGAAGCCAAACAAATGTAGCATTACATAGCTCAAGTAGTTCGTACAACAGATTCATTACTTGATTCCAAATAACATTACACAACATTAGCTACTTAACAAATGCAAGTAGTACCTACTACATTACATGAGCTACAACTTTCATAAACTACTACTTTCAAATGGAGCGCACAATAACATATGCGACCATAACTATCAGGACAATGATCAGGGAAGTAGAACCAAGCAACAAAATGTCATACACTTTACCCTTCACCTTTAAGTCATTCAAATCTTTGTAAATGACATCCATGGGTAATTCACATCTGGAGTTGTTTGCAGCTTGTTTTTCACCATCATCTTGGTGTGTAAGGCCATGTTGCTTGCACCCCAAAAGCTGGTTGTCTTTATACATCTCATAGAAAAGGTCCTTGTAGTATTGGGACGGTAATTCATCATCAAGAAATCCATAAACATCACATTTTTTTTCCTTATTCTATGAAAATAACAACAGTAAACATAATTGATTAGGAAGATTCATAAACAAGTTATGAATATGCGTACAAGTTGGAAACTTACACGCGTGGGACATGCTTTGAATCTTCTTCCAGGATTGTCAGGAGTCCAAGCAACTTGTTCATAGATTGGGAAGTTACAACCACAATGTGTCATACGATTAATCTCTTCTTTGCTATACCTTCTGCGATAATAGCGAGATGAGGATGTGGATGAAGCCATCAAAAGAATTTAGTAGGTAACTATTGGTTTGAGTTTTTGTGAATTGCAGAAAATTGATTAGGGTTTTTGGGATTGAAGAAGAGGAAGAGGGAAAGAGGGAAAAGAGTAAAGTGGGGAACATTTATATTATTTATTTTTAATACATGTGGACAATTCAAAATATATATTAAAAAGAATAATAATCCAACGTGTAAATAACTGGATGAGGTGGACCAAACCGGCGCTCAAAGTCATTTAATGCGTGTTTCAAGCAATTTTGAGGAGATTGGGTGTAAAATCGGTCAAAATTTTAGTTGGCTGCGTGAAACAAGTTTTTACGTAAAGTTTCACACGTTTTTAAAGATTTTGCCCATTTTTAAATTGCCCAAAAGGACTCCTCTTTAAGAAACAATTACACCATTTTTTTCCCTCTCTTATTTATACATCGAAGCTCTCCACTAGTTGTTTTTTTTTCCTCTCTTATTTATACATCGAAGCTCTCCACTAGTTTTGTTTTTTTTTTTTTTTTTTTTTTTTTTTTTTTTTTTTTTTTTTTTTTTTTTTTTTTTTGTTTAAGTAAAAATTCGTTTGTTACCCAATAGTAATTTAAACACTTAAAAAATTCTTTTTACACACGCCTTGCGACAAAACTCGTAAATTAGTTTGTACGGAGAATGATTAATCATTCAAAACAGCCAACTCATATACTAATATAATAGAAACTAATTTAATTAAGACAAAAGAATTCCGAGTCTAATGTTTTTATGAAATTAAGGGGGTAATCAGGTATTTCGAGCAAAGATGTGAGAAAAAAAAAAGGAAGTAATCATAAAAAAGGAAGTAATCATAGTTTAAGCAACCAAATTGGAACCAAATGTGCATTTTTTACAGCGATTATCAATACTAGCTGCAACAAACTGAGTATCAATAGGCAAAAAGTGCAAGTTTGTCATTCCAAAACAAGAAAAAAGATTAACTTCAAGATTTCAAGAGATCAAAATCTAGAGCAAATTGTTTTGGGCCTTGTGCAAACAAAGACCCAATAGAATTCATGAACTATCCCAATTACATAAAGTGTGGTTAGAGGTGGCAATTTGTACCCAAAATGAAAAAATTTGCTAATTTTGGCTACTTTGTAAAAGATTTGGGCACATTTAGCCTATTGAAAAGGCACAACGGGCACATATTTTCTCTCAATTAGAAACATTATAATCGTTTTTGAAGAAAAACTTATATATATAATATATTTAATTTTTTAAATATAAATGGGGTATTACATTTTCGGTCTTCTATAAACCGATTTGTATAACATGTGCCCGTTTAGCCCGTGTCATTTTAGCCCGTGCCCGTTTAAACCCGTGCCCATTCTAGCCCGTGCCCGTTCTAGCCCGTGCTCGTGCTCGTGCCAGCCCGGCCGCCCGTTTTGCCTTCTCTAACTGTGGCCAGTCATCATCAGGGTCTTCATATCCGTCTGGTAGCTGTATATCAAAATCATGTATAAAACGTCGAGATTCTGTCACCTGTAACTTATTATCTTCCATAAACTGATTTAAGATTATTCCTGCATCCAATATAACAGCATAATTTTCAAAAGCTTGGTTACTCATATCTTCAATGGTCTCTGTGAGGTCATCAATATTCTTCTCGAGCTTATTTATTACTTTCTTTATCTCTTCCTTGTTTCTTTCAGTTACACATCTAGACTCATGTGGCTTCTCCATATTCTTGTTCAATTCAAGCAAAAGATCTGCCATAGTATGGAAATCCCGAATCTGCAACTCTCTACTATATACAGATCTAACATACAGTTTACTGGTCCTGGCATAATCAAACAAACCTTCGATCGCAAGTGCATAATTTAGACCCGCAAATACCCAGGAGTAATCATACTTTCCATCAATTAAACTCAAAATGCCTGCAATCATCAATTTGGATAATTTCGCCATTAGCATTATTGATGTTGAGGGTCTGTTTTGTTGGGTCTCTTCTTCTATGCATCTTGAAAATAAAACTGTTTGCTTACAGATATATGCCAAGGATGTGACAAACAAATCAGAAAACATTACACTTTTAGCAGCTTCAAGATCACTGAGTTGCTGCAGCATCTCTTCATTACTGTAATTGTCTGCTGTGCTTTTCACCAAAATTTGCTTGAGTGCCAACTCTACGCTCCTCCAGCTACATGATATGTCTTTCAGCAACCTTATGAAATCAGTGTAAAGCTCCGAAGTTCCACGGCTGATCCGATAGTAATCATAAATTAAACGAAATAATAATTGGGCGCTACTCCACTCTTTCTTCCATTGCTTAAAAACCTCTTGGTTGATGTTGAGAAGACAGTTAATAATTTGGTGGGAATTTTGCAATGAATCACAATATCTTCTATAGAAAGAAATAAAGCTCGTTATCCTACTGGGATGGATAGTGTCCTCTAAGAATATGTGATCGGCTTTGGATCCCCGTTCCAAATAAGTGGCAAGAGTTACAGCAGCTTTAAACTTAGACCTCACCACCTTATTTGTAGAATCTTCATAATTTTTCAACTTCTGTATTTCTCCATCACTTATGAAACGAACTCCAAATTTTGTCACATGTAAATTTCCGTCTGCAACAAAGGTATTCAAAGAATTAATCAAATGAGTAGTCACTTATTTCCCCTACCTTTTCAAACACATAACATGAAGAACAGTCACTCAAATATTAAACATAAAGTATGACACACAAACAGTCGCCTTTGTGACATGCAAGATTGAGATGCTCATGTGGTAAATTAAATTAAACTGTTGAAACTGACCTCTTGGCTCAACACTTAATGATACACGAAACGTGTTCTTATGATTTTCATTTACCATTCTTTGAAGGTCATTAGCTGCTGTCCAATAGAAAACCAATTGGTTCTCCAACCCTGGCACCAAGTTTACGGGGACAGGAATTTTACAAAGTTTTTCCCCATGATGGATATGAGCTGTCACCACGTATTTTGTTTCCATGTTAGCATCTGCATGGCGGAAAGCAATAACAGCACATATGGCCACTCCTACCCATGGGCCATCAAGCAACAATATTTCGTCATATTTTGACGTCGTGCACTTTGATGGAATTTCGCTTCCAGTACCAACTATCTCAAATACAGCTTCTGGTGTCATCCAATATTTTCTTCTCAACTGAACACACACACACACGCACACAAAATAGTTACTTACCAATAGTCTCATTTTACATTTTGGGAGAACACAAATTGAAAAAAACATAATTAGACGTGTAGATCTTGATATTCAATCTTGAAATGCACTGGATGTTACACAGACACACACATAAACACATATAGACACGTAGGGGAGGGGGGAGAGAGAGACCTGAAGATAACTATTAAGTACACGTTCTGCCAGATAACTGCCACTTTCAGTCTCTGCTAGTCTTGGGCAGTTCAAACATGAAACCGTTGGACTAGTGTTGTTGCTTGTGGCATGAAAGGTGGACATATCTACCTCTTCTCCTGACATGATGTAATTGAATCTAACCTGAAGTCCATAAAGTGTGTCCTCATTTACTATTGAAAGTTTTGGTAATGACTGAAGCCTCTTGCAATTGTTTAAACAAAGCATTTTAAGATTTGAAAGTAGACTGATGCTTGCCGCCAGATGTTCAAAATTATTTCCAGATAGATCCAAAGATATTAATTGATGTAATAAACCAATACCATCAGGAACTACAGTTAGATTGCAATAACTTAGATCAAGATCCCTTATAGTTGATAAGATATCCACATCTGTAAAAAGAAAACCTCTGTTTTGGGATGAAAACGGACATCTTTGAGCACGTAGGAGTCTTAGTCTCTTCAGGTAACGAATGGACAACGGAATCTCTTCTATTGAAGTTTCACTTGCATCAAGCTTCCTCAAATTATAAAGTTCCCCCACGCTTTCTGGTAACTTCTTAATGTTAGTTCCATCCACATAAAGGTTCTCTAAGCACGTCACATTCTGTGCAAACTCAGGAATATATTCAAGATTAGAGCAGCCAGAGAGAAGTAGTGTCACAAGAGCTTCCATTTCGATGTTGCTTCTGCCAAGGCTTTGAAGATGTGTACACCCAGTAAGATTCACGTATTGTAGACTTTTCTGCAGAAGTATTGATTTGTGCAACTCTCTCAAGTTTGTGCAGCCTTCGAGATTTAGTTTCACAAGTTTTGGAGTTGATGTCAAATCTGGGAATACTGATTAAATCCTTTGAAAAACTAAGGTCAATAGATCTCAAATTTGGAAAAGCCTGTTAAATGAGAAATAATTGTTATGATTTGTAGCTTGCATTTACTGCAAATCAAGACTAACAGTGTTTAGCCGTTCAAAAAAAAAATAATAAATAAATAAAAATACTAACAGTGATTAATGGGATCTGTAGACAAAACTTACCAGATGTTTCTCCCAAAGTGTTTTAAGTTGGCTATAACACATTTGAAGTTCATAAATATGTTTGGGTTCAAACATTGAAGGCAGGGACTTCAAAGAACATCCATGCCATTCCAGAATTCGTAGATCATTGGAAAGATAATCAAGACCTTGCGGAAAATGTATATTCCTAATTCTGAGAAATTTCATTTTTGTCATATTTGAGAAAAAGGAAGGATCATCAATGCCATCACCCGCTTCAAACTTCTCCTGGTTAATGATTTTAATTTTTCTCGATTCCTGGTAATAAGGAGCACAGTAGTAGAAATAAGTAAGATTATTCTTTCATCGTCTATCGTGAAAGAGATACAGTAACTTATGGGTGTCAAACGAGTTTTATATCTGGCTACTAAAAGGTATGGCAGTTTTATATCTGGAGTTTTAGAAATGAAAAAATCTTTAAGTTTAAGGAATGCCAAAGGTTTGACTTTGAAGAATCAAAAGTCAGCTCTAACCCTTTGGGGATTAGGTATGAACTTGAAGAGAGTTAAACTTAGAATTTTAAAAATTGTATTAAATATTGTGGAAAGCCTTGCACAGACCTTTGGTTCAATATCTTGAAAATCTTTTATTGCTTTGTACCCGCATATATGTGATTTCTTACGAAAAATTTCCCAGCACATTTGTTGGAGCAGATCATGCATCCACACACAATCATCAAGATTGATAGTTATGAGAAACTTGTTCATAAGATCAGTAATTCCACACTCGGAGTATAAACCAATATCCTTTAGTATATCTTTGACCAAATCCATGTCTCTCCCTTTCAAGAAACATGCAATATACATGAAGGTCTCCTGCTGATTTTTTTCGTCTAGTCTCTCATAAACTACTTCAAGTCTTAAAAGAACTTTCTTATCTGGAGATTCTCGAAGTTTCTTCAACATTTCCATCCAATAATTCTCCTTCTTCCCGCGTAACGAAGAACCATAAACATTAAGAGCTAACGGGAGACCGCCAGCAAGCTTCACAATATCATCTGACCACTTTTCAAAACCATAAGAAGGTTGACCTTGCTCAAAGGCTGAATGACAAAAGAGTCTAAGGGCTTCATCGTCTTTCATTTCTTTACATATGTAGATCTTATTAATATTGTGTAGCAAGTCTATGTTTGTGGTGGTTACTATGACTCTGCTGCCATTTCCAAACCATTTACGTCCCCCAGCCAGATACCTTAACTGGTCCGCATGATTTACATCATCTAAAACTATCAGAACCTTTATATCACATAGCTTTGTCATCAACAAAGTTTGTCCATCTTTAACAGTTGGTACACATATGTTTTTGTCCTTCAAAATGTCAGTTAAGAGTTTCTTTTGTAGCTTGCATAAACTAGAACAATCACTTTGCTTGGAAACGTCCTTGATGTTTTCAATGAAGCTGCTTCCTTGAAATTCCTTTTGGATTGCCCCATAGACAGCTTCAGCTAGAGTAGTCTTCCCAACTCCACTCATCCCACAAATCCCTATAAAACGAACATCAGAAGAATCCATGATCAAAATTCTTTTCACCTCATTTACTCGTGACTCGATTCCCACTAGACCATCATCAACAGCCGTTGGTAATGTTGCCTGGACGTCCTTCAGTATTTTTCTAAAGATTTCACTGACAACTTCAGATTCATTCTGTTAGGTTTTGTGTATAAATATTAATATACGTATGTCCGGTTTCGAACCCGAGGCTCGGGATTGCACACATTAGCGTGAAAGTTTCAATGATGAATAATTAAATACTTATATATTTCATGTATTTATTTATTTATTCATTTCACCAAAATAAAACACTTAACGACGGTTAGTACTTAACGGGGTTTTAACTAACGACCGTTAAAGGACTAATTATGCAAGATGGGAAAAGAAGGATCTAGAATTCCCTTATAGGGATGAAGTCGGCTGGAAACCCTTAGGGGAGGGATGGGCCGATCGCATGGAGTGGGCAACAAGAAAAGAAAACACTATAAATACATCCCATTGTGTTTTAGTTTTTCTCTAGTCTTGTATCCCTAACTCTAGGCCAAACTTCTCTTCTTCTTCCTCTCTTGCTTACCTTGATCGACCCAATTTTTAAGTTCACTAGAACTTGGCGATTCAAGTGTAGCATATAAAGTGTTTGGTTTGTTGGTGATCAAGAAACTAGCTTTTCTCATTGAAACGCTATAATTACGTGTGTACAAGAACGAGTGACAAGCTTCCTTTAGCTTGTGATCTTGGTGTAATCGATCCATACATAAATCCTATTAGGGTTTATTATTTGTTCTTGTTCAAGAGATTCCTTGTTCTTGCTAGGAATCATTAAGGTACGTGTCTTGTTTAATTTAATTAATTACATGTTCTTGTAGATCTATTCCGCTGCGTGCTTTTGATGATGTTATGTGTTTATGATTTATTTATAGTTCACATATTCCAACAGTGGCATCATGAGCCTCGTTTAGAACTTGTAATTAATTACTTAAACCTAAAAATTGGATCTTGTAGAGATTACATGCATTAATTAAATATTAGGGTTTGTTTTTTTTTGTAAAACCCTAATTTGGTTCGACACATATTAATTAAATATTAGGGTTTTAATTGTTTTATTAAAACTTAATAAACCCTAGGATTGCATGAAAATTTTTAGGAATTAATTAGTAAGTACCGTATGTGATGTTACTAATTAATTAGATACGTACAATTAATATTGACATAATAATATGTGATGCATGATTATGTGATCAATATGGTATCCTTGACAAATCTTGCATATTTTTCATGGTGTGATTTGTATGTTTGTTTTGAATTGTTTGCTACATGTTTGAAATAAATCTTAAATTGGGGAAGACCTCAATAAATATTAATTAAAAGGTTATGTGCAATGTGGTATCTAACTAACTAAAACTTACGCGGCCAAATTTATTTGGTGCTGTGGTCCATTGGGTACAATGAGCTCGAAAACCAATGGGAGTTTTGTTAGTTACATACATTTAAAATTACACATAGAATTAATAATAGGATTTATTGAAAAAGGTTTGCATGTGGCTATATGATATCGTGGATGATCATGTATTTGTTATTATGTATTTATTTATTTTTGTGGATTACTTGATCTTTTGTGTTTTATATTATGATGGATTGCAAACAACAAAAGAGGGTAATTTTTCATAATAAAAATAAATAAGACTAATAACTATGAAACCTTTGTAGTAATTTTATTTATTGCCAAGTCTTATGTGCCGACAGTGGTTCGCTTCGCACGGTAATTTGCTCCCTGGCGAGACTAGCAATAATAAATTTACTACATTAATTGTTTTAGCAAGAAAATTATATTCTTTTAGTTGATTGATTGCGACTGTATTAAGTGGTCGAAGCGGCGGACCTAAAATTGACAAACTATAAAGTGGGTTCTAGTTGGTACGCATTAAATTGTGACCTTAGAGGGGCACGGTTTTAACCAGCTTCGGCGGCTGTCGTCCCTACGCCCGCCTGTGCGTCAATTTTAGACATACCAAGTACACCACGATAAATACGAAGCATCTTAAGGCAATGTTGTAATTTATTCAACGCCTCAATTAAAAGATTTGATGATTTGAGCTACGAATGAGTAAATGGTTTTGTTTTGAAAACATATATGATACAAAGATGAATGCATGACATCTTTGTACATATTTTTTTGATTATACACATCAAAAATAATTACCCTACAAATTTAAGTCAAATGCCACCCAACTACTAAAAGAAACACTTAAGGTTTCATCCTACATCACTAGCAGCCAAAGCTGAATGTTGATGTTCAAAGGGTGCGGTCTAAAGGGTAAATTGGGTACTTTCATTACTAGCAGCCAAAGCTGATGTGATGAAACGATGCCAATTTACACGTTCCTTAAGTTGGTAGACTTAATTGGGCACTTTCATTACTAGCAGCCAAAGCTGATGTAATGGGACGGCGCCAAGGCATAAAGAATTGGGGATGAAACATGCTTACAATTTTGCAACAGTTGTTGGCAATATATATATATATTGTAAGTCCCATGATTTCTAGGAATTGCAATTGGACATTGGCAATTGGGTGATCCCGTACCTTATTGAGTACTTTCATTGCTAGCAGCCAAAGCTGATGCAAATGGAACGACGTCAATTAGGATCCTAGTTTTCAATGAAAACTAAATGGTTATTTGACCAATGGGTGTTTAATTTTCATGAAATGTTAAAATTATCGAAAGTACTAACTTTTGAATTTTTTCTGTAGAAATGGCCCAACCCGGAAACTCGTCAAACTTAACTTCCTGTTTCAAGATGATGCTTGAAAAGGAAAAATTGACCGGGACTAAGAACTTCAATGCTTGGCATCGAAATCTAAGGCTTGTTCTTAGAATTGCCAAACGTTCTGAATGTCTTACTGAGGCTCTTCCAGAAGCTCCTCCTGCAAACTCGTCTAATGAAATACTTAGGCAGTACAATGAAACCTATGACAAGCACAATGATGCGGCTTGTCTCATGCTATTGGGGATGGATGATCAACTGGTCAAACAGTTTGAGAAATATAGCCCGAAAAACATGATTGATGAACTGACACGTATGTTTCAGAAATCACCTATGGCTGAATTGTATGATGTACTTGACAACTTGGGCAAGTGCAAGCAGGACGCGACAACACCCGTAAGTGATCATGCACTTAATGTGAAAGGTTATCTTGACCAACTAGATGCACTTAATTGCGGGTTTGTGGAAGACGTTAAAGTTGGCCTCATCAACAAATCCCTCAATGAGGAATTATATGGTGATTTTGTGCGCAACTTTAACATGCATTGCAAGGGGAAGACATTTTCTGAATTGCATGCAATGCTTATTGAGCATGAGAAGGCCCTCACAAAGAAAGCTCCTACACCCTGCTGTTATGGCAATAAGAGGTGGTAGAGTAGCTAAGCCCGGTAAACCAAAAAATGTGAACAAGAAAGGAAAGGGCAAAGCTGACAAGGGCAAGCAGATTGTGACCCATCAGCAAAAGCCAAAGAAGCAGAATCCTCCTCCCAAGAAGGATTATCCCAAAAAGGATGCGGCTGCTTGTCACCACTGCCATACTCCTGGACACTGGAAGCGTGACTGTCCATTGTTGCTAGAGGAGTGTCGCAAGAATAAGAATGCCAAGGCTGGGCAGGGCGCCAGCACTTCAGGTATTTTTATGGTTGAATTATTTTCTTTTCCTCGTAAGCAAAATGCCTGGATATATGATACAAGATGTGGTACTCACATTTGTAATACATCGCAGGGGCTTAGAGGAGCAAAGAAGCTGAACTATGGAGAATGCTACTTGTACGTGGGAAATGGAATACGTGCAGCAGTAGAAGCCATAGGGACTTTTGAGCTAGTTTTACCATCTGGTTTAATTTTAGTTTTAGACAATTGTCATTACGCACCTTCTATTGTTAGAGGTGTCGTTTCAGTTTCTTTGTTATTGGATTTGGGTTTTAAGCATACTTTTAATGATAATGAAATTTCTGTTTCTTTAAATTCTGTTTTCTATTTTAATGCTATTTCATTAAATGGTGTGTTTGAAATTGACATGGATAACCATGTATCCAATAGAAATAATTCTATGTATAGCATCGGGAATAAGAGAACCAAGTCTAACTTGGATTCGTCTTATTTATGGCATTGTCGCCTTGCCCACATAGGCAAGAAACGCATGGAAAAGCTGCTAAGTGATGGGCTTTTACCTAATATCAATGATGATTCAGTTGATAAATGCGAATCTTGCATATCTGGGCAGATGACAAAGAAACCTTTCCATAGCAATATGGAAAAGGCTTCTGATCTACTTGGATTAATACACACGGATGTATGTGGTCCACTTAGACACGTGTCAAAACGCGGTGCTAGCTACTTCTTGACCTTCACGGATGACTATAGTCGTTATGGTTATGTTTATTTACTTAAACATAAACATGAAGTCTTTGAGACATTCAAGGTCTTTAAAAATGAAGTAGAACTTCAACTCGGAAAGAAGATTAAGGCACTTCGATCCGATCGTGGTGGTGAGTATTTGAGCCAAGAGTTCAAAGATTATCTGACTGAGTGTGGCATTGTCCAACAACTCACATCTCCTTATACTCCACAACAAAATGGTGTATCTGAAAGGAGAAATCGTACCTTGTTAGATATGGTACGATCAATGTTTAATCTTACAACTCTCCCATTATCCTTTTGGGATTATGCTCTTGAAACGGCTGTTCACGTTTTAAATAGGATTCCAACTAAGAAGGTTGATAAGACTCCATATGAAGTATGGACTGGAAAAGCTCCCAACTTTTCTTACTTAAAGGTCTGGGGTTGTGAGGCGTTTGTTAAACGTGACTCACCTGATAAACTCCAACAAAGATCTGTTAAGTGTATCTTCGTAGGATACCCTAAGGAAACAAAGGGTTACTACTTTTACTTCCCACAAGAAAATAAGGTCATCGTCGCTAGGTACGGTGAATTTCTTGAAGATAATCTAATATCTCAAGAATTCAGTGGGAGATCATATGATCTTGAAAATGATCATGAAGATACGTCACCTTCTGAAAGTACTAACACACTTCCTGTGGAACCTGAAAGTTTAGGTCCTCCACCTGAAGTTGAAGTGGTACCCATCCGTAGATCCTCAAGATCTACAAAGGCACCTGAGCGTCTATGTTTAAGCATAGACGATGAGGAAACTTTTCTATTGGATCACATTGATGAACCAACTAGTTATAAGGCTGCCATTAATAATCCTGAAAAGGACAAATGGCAAGCAGCCATGGATGGGGAAATGCAATCCATGAAAGACAATAAAGTCTGGATTGAAGTAGATCTTCCACCCAATGCTAAGGTAGTTGGGTGTAAGTGGCTCTTCAAGAAAAAGACTGATATGGATGGCAAAGTACACACCTATAAAGCTCGTTTGGTGGCCAAGGGCTTCACTCAAACATATGGTGTTGACTATGAGGAGACCTTTTCTCCTGTAGCCGATATTAGAGCTATTAGGATTCTTATAGCCATATCTGCCTACTATGACTATGAGATTTGGCAAATGGATGTCAAAACCGCGTTTCTGAATGGTCGCCTAGATGAAGACATCTATATGGCGCAACCTGAAGGTTTTGTAAATCCAGAATTTCCTGAGCGTGTATGCAAACTTCAAAGATCCATTTATGGATTGAAGCAAGCATCCAGGCAATGGAATAAGAAATTTGATGAGGAAATCAAGAAGTTTGGATTTACTCAAAATTTCAATGAGCCATGTGTATACCACAAAGTTAGTGGGAGTAACACTACTTTTCTTGTCCTATATGTCGATGACATATTAATCATGGGAAGTCACATACCAAGTCTTAATGAAGTTAAGGAATATCTTGGTAATTGCTTTGCCATGAAGGATTTAGGAGAAGCAGCGTATATCCTTGGAATCAAGATCTATAGAGACAGATCTAAACGGTTAATCGGATTAAGCCAAAGTGCTTACATGGATAAAATATTGAAGAGATTCAATATGCAAAATTCCAAGAAGGGATATTTGCCCATGCAAGTTGATCATGGCTTAAGTAGCGAAATGTGTGCTTCTACACCTGAAGAGGTGGCATACATGCAGAAAGTTCCATATGCTTCGGCAGTAGGATCTATCATGTATGCTGTTAGATGCACAAGGCCTGATGTGGCATTCGCTCAAAATTTGACGAGTCGATATCAGCAAAATCCAGGGAGAGATCACTGGCATGCTGTTAAAAACATTCTTAAGTATTTAAGGAATACCAAAGATATGTTTTTAGTTTTCGGGGGAAATCCAGACGCAGAACTGAATGTTACAGGTTTCTGCGATGCATCCTGGCAAACTGATAAAGATGATACGAAGTCGCAAACGGGTTATGTCTTTGTCATAAATGGAGGAGCAGTAGACTGGAAGAGTAAAAAGCAGAGCACAACGGCCATGTCTGCTACAGAAGCTGAGTACAATGCTGCATCGGATGCTGCACAAGAAGTTGTTTGGATAAGGAATTTCATTACGGATCTTGGAGTGATGCCGTCTATTGAATTACCTATAAATGTGTATTGTGACAACTCTGCTGCAATCACATTCGCCAATGAACCTGGAGTTATGAAAGGCGCCAGACACTTTAAAAGAAAGATGCACTATGTTCGTGAACAAGTCGAACTGGGTGAAATCAAAGTACTCAAAGTTCACACAGATGACAATCTGGCTGATCCTTTCACGAAGGCATTACCTAAAGATACGTTTAATCGGCATGCTCAGGGTATTGGTCTTCGTTTAGCAGATAGTTTCATGTAAATCTGTTGGATTAGTATTTCGATAGGGACGTGTAAACAATTATTATTTTAATGAAATAAAGTGCGGATAACGTTTATTCTCATTATTAATATTTGTGTCCTATATTTGCATGTTTAAATCCGTGATTAATTTATTTATTCTAAATAGTCCGTTGTCAATTAATAATATGGGAATATTATTGAACTAAAACAAATGTGAGGATTGGTAGAATGAACTGTAAGGTTGAGACACCAATGTCACATGATATTCAATATTGGATAAATTGAATATAGGACTTATCCCAAATACATGATTATACTTTATGGATCGTAGTCATTAAGTATATCATGAATATTTATCCTCTGACTTGAGATGACAGATAATTGCCGAGGATGTAGCTTATTTTCTGTAAGGTGGTCTAACGCTAACCGTAAAAGGTAGTTATAAGGGTTATTTTCAGAAATGATGCGAAGTTCAAGGGTTATGCTCGCAGTCAATAAGGGATTTGTTCCTTCAACTTTGTGTTGAAGTTTAATACTGCTTGGCCACTCGTATGGTTGACAAGATGTTTGCGTGCGCACGCCCAAAGTCTATCTGGAAGACGTTCAGATGTTTTGGTAATCTTGTTCAATTATGTATAAACGAGAAACTAAGTTAATTATGGAATGACAAAGATCCATATCCAAATTAACGCGGTATTAGTAACAAAAGGATAAGTATGATGATTAATTTCATCACATGTGGTTTTTACCAGGAGAACCACAACTCGGATCGAGCTGGGGGCATTGGGAAGGTTAAGCTAGGCTGACCCATGTCATTGCTATATTAATGTTTATCCAAGTGGGAGCTGTTAGGTTTTGTGTATAAATATTAATATACGTATGTCCGGTTTCGAACCCGAGGCTCGGGATTGCACACATTAGCGTGAAAGTTTCAATGATGAATAATTAAATACTTATATATTTCATGTATTTATTTATTTATTCATTTCACCAAAATAAAACACTTAACGACGGTTAGTACTTAACGGGGTTTTAACTAACGACCGTTAAAGGACTAATTATGCAAGATGGGAAAAGAAGGATCTAGAATTCCCTTATAGGGATGAAGTCGGCTGGAAACCCTTAGGGGAGGGATGGGCCGATCGCATGGAGTGGGCAACAAGAAAAGAAAACACTATAAATACATCCCATTGTGTTTTAGTTTTTCTCTAGTCTTGTATCCCTAACTCTAGGCCAAACTTCTCTTCTTCTTCCTCTCTTGCTTACCTTGATCGACCCAATTTTTAAGTTCACTAGAACTTGGCGATTCAAGTGTAGCATATAAAGTGTTTGGTTTGTTGGTGATCAAGAAACTAGCTTTTCTCATTGAAACGCTATAATTACGTGTGTACAAGAACGAGTGACAAGCTTCCTTTAGCTTGTGATCTTGGTGTGATCGATCCATACATAAATCCTATTAGGGTTTATTATTTGTTCTTGTTCAAGAGATTCCTTGTTCTTGCTAGGAATCATTAAGGTACGTGTCTTGTTTAATTTAATTAATTACATGTTCTTGTAGATCTATTCCGCTGCGTGCTTTTGATGATGTTATGTGTTTATGATTTATTTATAGTTCACATATTCCAACACATTCCTGCAGAGAGCTAGAACTGTGAAAAGGAAATTGGAAAGTTCTTTTTATCTACATTGGTAATGAAAGGGCTAGTTATGTTACTACATATAAAAGTGATTCAAAATGATTTCCTCTTATTTTAGAGCACTGCATTTTATTTACTGAAAAACAGGGTCACAAAAAGATTGTAAATTGGGAAGTAATCCAATGTAATCAATCTTTTATCACCTCCCAATCACTTCTATTTTGACTTCATATAGCCTTAAGAGGGTAAACTTGTTTGCCTGATGTTATGCCACAAAAGTTCACTTATAATAACAAAATATCCAGAGCAATTTACCATATCTTTAATATCTCATCAAAGAAAATCATTTTTCAAAGTTAAATACGCCCTACATTCCATTCACAGCATCCTAAGAAATAACTTTGAATGATAATATGGAGAAAAGTAACAGTTAATGAGACAACTACCTATGTCGTGTCACGTGCATACCCGAGATAGCCCCCACCTTTGTGAATGCAACTCTCCATGAAGCCACCTTGTGTGGTGTAATTTCAGGATCGAGTTCATGATTGGCAAAGCCTTGTATGAAACAATTGCTTTGATGGCGTACGTCAGATGGAGACACATGGTAAAAAACAGGAATAACAATCAGCTTACCACGTTCCATACAATCTACAACCTTTGCAATTTCCTCCAAACACCATTTTGAAGTAGCAAAATTGCTCGATAAAACAACGACAGCAAATCTTGATGCTTCTATGGCCTCAAGAAGCTCGGGAGCAATGAAACTCCCAATCTCAAGTGACCTATCGTCTTTGTAGGTTCTAATGTGTTTTCGGGTTAAAGCGTCATATAAATGGCTGATGAAACCCGTGCGTGTATCCTCCCCTCGGAAGCTCATGAAAACATCATAACCCTGTGATGATTTCATTGACGATGACGATGCGTATGACATCATCTATCTTTACAGCTCACTACAATTATGTACCACAAGTGAATAATGATATATACTCCGTAGAGGATAACATAACTAGCAGATTAAGAGGGTGTTTTGGATTGCTTTTTTTCTTATTTTTTAGCAGTTTAAAGTTATTTGATGATTGGATCATACAAACTAGCTTGTGCTTATATGCTTATTCTAGGACTTACTCATGTCAAAGTGCTTATTTAAGATAAAACTGAGTTTTTTTTTTTTTTTTTTTTTTTTCCTTTACCATCATCTCTAACATTAAAAATGGATTAGATCAAAAGTTTTATGAAAAAAAAAATATATTCTTAATTAAGTTAAAAAGCACAACGGTGACAACAGAACACTAACAAAATCCGGTAAAAGTGTTTTCGGGTGAAAACTAACCATGAATGCTGCTGCGTTTGGTTCTATAATGAATCTGAAGAAGTGTTCGAACAGTCAACAACTTCGGCTGGGGAGTTGACTTCATGGTGTGATTAAATGAAACAAGAGGGGTAATGCAGTAATTCGGGCAAAAAAGATGTGGGAAACCGAGAATAATTACTCATTTAAATAAATAAACATGCTTTGTTTGGGCTTGGGCTTCTCTAACAAAATTGCCACTGGT